>CM070301.1:42942145-43542145 GCA_036321655.1 Quercus alba
AATGATTTCAAGGTATAATAGGTTCTTATGCTTAATTAGCAGTTGCGCTTTGTATGCAGTCATATTTCAATAGTGCTACAAATCAATTTATTAACTTAGGTAGCTGAATTTATTTACAAATTGAAATGATTTTCAAAGGTAAGGCTTGAAGTGAAATAAGAGATTCTGCATTTGGTTTGACAAAGTGATGCAACTAAAACTGTTGTCTTGGATAGAACTGTCCATCCTTTGACAAGCTATATCATTAACTAAGTGAAGTTTCTGTTTGAGTAAGTTCAGCTAACCGTTCTACTTTGTTCTAATTGTTGATGATTGAGCCATTAAAGCCATAGTGACTTCACTTGTATCCACCTATAAAAAATAAAATAAAATAAAAATAAAAATAAAAATAAAAATGTATCATTATATTAGTATCTTTCATTGTTTATATCTTTATTTTCTATTCTTATCTTTTTATATTTGATCTTTTACTTTTAATTTTTTAACTACTTCAGACTTTGCTTCTTGTTCTAATTTGCTGGGAGGTGTTGCCACCTTAAAATAAGGTTGAGAGCTTCTCTCTTGCTAACATAACAATTCAATAGAAAGCCTTGTGAGGAATACTTTTAGAAGATCTGAGAAAGGAGACTTGAAGGGCAATTTTGGAAGTTTCTGAGAAATATATTGAAAGGAAAACTCTTGGATTACAAGCAACAATTCTTTTGCTCTTTTTTTTTTTTTTTTTTTTTTGGGTGGGTATTTACAAGCGACCATTTTTATATAGTAAGAATTCATAATATCAAACATTGGGGTAAAAATTGTTCTAAATTATGATTAGGGTTTGGTGGCTAGTAGGTAGAGAAAATGCATGGAGTTTTAAGAGTTTTAAATTGGTAGGAGAAAAGGGCTTGATTTACAGTTGAAAGAGAGATGAAAATTTGAGTCTGTCTCGAAAGGTTGTGAAAAAAATTAAAGGGGGAATAGGAGAGAGAGAGAGAGAGAGAGAGAGAGAGAGAGAGAGAGAGAGAGAGAGAGAGAGAGAGAGAGAGAGAGAGAGAGAGAGAGGCAAATTTTAAAATTGGTAGGAAAAAACAAGATTTGGGGTTGCAAAGAGTGAGAGAAAAAGGCTGAAACTAGAAGCTGTCCAATCTGGTGAACAGTAACATTATGGGTGTGTTTGGTAGAGTGGATTTTGTTAGGTTCTAAGACTTTAGGAACTAAATGTATTAGAACTTCATTTTGTATATGTTGGCAAACCATGATCAAAAAATGAGTCTAGATTTAGGCTTGCTCAAAGTTTGTTTAAGTATAAGTTTGAATTGAGTGTTTTGCAAGAATTTACTGTGTAAAATTACAAGGCTCGATCGATCGAGAATCGCAGCCCAGAAAATTCTGCAAAAAGTTCAGACACAGCTCAAGCCCATATGACATGTAGGGTTAAGTGTTTCACTCCTAATATAAAAGGGAAAACCCTAGCTACGTTTTAGAACTCTTTGTTGAGTCTTTTGTGAGATCTGATAGGTTTGTAGCTTCAAACACACATAAAGCTATCAAAATCAAGATTCACATCAAGAACTTGATGGTGTTTCAGTTGCTGCATAAAGAACATTCAAGGAACAACAAAACTTTTGAGTGGAGTCTCAAAATCACAAGCAGGAGAACTTGTGTTTGTTGCAAATTTAAGAAAAGAAGTAGTCCATAGACTCAAAATTGTCACATGGTCATGGTAGTAAGTTTTCTACACGAGGTAGCATTAGAATGTTAGTGGTCTAAGTGCTTTTGTAAAACTTCAATTCTTTCAAAGTGGATCTATTTTTACCTTGAGGATAGTTAGGTCAAATCCTCCCCAGGTTTTTTTACTGGTTTGTTTATCCTGGGTCATCAGTTCTTTGTGTTCTTTACTTTCCGCATTATATTTGTTTTGCTCACAATTGTTTAACCTAGACTTGAATAACAAACTTGTTAATCAACTTGGCTTAATATTAGGTTAAACATATTGTGTTAAAGGGTCTAAAAACCTAACAAATTTTAGGGAAGATGGAATAAAAAAGAGAGAAAATGAGGAGGAAAACTTTTTGGAGGGTGTTTGGTTGGGAGGGGGAGGGGGAGGGGGAAAATGATGGTGGGCCCTAAGTATTTTCTCTCCGGGCCCCCAAAACATTTTCTCCCCAGTGGGGAGAAAACTTGGTGGAGGGAAATCTGATAGCTGAATGACAAAAATGCACATATGCAAGTAGCATATGGGCTTCAGTATGTTGCTCTTTTTTTTCTTTTTTTCTTTTTTTTTTTTTTAATTTTTAAATAAGTGTTTGTTTTTTGTTCTCATTCTTTTTTTTTTTTTTTCTTTTGCTTTCCTGGACATTGCCTTTTCCTTCTTCTTCTTCTTCTTTTTTTTTTTTCCTAGGTCGTGGGCATGACAGTTATTGTTTTGTTTTTCTTCTTCTTCTTCTTCTTCTCTCTTTTTTTTTTTTTTTTTTTTTGGTGTTTAGAAGTGATTTTTTTTTTTTTTTTTTCTGGACATGATTTTTATTTTTTAATAAATTTGGGTGATTGTATTTTTTTTTTGGTTGTTTGTGACTTTTTTTTGTTTTAATTGGTTCTTATTTTTTAACAAGGTATATGAGTAAATTTATACAAACTCACTTTTTTTATCTCTCTACTTTTTCACTCCCAATTAAACAAAAATGAGGGAAATTAAAAATTTTTCCATCCTCCGACCATTTTTTATCTATTCACTTTTCCACTCCTCCAACCAAACGGATCCTAAAGGAGGAATAGGTGGGTAGGGAAAGAGAAAGAAAAGAAAATAGAGAGAGAGAGAGAGAGAGAGAGAGTACACTAGGATTCTAATTAAAAAATTATTTAACTTTGAGAAACTAAACAATGCTAGATGAAAGCTCACTTACTGAGCTTACATGCTATTAGACTAGACCCATGGCCTAGAGCTTTTGCCCACAAAGAATTCAGATGTCAAATTGGCACATATTTTTATGAGATTTCATCTTGCCATAATCGTATATGTTAGGTTATTATCTATATATATATATATAAAACCGAAACCTTTGCTGGCACCACAATTTTCCACGTCAGCACAATATTTAAAAAATAAAAAATAAATAAAAATTATAACTCCTCAAAACTCTAGCAACCTTACCCCTCTCTCAAGTTAAGTTAAGAAATATAAAGCCATGGTTTCTGCAAACTCTCTCTTTCTCCAGACGTAGGAAGCCCTAAAGCATTCAAGATCTACAAAACCCTAGCAACCTTACCCCTCTCTCAAGTTAAGAAATATTTTCCACGTCAGCACAATATTTAAAAAATAAAAAATAAATAAAAATTATAACTCCTCAAAACCCTAACAACCTTACACCTCTCTCAAGTTAAGTTAAGAAATATAAAGTCACGGTTTCTGCAAACTCTCTCTTTCTCCAGACGTAGGAAGCCCTAAAGCATTCAAGATCTACAAAACTCTAGCAACCTTACCCCTCTCTCAAGTTAAGAAATATAAAGCCACGGTTTCTGCAAACTCTCTCTCTCCAAACGTAGGAAGTCCTAAAGCATTCAAGATTTACAACGCACGATATAGATTTTAGTTTATAAAGTTCAGCTTTTGTAAGGTTAGTTTTGTTTATATATTAATTAATACATAGTACTTTGTTCACCATTGAATACTCATATAATCAATTTCCAATTCAGTGTTCAAGAATTAAACCAAAATTCTTTTAAATTATCTATAATATTTTGTCCTCTGAAAATTTTATCTCTTTGATTTTAGTATATTGTGTTTCTTAAGCTATAGAGAGATTTTCTTTGGTTTCTGCAAACTCTCTCTCTCTCCAGATGTAAGAAGCCCTAAACGCACGGTATAGCATTTAAGATCTACAACTCACGGTATAGATTTTAACTTATAAAGTTCAGCTTTTGTAAGGTTAGTTTGTTTATATATTTAGTCCTTACGTTTAGGTTTAGGTTTAGGTTTTAAAAGATTTATATATTACTACTATGTGGCTGAATTTCCTGTGACATCAGTTTTATGTTTTTAACCAAATACATCAGGAAAGCAAGAGAAGGCGCATAAATATTTAGTCCTTACATTTAGGTTTAGGTTTTAAGAGATTTATATATTACTACTATGTGGCTGAATTTCCCATGACATCAGTTTTATGTTTTTTTTTTTTTTTTTTTTAATTTGTTTTATGTAAGGTTAGTTTGTTTACATCAGTTCTTTATCTCAAAAATAAGGCTTTTATTTCTACCGCAAGAACTATTTAGGTATGTATCTCTTGCAAGCACACATAAACATAAATTGTCTTTTAATATATGCATGCTTTATTATTTTCTAATAGTTTTCCCGTGCATCGCACAGGTTAGCGACTAGTTATTATATATAACTGAAGCTTCTGAAACTCCCACAATTTTTCACTTCCCCACTACTATTTTTTTAGATTTTTTTATTTTAGGTTTTATATCTTATATATTTATTATTTCTTTTCAACATATAATTATCTTATCAAGTGTTACAATAGTTTAGTTTAAGTAAAACTCCATTAGATATATGTTTCAAGAGTTTGAAAATTTGACTTCAACTAAAATTCTATAACAAAAATTTTAGTTTCACATCAGCCGAGTGGTTTCTCTCTTAAAGCTCCAATTTGGGTCTAATAATGTTCTAAAAACTTCAGTTATGTAAAGTTTCAGCCTCAAGAATTTAGAAATAAATCTGGGTCGCTTTGGGTGTGACTTCAGCATCAAGATTCCGTCAAGTTTCAGCTCCAATCTAGGTGTGAAATTTTGGGTTGATCAGGGCATGTGCAATCTTGTGTGTAAAATTTTGAATTTGTGAATTTTTTTGGTATGGAGAGAGAATAGTCGATAATTAAATGGAATAGTAGTAGATTGTTGAGGTAGTTATTGTAAATTGTAAATTAGCAAAAATTGAAAAGTGGGATTTTTTTACCAAATTTGACTATAGGAGTTGATTTAAATACTATAAGAAGAATTCAATGTTTATAGGAGTTTATTAAACTGCTAGGAGTTTCTTTTCCTCCTCTATGAATTTTTTTTTTTTTTTTTTTTTCAGTTGCAGTTTTTGTGCAATGTGAATTCTGAGACTGACGAAAGGGCCACCTGCTATATAAAGAGGGGCCATTGCATTAAATAGTCTTTTGTGTGTTTGGCATGACTGCACAAGTATGAATTACATATATATATATATATATATATATATATATTTAAATCAAATTTAACCAAAAACCTAGCCACCGTACTCTCTCTACATCAATATGGTACCCATTCTCTTTGAATCTCTATATATTATGCTTCAATCTCCATATTGCTCAAATCTTAGTACCATTATTATTTTTTTTTTTGGTTTCGTTCTAGGCTTATGATTATGGGTACTTTTTGGCTATGATATAGCAGGATTTTGTTTGAATTTTTAGATTTTGTTTTATAAAACATTGCTAGAATTGTATTTGTTTGAATTCTTTAATTATATTAACTCTTTGTTTGTTTTCTATTATGGATTTTTTTAATAAAAAGATTGCAATAATTTAGAATACAGCTTCAAGCTTTATACTCATACTGGTTTTATCTTATTTTTCTTGTGCAATTTTTTTCTTAGTGTTATTTAATTACTATTCTTAGTTAAGAAAAAGGTTGATGGACTAATTATATAAGATTTGCATAGTATTGTTGAATTATGCAATGTCCTAAGCTTTTGGCTTTTTGGTAACATAGTTGTTGTCATGCTTTGTAAGGTCTAAATTTGCTGAATTATTTGATTAGATGCAATTAATTTCCTATGTAACTTGCTAATTGGAAGAGTTATGGGAATAATCATATTTGGTCAAATATCTTTTGTTTTTAGTATGTTTAATCTTTTAGAATATTTGTACGAATTTAATCTCTAAACAATGAACAAAAGAGAATTTGAAATTTTCATAGAATGCAAAACCCAAAAAGACACGGAATAAAGCTTTAAGATACAAGCATAATTATATATTATTTTGTTTACTTATTAAACCAAATGTAAGAGCATGTTATAATTATTGTAATACTTTACTCCATAATATTTGTAAGTTTCTCATATTTAACGTTCTTACGTGATAAAATTTTGACAATTTTTCATAAGAAATGTTTAAACTATATCTTTCATTTGTTATTGGAGCTGATTAAGCTTTCAAATAGTTGAAATTAGAAAAATATTTAAACCAGAACATTTTAACATTCGATCTAAAAGTTTTTCGTGCATCACACGGGTTAGTGACTAGGGGTGTCCACAGGTCGGTCTGGGTCAGGTTTGTGCCCAACATGGAATCGACTCGCTCACATCGGGTGGGAGGTTGAACGACCCGTTGCCAACCATGGCCAACCTCAGGTCGAGTTGGATCGGACTCCCGTGGACAATAGTCAAGTCGGTTGAAGTCGGTGTGAGTTTCAACCTCCAGATCTCGCCAAATTGTCACTGGATTTCGTCAAATCGTCATCGGATCTCGCTAAATCTTCGCTAGATCTTCGCCGGATTTGTTGATTTTTCTTCGGATTTGTATGACAACCATAGGATCGAAGCAAAAAACACCACCTCAAGCCCAGATTTGAGCGAAAACTTCCATCTCATCGTCAAATCTTCGTTGAATCTTCACTGGATCTTCACCAGATTTGTTGATTTTTCTTCAGGTCTGTGTGACAACCACAGGATCGAAGCAAAAACCACCACCACAAGCCTAGATTTGAGTGAAAACTTCCATCTCATTGCTAGACCTAACCCAAAACTACCAAATCTTCACTAGATCTGAGTGGATCTAGGTAAATCTGGCCTTCTTTCATGGATTTCGTCGGTTGGCTCGGGTTCATCGGGTTTTGGAGAAGAAAACCCGCCATCTAACCCGCCTAAGTTGGTTTTTGGTGGCGAAGACCCGCTGCCGACTGTCACCGGTGTTGGGTCGGCCAGTTTTCAGGTCAACCCGGGCGGTTTGGGCGGATGGGTCGGTTTTCAGTTCCTAATGGACAGCCCTATTAGCGACTAGTTATTATTATTATTATTATTATGCCTTTGGAGAATTGAGCAATTTATTTTTTTTGTCTGATTTAACTATACTAATGTCGATCAAATGATTGACTTAAGATTATGCACCAAATTTTTACAGCTATCAATCAACCTTGAAGCTGCTTTTCCTTGAATTTGATAACAAAGACGAAACGGGTTCACAGTTGGCCTCTGTAACAATGAAAATAATGCAGGCTCTTCAAACCAATTTGGATGGAAAATCTAAGTATAAAGATCCTGCTTTGACCCATTTATTTCTCATGAATAATATTCATTATATGGTCAGATCTGTGCGCAGGTATGTCATGTATATATTATCATAATTCTTTTTTAAAGCCTGAATGATTTTCTTGACTGTGAATTCTGGGTGCTTCTTTAATATCTGTTTTCAGGTCAGAAGCCAAGGATTTGTTAGGGGACGATTGGGTGCAGAGACACAGGAGGATTGTGCAGCAACATGCAAATCAATAGAAAAGGAATGCTTCGGCAAAGGTAGCGTTCTACAGAATAAAACCACATCTGAATCGTCTTTTGATATGTCACGTTGCCTTGTGTTGCATGGATCTGTTTCTGGAAAGATAATTTTATCACCTTATCTTTAAAAACATGTAGCTTTATTTGGGGGTGTGAGTGTGTTACAGTATTTTGGTCTGAACCCGTGTGAGTAACATTTTACACTTGGGCAGGGGCCGCGCCACGTAATTATGAGGGTGGTCATCATAGGACCACTGATGACCACCCTGACTTTTTTTTAAAAAAAATACCTTAAAAAATTGAGTTTTAAATTAATATAGGTCTTTAGACCACCCTAAAAAAATAACTTGACCACCCTAAAAAAAAAAAAAAACTTAAAACACCCTTAATAACAATTGAGCCCATTAAAAATAAAATTAAACCTCTTCAAAATTTTGGTCCATTGAATGTTGAACAAAAAAATTACAAGAAATGTAATGTTCATAATATTTTTCGCAATATTTTCATAACAATCCTAAATAACAAATTGTTACTAGTAAAAAAATAAAATAATTTCAATGGTAAGTTCAAATTAGAACTAGAAAAAACTTACCATCTAAACTTTATTGTGAAAATATTACAAAAGAGTTGTGGATATAGCACTTCTCAAAAATTGACCAAACAAACAAATTAGTCTAAAATCTCAAATTAAATGTTTAATTGTGATTTTTTAAATTGTGTTTTCAAATGGCATATTTTCATATTGTTATTTTTTTATATAAAAAATGCACACTTTTTAAATAACTAGTATGTTAGTGCTTGCTTTAGTCTTTAGCCGAATTTGTTAGATTTATGTGATATTTTTTTTGAAAAGATAATGCATTTTGTTTATATTAGTACTTATTTAGGAAATATGTTAGTAATTAAATGAAAGACCAGTAGCTTCATAATTACTTGGTTGTGTACATTAAAAAGATGTAACTGATAATATTGATATTAAAACTACCATATCACACAATGATTTTAAAATATGAAAATTTGTGAAAGGAAATTTTAAAACCTTATGTATTTGCTTGTGTTTTTATTTTGAGCTATTAATATATTCAAGTTTTATTATTATTAAATTTTTTTAATTTAATTGTTTTTAATGACCACCTTAAAAAGAATTTCTGGACCGCCACTGTAATTGCATGCCACCTATCAACTTAATGTCTAAAGACTCTAAAATCTAAAACTTATATGTATGTAGAGTTTTTTTTTTTTTTTTTTTTTTTCTTATTTATTTGATAGACATGAGCACGGCTGTACGCATACAATAAAGCTCACACTGTTCTACTCATAGATCTGTGTATTTTTGTCAATTCCACCTTAAATCATAATATATATGAGCATATTATCACAGATGTCTTTGATATATTGTTCTCTGGGATGAGTTGCCTTGTACTCTATATGAGGCAAACAATATATTACTTATATTTAAACAATATAGTGCAAACTCAAAGAAATGATTAGGACATATGTGTTTCACGTCTGTCCAAGAAACAAGTTGAGAAGTGCAAGTTCATTAAATCTCGATAGTTGTCTCGATAGCTACATCTTTCAAGGTTTAAGGAAGCTGTTCAGCCCGTGGCTTGACACCTGCTCGACAGCTGCTCAACAGCTTATTTGTCGAGATTTAAGAAATTCAGAATTCTAATCTGATTTCTTGGAATCCATGATTATGTGTTTAGGTCTTCTTTTCTCCTAACCCTAAACATATAAAGGGATTAGTTTAAGGGCCGTCAAGAAGTTCACAAGTTGCACAAGCATTTAGCAAACTCTGTTTAAGCAAATTGTGACCGGAGACGAAATTATTGCCCTAGTTCATTTCTTTCTCTTGAAGAAGTTGTTGTGTATGTGCACTGTAGGGTTTTGTAACCAAGCATCTTCTTGATCTTCATCGTGTGGATGAACTGAAGAATTTTGCAGCTAATAATCTTCTTAGTTGGTGTTTGACGTCGCGTACTGGGATCTGCGCAATTAGTTAATTATGTACTAGGGAGCCGTGCATCAAAAGGGGAATTGTCACTATAGAACAAGTCCAATTGGATATTGGGGTAAGGGTTCAACTCTAGGTTGGTAAGGTACTTGGGATTCCTTTACTTGTAATCGTTTGTTGTGATAATAGTAGAGTTTCGGGAGTGGTGATCTGAAAATCACCTGGTGGGGTTTTTGCTGTTAGGTTTTCCCCATTCGTAAACAAATCACTGTGTCATTTATTTTCCACTGCATAATTAGTTTATTGGTGATTTGTTTGTGCTACCACGCGCTTTGCATGAAAATTTGATTAATTAATAATTTGGCTAATTAATCAATTAATTCAATCATAAGAGGTCAATTTGTTTTTGGCCTATCAAGTGGTATCAGAGTAGGCACACTATGATTAGGGTTTAATCTTTGCCGTATTGATCCATTGACCCTTTTTTGTCATGGATAGAGAACAGTCATTAATCATACATCCTTTATTTGATGGCACTAACTATGCATATTGGAAAGTACGCATGACAGCTTTCTTGTAGTCTTTAGATAAGAAAGTGTGGCAAGCTATGGAAATAGGCTGGACTAAGTCTACAAATGTGCCTGCCGACTGGGATGATGCTAAGATTAAGGCGACAAACTTCAACAGCAGAGCATTGAATGTGTTGTTCAGTGCAGTCACCAATAAGGAGTTCAAGAAGATATCCTCAACTGAAACTGCCAAGGAGGCTTGGACCATCCTTTAGACAACCTATGAGGAAACTAAGGCTGTCAAAGACTCAAAGTTTCAGAGGCTCACTACAAGTTTTGAAAAGATTAAGATGGAGGAGGATGAGTCATTTGACAAGCTCTATGCCAAATTTAAGGACATAGTGAACTTAGCCTTCAATTTTGGGGAAACCATTCCTGGACCCAAAATTGTAAGGAAGGTGCTCAAATCTTTACCCGAGAGATTCCATGCCAAGATCACGACGATAGAGGAATCAAAGGATATTGACAAGATTCCTTTGACTGAGCTGGTTGGAAATTCACACACCTATGAGCTAGGATTGACAAGGATTGGCAAGACAAGTAAAGGAAAGAGCATGGCACTGAAGGCCAAGAGTAGTGAGACAGATGAGTCTTCAGATGATGAACATTCCAAAATGAAGTCCTACATTACTAGGCAGTTCAAGAAATTTATAAAGAACGCAAATAGAAAGGGCTTCGACTAGGATCGCAGGCAATCTAGTTCTTCTCAGTTTAAAGGCCAAGACAAAGGGAAAAAGGATGCTAAGGAAGGTGGTCAGTACACTGTTCCCGTAGGACCTAAGTGCTTTGGGTGTCAAGCCTTCTGTCACATGAAACATAAGTGTCCTACATATCTCAAGAGCATTGGAAAGAGCAAGGCACTTGCTGCTACCTTGAGCGACACCGAGCCTGAGGATGATTCCGACAATAAGGATGATAGAATCTTGAATGCCTTCACTGCCACTATTAATCCTACTAATGGGATTGTTGAAGATGTGGTTAAAGAAGAGAAATTGGTGGAATCCAAGTTTAAGAAGATGGATGATCAAGATGACATTCATACAGCCTATGAAAAATGTACAAGCTTTCTGAGAAGTATGAGAAACTGTATTGGTTGACCACCAAGAAGCTCAGTGATGTGGAACTTGACCATGAGGAGCTTTCCATAAAGTTTGATGAGGCTAATTAGACTATTGAAGCACTGAGATTTAAGAACAATTTCTTGGCTGAGAAGACCAAGAAGTTTGAAGCGGAGCTGTTTCAAGTTAGAGCTTAATTAGAGAGGACTTCAAGTGCGAAGCTTGATGAGATGCTTAACATTCAGAAATCTGCTTCAGATTGAGCAAGTTTAGGGTATGGTCTCTCTTCTTCTAATATTGTTTCTATTAGTACTACTGTTTTTGTTCCTCCTGCTAATAATGTTAAAATTGAGAACAATGAGATTAAAACTGAATTAGCTAGTAAGAACTTAGACAAGGGTAAATGTATATTAGGAGCACCCCTTAAACTTGAGAAGAAAGATGTTAAAAAACCTAGGGCTAAAAAGGCTAACTCTCAAAAGCCTAAACAGAAGAAGCTGTATCTCTGTCGTCATTGTGGAGGTGCCGGTCATTCTCAGCCAAATTACTATAAGTGGCTAGCCACTCAACAGAGCAACGGTATGATAGCATCTGGGAACCAGAATCAGTTTCAATCCTTTCTTGCTCCTCTTGGAGATTTTTTCAAAGCCCTCATGTTCTTTTCAAACTTGAACGGTTTTAATTCTTCCCCCTCACTGTCGGTTCAAGGGTTTAATCAAAGGAAAGGTTCTTCCAGGGTGTGGAAGGAAAAGGGATCCAAGTGATTCTGTCACTTTTCTCTCTCTTTTCTTGTTTTTAAGTGTGCAGTACTTATGTGTTTTGCTTTCAAGTTATGACTCAGTCTAGTTTTTATGCTTTGGTTGTTTAACATGTTTTTATTTGGTTATTTTTCAGTTTTGCTTTGTTTTATTTTTCATATAAAAAAAAAATTGAAAAATCAGAAAAATACAAAAACAGTGTGTGTTTTGTGTACATTGATACTTGTGTACCTTGGATGAACATTGAAACAAAGTTTCCTAAACTTTGTATCTTTTGTAGCTTAGATGAGCATCTCTATGCACAACTAGGCAATTGAGCTTTGTGGCTCTTGTTTGTGATGAGTAAGATTAAGTTGTCTCTTATACTTAACACTCATATCATTCTTTTTGACGGGAAGAACTAAAAAATCCTAAGAGAAAGGCATAAATAATCATCTTATCACTGTTACCCGCCAATCATGTATGACATTTGTATGTTTTGGCATAGCAAAAGTGTGATGTCAATAACATTTATGTGCTTAGGCATAGCAAAATTGAAATGTCAAATATCACCGGGTATTTCTTTTCTCTCTCTTATATGCTCATGCATGATTTGCTTAAAAAAATAAAAAATAAAAATAATAATATGCAAAGAAAAATCAAAAGATAAAAGATAAAAAATGCTTTAAATATGATTGCAAGCGTGTATTCTAGGAGATGTGGGAGTTATAGGATGTACCTCGAAGGTGATAGTCCCCATCAAACAGTTATGATTATGTGTGAGTTAAAGTGATTTTCTCATATCTCAATTCATCATAACATGTATACACTTATGCAATCTTGTGATGTTTTTCATACACAACACGCAATATTCTTTGCTACTCTTGATACATGTGCAGGTACAATGTGATTTGACCATCACAAGGTTTTACATGTGTTAATGTATGCTCACTAAACTGTTTTGACTTGTTTTTGAAATATAAGTTTGGTTAGACTTATTTAGTATGTGTGTGTGTTTCTAAGATCCATGTGCTTAAAAATCTTTGTTGAGAGATGTTTTTGAGAGCATAATATGTTGTTTGGATCGTTGGTTGAGTTGCATGCTTGATTGCATTCATGTCTGTATTTTTTTCCTCTCGAAAAACTGTTTTGAAAAGCTGGCTCGACACCTCCTCGATAGCTAGCTATCTGTTGAGCTTCCTAAGTTTTTTTCTTATTGCAATCTTGCCAGCACCTTGATACCTTGTGGATCGATCGAGAAAGTTTCTAACCCCTCGATAGCTTCTCGACACCTAATGGATCGATCAAGCCTCATCTCTTGCTTTTGGTGTTTCTATTCCTCGACAGCTTCTCGACACATGATCTGTTGACGTTGTTTTTCTCGACACCTACTCGACAAATGTCTCGACACCACCTCGACACCTCATCTGTCGAGATTTACTGAAGGTTCTATTTAAGCTCCTCGTGTGATTTGCCTATCATTTTCTCGATATCTTCCTCAATTGATCTTTGTGTTCTCTCCCAAACACTCTCTTCTCTCCCTTAAATTTGTTCTACAAGGTTTCTTCAAGATTCACCAAGTTTTTCTTCATGTGGTAAGCTTCTATTCTTTTGCATTTCATGCATTCATGTTTTTGAAACCTAAGTTTTGGGATTTTTTTATAAAAATTTTAGGCTTTTCAAAATTGATGAGATATTGTTGAAATTTTGGGTTAGTTTTTGAAGATTTGATCTTAAAAACTTCATGTATTGCATTACATTTCCATTATAACAGTATTCTCATGCATTTTGATGTGTGCTATCTAATTGTGTTATGATAGGTTTGGATTGGGCTGAGCCCATGATATATTTACTTTGCACGTCACATGTTCATGCATTCTCCATGCATATGTACTTCTTTTCACATATTCTTACTATTGTGAACTGTTTTGGGACTTTTCTGATTGTCTCTTTCTCTCTCTCCCTCTACTATTGGTTACGTTAGTAGTTTCTATAGCACTTAAATGTAAATCCACTCCGGCTCGGAACCCTCTTCGTTCCGGTATTTCTTCATCTTCTGATCATGCACCTCTCTCTCTTCGGTTTTGTAATGATGATGCCCATAAGACATTTTTGGAGAACATTTCCCGACGAGACATTCATTCGAAGCGCCAAATTGTTTTGGGTCATTTTGCTGGCATTGACCTTCCCACTGTAATTCACAGTCGGGAATGGGAATCTCTTTGTGACGAGCCCGTCACTTGTCCTCTCATGCTGATTCAGGAGTTCTACTCCAACATGCACGGGATTAACCATTCCGTACCTTATTTCATTACTCGTGTCAGAGGTATTTCTATTCCTGTCACACCACAGCTTGTTGCGGATGTGCTTAGGGTTCCTAGGATAGAGTTTCCCGACCATCCTTCTTGTGAGCATCTGAGGACTGTGTCCAAGAATGAGCTCATGTTAGCTTTCTGTAAGCATCCTACGGAGTGGGGTGAGTGCTAGTTCACTTACTATTCGGCTTTTGCAAAAGGCCCGCGGTTTTTGAACATGGTGATGACCTTTGTACTCTATCCTCTCACGCACTACAACTCCATTACGGAGTCTTGTGCTCGTTTCTTATTATCCATTCTTGAGCATCTTACCATAGACTTCTCCTCCCACTTTATTTTGTCTTTGATAGATATTTTTCAAGATTCGGTGTCCCGTAGTAAGCTCATCTTTCCTTCTGCTATCACAAGGATTTTACGCCACTTTTCCGTCCCTTCTCCTGCATTCGACCCCTTCACCTTTATGTGTGCCATAGATGCCGCTACCGTAAAATGTAGTGAGGCGCAGTTTAGGTCACGACAATAGGATTCTACACCTCCCTCCCGTCCGACTCTTCTTATTTTGCTCGACCCATATTCGTTCCCTCTTCTTCTACGAGTGATGTGTCTTTGGGAGACATCATGGCGCAACTTCAGCGCATGGATGCTCACCTCGATACACTCTCCATAAAGTTGTATCATGCGAATGTCCGTGTTGGCCGCATTGCTAGACGGCAGGCGACCATGGGTGGTTTTGCTCCTAAGGCTACTCCTTCACCACCTCCTCCCGTGGCTTCTAATTCTGAGGACAAGGATGATGATGATGGTGATGAGGATGATGCTTCAGATGATGATGATGGAGATGCTAGCTCTACCAATGAGATGTCTACTTGACACTCTTACCCTTTGTCATTCGTGACAAAAAGGGGAAGTAGTTTTGGATATGCGAGTAGTCATTCTTAGGGGGAGAGTTAGTATTGGACCTTTTTGTTAGGGGGAGTGTTGTTGAATTCTGAGGGATGTAGTGAGGATGTTATGTATCTTTTCTTTTCTTTTTGTTATAGATACATTGTTTTTGTACATAAGGTCTTGTGACCATTTATTGACATACATTATACTTATTCTTCTCTATATGTGGATGTATGTTTTTCTTTCACCTACCCTTTCATGTGTTGTTTCTTTTCTCTTTATATACATGCTTCTTATTACTTGTATGCAATCTATTATTTTTGTTTCATACAAAGATACCTTAATGAGTTTTGTTTAAAGTGTTTCAGAAATACTAGTTGTTAAAGTCTACTTGCCATAAACTCTCTTCTTGCAAAATGTTTCAAGAGTTTGTGTTAGGATAGATTTTATTATATTCAACAAGTGAATATGAGTTGAGTGATTTATGACTTTTCTCATATGTTCATTTGTTTGTTGTGGTTTTGTCATGGATAGCCAAAGGGGGAAATTGTTAGGACATATGTGTTTCACATGATAAGAACATATGTCATGCTTTTATGTAATTGGTTAATCATTTGACAAAATGCACTTTACTTGTAATTGGGTAGTTCTAGGATGTGTTCAAATTCTTCAAAAAACAAGATTTGAAGATCAAGTGTTGAAGTCATCAAGTCTGTCCAAGAAACAAGCTGAGAAGTGCAAGTTCATTAGATCTCAACAGCTACATCTATCAAGGTTTAAAGAAGCTGTTCAGCTAGTGGCTCGACAACTTATATGTCGAGATTTAAGAAATTCAGAATTCTGATTTGATTTCTTGGAATCCGTGATTATATGTTTAGGTCTTCTTTTCTCCTAACCCTAAACATATAAAGGGATTATTTTAAGGGGCCGTTAGGAAGTTCACAAGTTGCACAAGTATTGAGCAAACTCTGTTCAAGCGAATTGTGACCACGAAATTCCTGCCCTAGTTCATCTCTTTCTCTTGAAGAAGTTGCTATGTATGTGCAGCGTGGGGTTTTGTAACCAAGCATCTTCTTGATCTTCATCGTATGGATGAACTGAAGAACTTTGTTGCTAATAACCTTCTTAGTTGGTGTTTGAAATCGTGTACTGGGATCCACGCAATTGGTTAGTTATATACTTGGGAGCCGTGCATCAAAAGGGGAACTGTCACTACAGAATAAGTCCAGTTGGGTATTGGGGTAAGAATTCAACTGTAGGTTGGTAAGGTACTTGGGATTCCTTTACTTGTAACCGCTTATTGTGATAATAGTAGAGTTTCAGGAGTGGTGACCTAAAAATCACCCGGTAGGGTTTTTGCCATTAGGTTTTCCCCATTCGTAAACAAATTACCGTGTCATTTATTTTCCGCTACATAATTAGTTTATTGGTGATTTGTTTGTGCTATCACGCGCTTTGCATGAAAATTTGATTAATTAATAACTTGGCTATTTAATCAATTAATTCAATCACAAGGGGTTAATTCGTTTTTGGCATATTAGAAATGCCTTCTTAACCGAAATGCACCAAAGTTGTTTAAAAAATTCCCCATTTTGTTGTACTTTTATCATAAGTAATTTGAATTCTTACTCTGAAGTTTGACATCTTATGCTGTCCTAATGGTTGAAAATCAGAACACCCTCGATGTAATCTTTCCTGACTATGCTTAATGCCTTAGAATACTTATTGCCCTTTAAGTTATTGACCTCGAAAGGAACTTGGTTTCATATTGCTAAATGCAGGTGCTTTTTTCCTTTGCAGATTCTTCAGTGCCTCACTATCCAAGGCCTAACCTCGTCTGGGGGTGGGAGTTCAGAAGGCGGTGATGGAGGAAATAGTAGTGGAGTTTCTAGAGCATTGGTGAAAGACAGGTTGATAATGAGTTAAATCTTCATAGGATTTTTTCAAATAATTTTTGTCACAAATGTTCTGACCTGGTGGGATTTCTCAGGTTCAAGACGTTCAATATGCAATTTGAGGAACTTCATCAAAGCAATCTCAGTGGACAGTTCCTGACACTGAGTTGCGAGAGTCTCTAAGGCTAGCGGTTGCGGAAGTGTTGTTGTCTGCCTACAGATCTTTTGAAAAACGTTTTGGGTGCGTTTTCTCATACTTGAAGTAACACACACACGCATGTGTTTGCGTATGTGTGTGTGTAAAAGATGTTTCTTCCAGGATTTGTTTATTACAAAGTAAATAATGAGGTCTATTTAGAAATTTTCAAACAACAGTAATGGATAAATGAAACACTTGAACGTTGTCATTCTTCACATTTTTTAAATGGTCATATTTAAAATGCTAGAAAACCTCTACGTGAGAGCTAAAGATGACTTTAGGGTACTGAACCCAAAGCTATGCAAAATACATGCAGATGGATTGTTTTTTCATTGGCTGTCTAATGATTCCTCGTTACTCTGTCATTACTTTCTTGTTTACACTTGCTTCTGGATGTTTTACAGGCCTCTAGTTGAGAGTGGCAAGAAACCTCAAAAGTACAACAAGTACGGAGCGGAGGAACTTGAGCCAATGTTGGGTGAATTTTTTGAGGAAAAGAACTTAAATGAACCTAAGCGGTAGATTTGATCTCTTTCTCCTTCTGTGTTTGTGATAATGAAGATGATACGGCCATTAACCTCTGCTTTGGTGGTACACATCACTCTCCTTTTGTAGAGAGTTGTGGTTCAGTTCCTGAGAGGTTCCTTTTACAGTGCCATGCTTCTACCTGTGTTGTAGGTGATCACATGTATGTGTCTACCTGTTGTTGGAAAAAGTTGGTGAAAAGAATAAAAGAAAGCGGATTATACTGGATGCATCTGCTATGTAAAATACTAAATAAGAGTGTGACTCTTCATTCTTTCACAAAACGGCTGTGTACTTTGGTTTGGTGGTGATCCAAGTATATATTTTACCAGATATATTTAGTTATTTACCAGTGGTTGTCATATAGGAGGGGTTTCAGTTGTGAAAAAGGCCGATTTGTCTTGACCAACAGATGCATGTGGATTCTTTTGCTAAATTTGCTGAAAAATTAAATTGGTATATATATAAAATAAAAAAATAAAAAAATGAAATACAAGAGTAATTGTAAAAATAGTTGCCTCTACTAGAGGTGAATTCCACAATCAATTGATGTGCTACAATGCTTTTGCTATGTACTATTTGGAGTCCTTCATTTCTTGATGGAGTAACGTGCTTACAAGTACTTTTTCTAAAATTTAATTTTTTATAATTTGACAGTAACTATAATTGGGGAAAGGAATTTGAATTTTGGTTGTATTTTTAAAAAAAATAAAAGGTGTCAATGGAGTTAGAAACACTTTTGTGATATTTTCAAATGCAGCCTAAAAAATTGTAGTTTGTTCCCAAAAAAAAAAAAAATGCACTGTACGCAGAAACAAGCAACCGGTATTTATAAATAAAAAGTAAAGCTACCAGAAAAAGTCGGAATTTTAATTAGGCTTGTTAACATTACGCACAAATGACTCCAACATGAGCCCATCTCCCAACTAATAAATTGCGTATCAACAGGGTAAAAATCCTGATCATTTATTAAAATCAATTAATAAGTGAGCTATACAGTAGCGATTTTCTTCAAGCACAAGTCTGTGCACAGTAGTGGTTGAAGCCAAATTGTTTGGATTCCAGTATTGGTCAGTTCCGTGACATTGGTTATAATCAAACATACTAGGGTGTATTTTATTTCATGTAAAAGTTTGTTACAAATTTCTCTCTATTTTAGAGAATTCTGCTCTAGTAAAAGTGGATCTTTTCTCAACTGACTAAAGGAACACGATACTTCACCGATCATTTTTTCTAGGCTCATTTGTGTGAGATTGCGGAAACCTGCTATCCAACCTTTTTTTTTTTTTTTTTTTTTCTTCATTTGGACTAGAATTTCCAACAAAGTCGCCTATACTTTGCACGATTGTTCTATAGATAAAAGGTAGCCACACATTGAGCTTCCAGAGAAAACCACGTGCCTTCTCTCCTTGTGTTTAACTAAGAAAAACCAACCTTCTTGTAAGTTGTAAACTAAAATCCTTTATGATGAGGTTCACTACAACAAATTCTTGTAGGAGATTCTTTAGAGTGCTAGAGGTTCTGGTTTGTGCAAATAAAGAGTTCATGGAGAAGATTCGCTTAGCAAGATTGTAGATGTATTAAGGTCACTACGATAAAAGGGCAAGCAGGAAAGTTGCAGGGTTTGTAATAAAGAGTCTAGCTATAAAAATATTTTGTAAGTAGATGACTTTAACTACTATTCCTATAGTGAATATTCTACAAGATTTTGTCCTCGAAGTGGTATTTCCATAAAAAGAGTTCACTAGTTTTCCACTTTGTTATCAAATTTTGTGCCTTACTTATATTGCTTTCATATTTACTATTAAATTTGGTATTGATATATGTGGTTAACTGTTTATCGGTGCGGTTTAATTCATATCATGTAAGATTTATCACTAAATTCCATAACTTCATTGAACCAAAGCAAACAAATAAGTGATTTTTTAACCACTTTATTAGTAAGTGACCTACCAAGAGCCTTATAGCTCAATTGGTCGGCACTTTTACGGTTCAAATTTTCCCTCCCCATTATAACTATTGCATTATCAAAAAATACCTCTTAAAATTGATAATAGTAGCATATCAAATTCAACCATAAGCAACATATGATATCAATGATTCCTTTAATATAAATAAATAAGATAGTTATTAGATGATGGACATTGATAACCTCGTAACCTAGGTAAAGTCCTAATGTTGAGAGGGTAATCTATTGAAATATTAGGCATTATTCTATCCTTCCCCAAAGTAACTAAAAGAATAAATGTCAAAGAATAGCAGCATAGATGCATGATTTATATAATGGACTTATAATATGTCCAAAACCAAAAAATAAAAAAGTATGCAATTAGAGCTAAACATTCAATAGTTACCTTCCAAGAAAAAAAGAAAAGTGAAAGAAAAACTTCATCTTTGGTTGGTATATGCCAATTATTAACAAGACATCAGTGCCTCATATAGCACAATTGATGAATATGTTAAAACCAACGCTTCATTTTCCTCTCGAAGATGCCAGGTTCGTAAGTTGAATTGGCCATGGCAACAAGAAGAGGGAATTGCATCAATACAAAGAGGGTGATAGGAATACTAGCCAAACAAATAACAAGTTTGAAAATCCATGATTATTCATGTAGCATAAGAAAGAGAGCAACAGAAAAGGCTGTCATCATGGCTGCAATAGAGAAGAAAAGGGTAGAAAAGCCTATTATCATCTCTTTAGGCAAGGACTCAAGGAAATCATCTTCTGCATAACGAGATGTGAGGATTCCCAAAAACATCAAGACTGAAGTTGAAGAAGAAAAGAGTGAGAGAGCATCGGATACAATAAAGACCATAAATAATTTTTTATTTAAGAAAATTGGGAAGCCATTATTTTCGTGGTTACCACCTGGAATGGTAAATACTGCAGCAAACATAATGGTAACAATCAGAGCACCCACCACAGTGCAAGACGTTGCTGTGTCCTTCATCCATTGCTCTCCGTCTTTCCTCATGTCCTTGTGGGTTTTTTGTAAACAATTCTTGGGGAGTCAAATGCTCTTTGTTTAAATATACATGAACCTTGGGAGGGACAATGCTCTCCACCTCCTACATTTGTTAAACAAAGTCTTAGAAGCCAAAATAGTGCAACATTAAAAAAGACAGAAATTTAAGAAAAGTAAATATTAACATTAATATTTAATAGTTTCACAATTAAATATCATTAACTATAATTCATATATACAAACACTATAAAACCAAAACCTTTGATTTTTTGTTGACCTCGTTATATGTTGAAACGTAAGTTTTGAAACTCTCACAATTTTCTACATCTTTATCAATATTTTAATTAATTTTTTAGTGTTTATTTTTAGTAGTACTCAATACTTTTGTTCTATACTTTCTTCAAGTTTTAAGTTTGATGCCCTTCCCTTCTTCTCAATCTCTCTTCCTTCCCTTCTTCTATCGGCAATGATAAAAATGATGATTCATCCCTTTAAAAGGGAAAAAAATTATAATATAGTTGAACTTATCATTGCAAAACTCAAATTTGGACTTCAAAGTTCGATTGCTTTGGGCATTAATTTTTAATTTAGCTTGAAAGTAAGGATAAAATGCAAACTGCACTTTCTAAGTTTAACTAAAATTCATTTCATGTCTTTAACTTTACTTTCATTCAATTAAGTTCTTTAAGTTTCAAATTTATTCAATTAAGATCTTTCTTCTAATTCCATTAAAAAATTATTTTAAGTATGCAATTAACTAATGAACATAGCAAAGAATTTTTTATACAAAATTTCTCCCATAAAAAATCTATAAAATATTTTAATTAATCTTATAGATTATTTTCATGAGAGAAGAAAATTTTTTAAAGGAAATTTTTTAACGAAATTGGACAGAATGCATGAATTAAATAAATTTAAAATTTAGAGGATTCAATAAATGAAAGTGAAGTTAGAGAATTTAAATTCGTTTCAATCAAACTTATAGGGTGCAATTTGCATTTTTACCTATATTAAGCCTAAATTTAAATTTTGGGGTTTAAATCATTACCTAGGTTGGATTAGGTAATTCTTGCTAATTAAGGATTAACAACAGACTCCTACTCAAAAAATTTTAATATAAGAAAATTTCTCCTATTTTTTTTTAAAATTTTTTTAGCATCTACTTGGAACTACATTTATAAAAATAAAAAAAAATAAATAAATAAAAAAAGTTGGTACTAGTATTTGAAAGTAGGGCTATAAAGGCGCAAGCTGAGCTTTGTGAAATGTTGAATGTTCAAGCTCAACTTGGCAACAAATATAAAATATTCAAAGGCTTGGGGATTAGCAATAGACTCTTACTAATTTTAGTTATAAGAAAATTTCTCTTTATGTTTTATTGTTTGTTTTTTGTTTTTTTGGTTTTGTTTTAGTATCTAGTTGGTACTGCTTTTTTTATTTAAAAATTAGTTGGTACTACTATTCAAAAGTAGGGTTGTAAACACACAAGCTGAGCTTTATCTAGCATTGAATGTTTAAGCTCAGTTTGACAAAAAATATGAAATGTTGAAACTTGGCTTGAGCTTGAACCAAGCCTACAAACAATGTTTGAGCTTGAGCTCATCAGAAAATCCAAAAGCTTAAACTAAGCTTGGTTTGGCTTGATTCATTAATCAAACCGAGCTTAAGCTCAAACTCAAGCTTTTATGATCATGATCCAATACGAGTATATTATCAGACCCATATTAAGCATATTATTAAGCCCTTCTTGACTTGGACGATGGTCTCAACTTCCAATAAATTAAAAACTTAGTAAGATATGAGTTAATCAATAATCTCATAAGTAAAGATATATAAATTTTGGAGGCTTTTTCTACTTGTGGGCCTCAGACAATTGCCTAAAATTTTCAAAATCACCAAATACCCTTTTAAGTTTCAAAATAATCAAGATACCCCTAAAACCTTTAAATGATCTAAATATCCCCTTAAAATCTCCAAAAATGATAAAATTCCTCTAAATTTTCCAAAAATATTTGTTTACCCTCTCAAAACCTTCAAAATTTCCCTTAAACCTTCAAGATAACCAAAATACTCTTAAAACCACTAACATGATGAGGGGAAAAAAAAAGTACCCATTGAAATCATCCTCTAGAATAAGAACTATAAAATGAAAAACATACCTCTTAGATCTTCAAAATAACCAAATAATAATAATAATTATAATAACATCCAAAATAATGAAAGTAACTTACAAAATATGACCAAAATATCCTTGAGGCCTCCAAATGGCCAAAAAATACCTTCAAAAACCTCTAAATCACTTAAATGCCCCTACAATCACCCCAAAAAAAAAAAAAAAAAAAAACCTTAAAGACCATTGAATGACAAAAATGTCTCAAGAAATCTTCAAAATGATCACGCTATTCCTCAAAACTTAAAGAATCGGCCCCCAAAATTTTTTTTTTAATTTTTTTATTAGAGGTGAATTTTGACAAATCCACCATTGAATTACATATTCTTCTTATATCCAACTTGCTTAAAAGTTTTTTAAAAAATTAAACAATAGCTATGTCATCAATAAATTGTTTTAATTGCAAGTTTTTGTAATTTAAAATTATACATAAAATATAGGTTTATAGATCATATAGTAAATAATATTCGATTGACACAAAATTTGACATGTGTATTGAGAGCGTAAAGAACATGCAATTCAACGATTAGATTTTCAAATATGTAATAATGTTTATTTTATTGAGTAATGTTGTAACCTTAAGCTGCAACACATTTTGTAGCTAAATTTTGTCATTTTAAAAGTAGCTCAAAAAGAACTTTCAAGCGTCTTACATAGGTTTGAAGTGTTTGCAAGTGTATAAGTTTATTTGATAGTTTTTATTAATTGTTCTAGCATTTATTTGTTGTTGTACTCTTATTTTGATTGTGTTTTTTTTTACTTTGATTTTAGTTTTCTGTATTAATATTTTAAAGTAATGAATTAAAACTTATTATAAAAAATATTCAAAAGGGCCACAGTAACATTTTGTAGCCCACTGTCACTGCTTGATTAAGGACTCTAATAGTTATTTAAGTGAACATATAGCCAATATTTAAAAGACCGAGAAATTGAAAGTGAGAGAGATAACCATAACCTTAAACCATTGTAGTTCTCTTTGCATCTGCAAAGCTGCACCTGGGATGTCATTAAGTGATGTAGAAGGTGCTGACATCCCTGCCATATGTAATAAGCTATTGCCGTAGAAGGAATCTGTAGAACTTGCCGCAACGTGTTTAGTATTAAGACCATAGATAAGGCTAAAGATTCTGGCATGACGATATTGGACTGCAACCGAAAAAATGCTGGTAGATTTTTCATCATGGCTCCACAAATATTGGGATCCGCTTTCACTATCTCAAAAACAAACTCAAAAATCCCTTCCTTGATTGCACGGAGGATGGCTGCTTGAACCCTACCAGTCGCTCTTTGCTGAGTATTTGAAATAAACATCTGGTCCTTCATTTGACTGAGGAGTTCACGGGATAGGAAATGGGCCAACTTCATTTCATATGGATGCTCGATACCTTGGTTAATAATCAAAACATTGACAATTTAACTAGATGAACATATAATTATTAAACCAAAAAAAAAAAACGTACAATCTCCTTTTCTTGTAAAGTTGTAATTATGTAAGCTACCTTAAAGATTAGCCTACTCCATTTAAGGTGGGCTTGAGATTAATATCTGAAAGTCTCATTTACTTGTCTCCTTCATTTAATTGGTTAAAAAGAAAACAATTTCGGATCCCATGGACTTGGTTTAATAGCGTAAAGAAGTTAGTAAGCATGTGTGCTTAATTATAATAGAAAACAAAATTACCTAATAAGTTAGGGTCGGATTGGTAAGAGTATTTAAATATAATAGTTTTTTGTTTTGCATTCCATAAAATTATAGGTTCCACACTTAAATTTATTCTTTGGTTAATATTTTTCTAAATACAGTTTTCAAAAAACTGTATGATATTTTCCTAGTTTAGAACAAGATTTTGAAAATAGCTAAAGGAGTGTTTTCAGGATACAAAATTGAAAGTTCAAAAACGTGTAAAAACACCTTTGAACGTTTAGACCCCCAAATAACAACTTAATCAATTTAAGCAATATGTCAAACAACAAGTGTGCGGAAACTTAACATATGCTATCAAACGAAATTGATTAAATACTATCTAAGCCATAACAGATTAATATCCACAGCAGATAAATAAAAAGGCAAAGATAGAGAGGAAGGAAGATGCAAACACAAAGACAACACCCAATGTGTTATCGAAGAGGAAACCGAAGTCCTCGGCGAAAAACCTCTCCGCCGCCCTCCAAGCGGTAATCAATCCACTAGAAAATATAGTTGGGATACAAGGACAGCAATAGACCCTCCAAGCCTAATCTACCCAGTGCACCTAAGCCCTCCAAGCTTCTTGCTCCAACGAGGTTGCGCCAAACCTTTGTCTTTTCTAGCTTCCCGGATTCCGCTACTAGACCGTAGCATCAACCAATGAAGATTGGTTCCTTCCTAACTGCTTCCCAGAAATCCAAACAGCATACTCACAAAGATGATGATGGTGAGAACCTGGTTTGGTATAATGCCTCTCAAGGTTTTAACAATGGAGAGGAAGAGAGTTGAGGAATTTGAAGAGATTCTAAGGTAGAGATTGTGGGTGAAACAATCTGGTTTTTCTTTAGGGTTTCTCTCTCAAAATTCTCTCTGGAAGCTCTCTTTCAATCGTGGGTAATAAGGGTATTTATACTGGAGTGGAGAGGAATGTGAAGCGTCAGAATTCTACAAAACAGGGGTGGCTCGCGGCTTGACCTCGCGACTTGACTAAGTCGCGAGATCCAGTCGCGAGATAACCGTATGGCCAGTTGTCCTGTTTTGTCCTGTAGTGCTCCAGCTAGCAGACTGTTCACCTTCCAGCATGCTTGGCACGTGACGTTGCTTCTGGCGGCTTGAAGCCGCGAGTCACCCGCGAGACCCAGCCGCGAGACTCTGTTTCCTTGCACACTCTTGGGCAAATTTCACTCTATCTCACTCACTACCCTTACATCAAACCCACCTAAATACAGGGTTACTAAATGCTGAATTACAAGCAAATTTGGCACGGAATAAAGCCAATTAGATGGTTGAATAAATTCAACCTTACAATCTCCCCCTTTGGCTATTCCGTGACAAAACCCTAAAACAGACTCTAGACTTAACATGTGAGTTGGGAACAGTTGAACAAAACTCACTCACACCTAACTCTAGAAGCTGTGAAGCACTTGAATCATATGAACATAATACTCCTGAAACACAACAATACACCATGATCATTGTAAGCAGAAAATTATAAAATGCATATGAAACAGGCAATATGTGATCAAGCAAAGATGGAGTTATGAAACAAACCATGGCTTGATCAACCAAGTGAACACCACAAAGTAGTGATCACAATGCTCATTCACACTTGGAATGAACACGTGGACATACAAGTTAACAAGCACAAGGCAAGACACTTGTATGCACTACACTCAACCAATGCATATCAAACAAGGCATATGCATCTAGGAACAATCCTACAAGGGCACAAGAGTGACAGTACATGAACCAAAATGCATAACATTTAGATTAAAGTACTGATTTCAACATAGCATAAAGGCTGCACTAGGCAAGGTACAAACCATAAAGCCTACAAACTATGCATAAAACATAAACCCTAAAAGCTTACATAAGCAAATGGGTACAAACACAAACATCCTGAAAAACATTATCAAAATATATTAAACTTTTAAACCAAAAGTATAATTTAAGAGTTTAAAACAATACACCAAAAACATAGTGTATCAAAACCCATAATAACATAAAACAGTACCCAACAAACATAAACCTAGAAAACCATAAAACCCATAATAACATAAAACAGTACCCAACAAACATAAACCTAGAAAACCATAAGTTTAGAGGATAAGACTAAAAACAAAAATATGACAAAAAATATGTGTGTATGTGTGTACTCCCCCTATCACTATGCACACTTCCCTTTGGACTTTTCTCCCCCTTACTGAAAGCTCTCCCCCTTTTTGTCACGAATAGCTAAAGGCTCTCATCCAACTTTCGTTGGATATCATCTAGCTGATTCTCCATAGTCTCGAGACGCATTTGAACATGGTTGTTTGTGGAATAGAGAAGTGCCACAAGCTCATCAACTCGTTTCTGAATATGCTCAAGTACACTGCCAGCTCTATCAGTATGAGGAGCAGTCGGTGCTTGCGGAATAGGAGCTGGTGAAGCTTCAGGAACAGCACGTGATGAAGATGTGGTATGTGCTGGTGTCTCTGAGTCAGGGGCAGATGGAGTGACCGGAGAGAGGTGAGCACTCCTTGGTGATTTAGAGGAGTGACTTCTGCTAGCTTGAAGAGTGAACAGGGAAATGGGACGTTGGCGAGACAACATTTTTCCATCTGCAGGAGGAGTAATGCCTTCACGAAGAATGAGCTTCATGATGAGACTGCAAAATGGGATAACTCCTCGAGCAGCAGATCGACATGCAGTCTTCCTCAAGATGTAGTAGATGTGAGCACATATGTCAATGGGAGCTCCTGTAATAAGGTCACAAAGAAATAGAGCTCTCCCAAGATTGATGAATGTAGTGTTGGACAACGGGTAGAGATTGGTGAACATGATCAACTTCAGTGTGGTCAGCTCGGGTGCGAACTTTGCGGTGCTGATGGATGTTCCAGCACTGGATACTTCATGATCGGATCCTAGGATTTGAAGAATTTCTCCAACTTCTGGAGTTCGTTCATCATAGGGAGTGAGATTAACATTCTGAGGTCTGGTGATGCTGAGAAGGTCGGCAATGGAGTCTGGGGAAACACTAAACTCAGTTCCTCTGACCCAGAAAATGAGTTGAACTCCAAGATCAGTTGCATTGGAGAAGCATTCTTTGACCAGCTCATCCATTGGATCATCAAAGTTCCCGAACAAGTTTGCCCAATCTCGATTCTCAAAGATACGAGGAATGAAAGTAGTCCCTAAGGTGTTGAACTCTACCACCCGTTCCACTATAGTTGTTGATTTGTCAAAAACATTGGAGTAGGCATGTGAGTTAAGAGGAAGTCTGAACCTTTCCTCATTTGGTTCTTGAGAAGCCTGAGATGATAAACGAGTCCTTTTGGCAACTGGTGTTGCTGGTTCGTCAGTCACAATGTTTTTACCCCTGGAAGATCGACGAGACATCTGCAACAAAACAGGTCCACAGCAAAGAGCCAACCAACAATACCACACAAGGTAAATGTCAACAAGATTCAGTGTAAACAAAATTCCAATATTTCAACACAAATTGGAGATATTGCAGTCCTAACCCAACTACCAACAAAACATTGGAGCACAAAATGATAGGTGCAGCAATAAGGTGATAGTGCACAAAGACATGGAAGGACAAAACAACTAATAACTGTCACTGAGACAGGTTATCAAGACCATGATATGCAAACAGATACAGCATTCAAACATTTAGATAACATGAAGAACCCAATAAATCAACCTAGAGAACACTGTTGAGTAACAAACACCCAATAAAGATTCAGTAACTGATGACATTATCAGAAACAATGCTTAAGCAAGAGAAATGAGTAAGACAAATAGACACCAAACCCATTTAACAAAAGATATTCAGACTCAACAATGGGCAAATAACAGAACAAAGAAAATCCCATTTTGACCATACATCATGAAATCAGATGAGAACAATATCAAACAAGACCCGCTAAACCCATTTCATATGAGAGAGGAATATCGTACACAATATCAACCCAAACATCAGCAGGAAAAACCAGTAAAAGCGAAAATGAGATTGAGAAAGCAGAAACCATACCTTTTCTTGATGATTTTGATAAGAAATGAAGCACCAATGATGTTTGAAAATGGGTTCAGAGAGTGTTTGGAATGGAGGAAGTTTAGAGAGAAGATGAACAGTTACAAATGTTCGAGGGAAAAACTGAAACAAGTTTTAAAAACTGCTCCTATTTCTGCCAAACACGCGATTTTCGCGACTGGAGTAAGTCGCCAAAGAGTCGCCAGATCAAGCCGCCAAAACACCTTAGGACGAAAATATGAAAATTTTTTCTAAGTGTTTTTCGCGACTGGAAGGTCTACCCGCGAGTGAGTCGCGAGCTGAGCTGCGAAAATCTCTGAGTTAATCTCGCGACTGGACCTTCCACTCGCGAACAAGTCGCCAAAAATAACCAGCGAAGGTGCGACTGAGGCTCGCGACTTGAAACACCCGCGACTGAGCCGCCAAAAACAGGGCAAAACTGGATTTTTGGAATTTTCAGATTTTTCAAACAAAATACTTTCCAAAAGCACCTAAAACACTCAAAAATCTTTTTGTGCTTGAATTAACAAAGATTGAGCATGTGAAAACACATTTCATCAAGTACAATCACACAAATGAATATGGCATTTATTGAACATAAACTTGTGTGTTGTGTGTGGATATCACCAATGAGATAGTCCTTTGTCTAATGTGAAGCTTCAATGATCAATTCAACCAAGGCATACACAATTAGCACTAGATTATGTGACCTATCTCAATTATAGAAATATGTATATATGACCTCCCACATAAGCTTGATAACATGAGTTGGAGCATTACATTTTACTCCACTATCAATCACAACAATTGATCTTTTTGATCTTTTGAGACAATCACCTCTCATTGTGAGAGTAATATATGATATTTCACTTTAAGGAATAAGCCTTTGGCTTTTTGAATAAACATTCATTTCAATATAAGGTCGCTTACCCTTTTTCCTAGTCGAATACTAGAGTGTGCGACAGGCTTTTGCAGCTCAATATCTCTTTTCATTTGGAGATTTACATTTGGTGAGCTCTTTTTAGCAAAGCAAAAAAAATAACGAGTGGGAAGATATATAGACACAAGTCTATGCAAGTCTCAAGATCAACAAAACCATTCACTAATCATTCATGACAAGTTTGAAGATCTATTTACAACAATCACAAGGATTTCAAGATTTCTCCCACAGTGATATAGGTGCATGAAAACAAGCAATGCTCGAAAATGCACAAAGCCATTAGCACAAAGGTACAAGGCAAAACAAGTTTTGAGACAAAAGCTCAACAAAGTCAAACAAGCTTTTTGATTTTCTATTTTTATGTGCTTTTTGGATTTTTGACACAAAAAACAAAAAGATTGATATGTCAAGATTAAAAATATATTCACATGTAGACAAACAACCAACCAACAGCAAAAATGGCTAGCAAAATAAACAAACAAACAAAGTCACAAAGCATAGGAAGTATTAATGCATGGACATGTTGTAATGCTTATGCATGAGTACCCTTAATCACCCTCACATCACTTGCGTTTGGGGTGATTTCCTTATAGGATTGGGTACGGGAGTTAGGGCTTTCAAACCTTCGTGAGAAGCTTTCCAAGCAGTTGGTGAAAGCACCAATCATCTTCATCACGTTCATCATTCCGGGATCACCACTTTGATCTCTAGATTGGTCTCCAGCCCAACTTCTTCTCTCATTTCTAGGTCCTCCTGACCTTTGAGGGGTTGCACTATTCTTTGCTCTCAACTTTTGGCAATTCGGTCGAGTATGCCCTTGAAGTCCGCAATAGTGGCACACATAGGTTCCTCTAGGACCTCTTTGTGGTCGAGGACGTGACTTGGCACGCGATTCAGACCTGCCTGCAAATTGATTGTGAGGATTTAACATCCGTTGGTTCACCAAATTCTTCTTCTCCTTCACCTCGAGCTTTTCACCAGTAGAATCAGCTACAACTGGATCTTTGGCCTTAACAAACTTTACTTCTTTTGTTATATTTCCAGACGAACTACCTCCTCCGGTATACCCCAAACCGGATTTGTCTGAGAAGCTCTTTTGAGATGAGATTACATCATCTAGTTTCTTGGTGGTAACCCTCTCTACCTTGGCATTAGCTTGCACAACCTCACTCTCAAGAAACCTTACTTTTGTGTAGGCTTCGGACAACTCTCCATTCAGAGTTTCAATTTCACACTTAGCCTCCCTGTACCGGATTAGGAGACTTTTGTAGTCCTCCTCAGCCTTCTTCATTTTTCTCACAGCAGCCTTGGCCACTCTTGTGTACTCCCCGGACTTCTCCAAGAGTAAGTTATAATTTTCCTGAAGATTTGCTGTACTTCTACCTTCTTCAGCATCCGATTCTTCAACAATTCCCAGTGATTCATCATCACTATGTTCTCCAAGGTCTTGCACAAGCAGATTCAGTTCATCTGACGACTCAACATGAGCTATAGTCATAAAAGCCGAATAGTTCCCCTCTCCATCACAGCTCTCTTCAGACTCTGAATCAGACGAATCCGAGTCACTCAAGGTCGTGGCATACACTTTACCTTTCGATTTCAAATAATTCGGACATTCCTTCTTGAAGTGTCCATGCCCATTACATTCAAAACAAGTGACACCTTGTGTAGATTGGGATTCTTTTCCATCTTTCCTTTTGAATTCCCTTTTCTCCCTTCCAAAACTTTGGAATTTTCTTTTATCATCAAATTTGCCATTATTTTTGAATTTCAAAAACTTTTTGAAATTTTTGACAAGGTATGCAACATCTTTGTCAATCACATCTTCTCCCGATGAGTCTTGATCTTCCACCTTCTCATTAATGGTCTTTAGAGCAAGAGATTTACTCTTCCGTTGATTGGGCAGCGACATCTCATAAGTCTGCAGAGAACCCACCAGCTCTTGCACTTTGATGTCATCGAGGTCCTTGCTCTCTTCAATTGCTGTCACTTTAGCTCGAAAGCTTTCCGGCAATGATCGAAGGATCTTCCTTACAATCTTCGAGTCCTCCGTTTTCTCCCCCAAGTTGAACTTGCTAACAACCACTTCATTTAGCTTCCCATAGAAGGAGTCAAAAGACTCATCCTCACTCATTTTGAGCTCTTCAAACCGAGTGGTCAGCATTTGTAACTTGGTGTCTTTCACTTTCTTCGTGCCTTCATAGGTAGTTTCCAAAATCTCCCATGCTTCTTTGGCCACGGTAATATGAGAAATCCTGTGAAATTCATCTGGAGACACACCACAGAAAATAGCATTGAGTGCTTTACTGTTAGCATTAGATGCAGCAAGTGCTGCCTTATCCCATGTGGATTTTGCTGCCTCTGGTTTGGTCCAACCAATCTCAACAGCATCCCAAATAGATTCATCAATAGAACACAGAAAAGCTCTCATTCGAACCTTCCAAAATGCATAATTACTACCATCAAAATATGGAGGTGCATTTAGGGATTGAGACCTATCCATCTCAAAAGGGAGTCAAGGATCACACAATGGTAATGAAACCAATATCAGTGTACCCGCTCTGATACCAATTGAAAGTTCAAAAACGTGTAAAAACACCTTTGAACGTTTAGACCCCCAAATAACAACTTAATCAATTTAAGCAATATGTCAAACAACAAGTGTGCGGAAACTTAACATATGCTATCAAACGAAATTGATTAAATACTATCTAAGCCATAACAGATTAATATCCACAGCAGATAAATAAAAAGGCAAAGATAGAGAGGAAGGAAGATGCAAACACAAAGACAACACCCAATGTGTTATCGAAGAGGAAACCGAAGTCCTCGGCGAAAAACCTCTCCGCCGCCCTCCAAGCGGTAATCAATCCACTAGAAAATATAGTTGGGATACAAGGACAGCAATAGACCCTCCAAGCCTAATCTACCCAGTGCACCTAAGCCCTCCAAGCTTCTTGCTCCAACGAGGTTGCGCCGAACCTTTGTCTTTTCTAGCTTCCCGGATTCCGCTACTAGACCGTAGCATCAACCAATGAAGATTGGTTCCTTCCTAACTGCTTCCCAGAAATCCAAACAGCATACTCACAAAGATGATGATGGTGAGAACCTGGTTTGGTATAATGCCTCTCAAGGTTTTAACAATGGAGAGGAAGAGAGTTGAGGAATTTGAAGAGATTCTAAGGTAGAGATTGTGGGTGAAACAATCTGGTTTTTCTTTAGGGTTTCTCTCTCAAAATTCTCTCTGGAAGCTCTCTTTCAATCGTGGGTAATAAGGGTATTTATACTGGAGTGGAGAGGAATGTGAAGCGTCAGAATTCTACAAAACAGGGGTGGCTCGCGGCTTGACCTCGCGACTTGACTAAGTCGCGAGATCCAGTCGCGAGATAACCGTATGGCCAGTTGTCCTGTTTTGTCCTGTAGTGCTCCAGCTAGCAGACTGTTCACCTTCCAGCATGCTTGGCACGTGACGTTGCTTCTGGCGGCTTGAAGCCGCGAGTCACCCGCGAGACCCAGCCGCGAGACTCTGTTTCCTTGCACACTCTTGGGCAAATTTCACTCTATCTCACTCACTACCCTTACATCAAACCCACCTAAATACAGGGTTACTAAATGCTGAATTACAAGCAAATTTGGCACGGAATAAAGCCAATTAGATGGTTGAATAAATTCAACCTTACAAAAAAGAAATCCTACCCTTCAAATTTAAAACTTATAATTATTAAAAAAAAAAAAATTTACAGATTCTATACGTTATTTTTTGTAAATATATATATTTTTTAATCTCAATAATATAAATGGTCTCCCAAACAATTATTTTTTGTTTTTAGTATTTTGAAACTTGTTCTAAAAAGTTGGAGCCAAACACGTAAAATATAAAAACTATTATCTGCAAACTAGTTTTAAGTTCAACTTTTTTAAAATTGTTTTTATATATACTGTTTTGAAAACAAAAACAAAAATAAAAATCCTCCTACCAATTAGGCCGCTAAGAGTATTATTTTTGAGGTGAGCTTTAACAAAATACCTATAAATTCTATCCACTTGTATTCTTCATTGTCATTACGTGAGAAAAATCAAGTGAAAATATAAAAAATTAAAAAATTGGAGGGGAATGTAATAAAGAACCAATTAATATTTTTTAAATGAGTGGAAATGTAAATTTAAAAGAACCAATTGGAGAGAATGTAATGTGAAATTTTCCAATGTAAAATTAGATTCAGATAGAAATATGAAAGTGTTAGGATTAGTGCCCTTAAATCCTATTGTATGATGCTATGTATGATATTAAGTATGACATTATGTATGACTTAATATTGTAATTAATAAAGTTGTTTTATTATTATCTGAAATAATGGTAACATAAATATTCGGACATTATCATATAGTCCATAAGATGCATAGTATGTGATTTATGTGAAAAATCACAGAAGATATAAATCACAAATTCTTTGTAAACTCAGAATTATAGTTCGTATTCGGTGATGAAATTGGGCGTTTCATCTGCGAAGACTATAACATATCAACTAAGATGATTTATCTTGATTATGGAAGTGAAGAATTCCACTTGATGTGTTGATATGTTTTAAGAGTTAAGATATATTGAACTGGATCACTGTGAGATTTTTTTTTTTCTAACGACTATCAAATGAATAATAAATCTCACGACTTATATTTACATGAACTCTTAATCCTAAGAGAATAATGGACCTGATCATGAAGTGTAAGTTGCTTTGATATATCAGGAGTGAGATCTAAAGTTATGGTCAAAACCTCAATATGTTGGGCAGTCACATTTAGTGTTGATTGAACATATATTCTTAAGATGGAATTCATAATCTCTTAATGAAGATACAAAATATTCTCTTGAGATAAATTTAATGGGTTTGTTATTTAGAATATTAGGTCTAACTACTTTGGTAAATAGTTACTAAATTATATATTTATGAAATTGGATTTCATAAATATATGATGAATAATTTAAAGGATTAAACCGGGTACTCAAAGATTAAAATATAGTAATTTACAAAGTGACAGTCTACTTTCATGACTTTGTATTACTACGAATATTTTATGAAGGGGTTGCATGTACAATAAAGTCTTGGGATATGATTTATTAATGAGGCCTAGAGTGCAATTATATTTATATAGTGATATTAAATATAATTAAGGGTAACTTTGGACTTGTTAAGAGTTGACAAAAAAGCCCAAGACTCCTTAGAGCTAGTGTCTTATTTGTTTCCTTTTGGTCCCACTCCAAGCCACATACTAAAACCCAATTGGAAATGTCCAAAAGGCCAACCCAATTAGATAATCAGTTGTAAGGGGAGAAACATACAAATTTTTTGGAACATATATGAAATGGTGTATGTGAGTGTTGGATACTTTTTCATTCTCCTTTGAAAAAACTCATAGAAATTGATTAAGAGACCACACTTCTTGGGCATTAGTGGAATTAGAGCGAAGATTAAAGATGTTCTCAAGAACTTCCAATCTTTGGTTTTGAATTTCACCACAACAAGGTACACTCTCTTATTCTTATATTCTGAAACTTACATAACACATGTTATCAATTGCGAATGAAGTAGATCCGTTAATTTTCCATTGCGTGCATGCATATTTTCATTAGAAAGTTGAAACAATAAATTTTAAGTTTCGATTATGACTGGAATGTAACTTTAAAAAGCAAAAACAATTTTAAAATAGTTATTTAAGAAAATATGTTTGTTCCCAATTTCCCATTTTAAACCAAGTTTTTAATCAAAAAAATAACCAAGCCAAAAAAAATTTTTAAAAATTAGTTATATTATTCTTAGTTTTTCTTTTTGGAATAAAGTTATACTTTTTTTTTTTTTAATGGGAGATTGTAACTTTATTAAGGAGAAGATAAATTCAATACATCTTGAGCTAAAGCCGACTTAATGAGCATTGGATTTTTCTCTATCCAAGTTACATAATTATCACTATTTAAAACTTCTTTGGCATAACTTGCCAAAATGTGTGCTGACCTATTACCCTGTTGCTTCACATAAGAAACTTTGACTGACCTAAAACCTTGAAGCCTTTGAGATACTCTAGTTAAGATATTTGATACAGCCACCGATGGAGAGCCCAGCCCCATAAGAGTATCAGAGACAACTTTTGAATCTCCTTCAAAAATTACATCCCTTATACCCACATCCCAAGCAAAAGTAACTCCCTCCTCCATTGGCTGGTGACTATTTTGCTTAGCGCTGTATTAAACCTCCCAGCATGGTCTCTAATCAGCACCCTGACACCAGCCAACTGACTCTGAGCAAAAGCCGCACCATCCACATTAACCTTATAATTCGGAGATAGAGGCAATGTCCAGGGATCATCTTGTCCTTTACCTGTGAAATAGTATGGTTTGCTATTTGAAATTCATTTAGCAAAAATCGAGCTAACTTGACCACCTTCTTCCGCAGATTGTCGAGAGTGACCGTGCCTTATAGCATTTCTATTAAACCACATGCACCAAGCTATCATGAGAAGCATCTCCAAAATGTCATTGCCAACATGCTGGACAAAGATCAAATGCCACACTAAATCCATGAACTCCAAATATCATACCCCCTATGTATCAAAACTAATCCCTGAAAGTAGCCACACTGCACGAGCTTTCTCGCATTCCCAAAGAATATGTCCACTAGATTCTATACCCAATCCACAAGCTTCACATACATTTTGCATAAGTTTGCTTTTGTGGGAAGTATATTTTGGCATGCTCCCCAGGCAAAAGACTTCACCTTATTCGGCATGTTCAAGCTCCAACTTTTTCTCTAGAATTTTCTATGTGTTTCACCATTTGAAGCTTCACCCACCCCGCTATTCATGGCTTCATCCAAAGAAATTTTATAAGCACTGCGAACCGTAAATTTCTCTTTTGGAGTGTATGCCCAAACTAGCTGGTCTCATGGCAGACAAGAACTTAATAATATGCTTAGAATGGATTGGACATTGGGTGGGAAAAAACTTGCTTCACCAATTCTGTTTGCCATTCACACTTCAGGGGATCGATGAGGTCACTAACTCTGGAAAGTTCAAAGGTACTATTTGATGGAGAGATCACTTCGAAAGTGGATGGTTTAGGTAACCATTTATCAGTCCAAATGCCAATCGATGCTCAATTCCCCACCTGCCATCTACAGCCTTGTTTGACAATTTTTTGCACTGCCATTGTGCTCCTCTAAGCAAAAGAAAGTAAGGTCCCAATGCAGCCCTAAGGAAGTCACTATCCGGGAAATAGCAAGCTTTTAAAACTCTATGGACCAATGATGACATATTTGTCTAAAGTCACCGCAACTCTGTTGGGCTAAAAGTGCAAAATTAAAAACTTTAAGATCATGAAAGCCTAAGCCATCCTCCTCCTTTGGTGTACAAACCTTATCCCAACTAAGCTATGACATCTTAGTTTTTCCATCCATTTGCCTCCACCAATAATTTCGAACCATGCTCGTTATCTCATCACATATAGTATTTGGAATTTTAAAAACACTCATAGTGTACATGGGTATTGATTGGGCCATAGCCTCGATAAAAATCTCCTTCCCCGCATGCGACAACATCTTCTCTTTCCACCCCAAAATTTTATTATCCAACCTCTCTTTTAGTTGCCGAAAGTTGTTGCACTTTGATTTTCCCACTAGAGAAGGAAGACCTAGATAAGTCTCATGCTGACATATTACTTTTGCTCCAAACAATCTTTGATGCGGTCTTGAATATCCTGTGGTGTATTGCTACTGAAAAATAAGGAAGTCTTTTCCCGATTTAACTGTTGGCCAGAAGCTTGTTCGTAGGTTTCTAGAACTCTCTATAAGTTGAAGCATTCTTCCTTTGTGGCTTGACAAAAAATAAGGCTATCATCAACAAAGAAAAGGTGCAATATTTTAAGACCCCTTTGACATGCAGCTAATCCTTTCAATAAACCATCATCCACTGTTTTCTTGAGAAGAGCTGATAAACCCTCTGTACATATCAGAAATAAATACAAGGAGGGATGGTCCCCTTGGTGCAAACCCCATGAAGGGATAATGTGGCCTCGGGGCCAAAACCTTAGAAGTTATCCTGGAGACAATATTACTGAGACTAATGGGTCTATATTGGGTGATTTTTGTTGGGTTTTTTATTTTTGGGATGAGCACTACATTAGTTTTATTGAATTTTGAGAGAATAATACCATGGTTCAAAAAATCAAGGACAATCTGAGTAATACAATTACCAACTAAAGACCAATAGTATTGATAAAAAAGAAGGGGCATACCATTGTGGCCTGGAGATTTCGTAGGATGCATTTGCTTCAAAGCCTTGACCACCTTAGTAGCTTGAAATTCTTAGACTAACCCCCTGTTCATACTCTCAGTCACCATGGGTTGGACAGCCTTCACTACTGCCGAAGCATCAATTATTCCATTAGATTTGAAAATATTAGAAAAATAACCAACCACAATAGTCTCAACCTGACGATCATCTTCCTACCAAATACCCTGAGCATCACACATTCCCTCAATAGAATTTCTATGATGTCTATTAGAAGCTTTTGCATAAAGAGAACTATTGTCTCAGTCACCCCCCACCAACCATATATTTCTTCATCATTGATTCCACATCATTGATTCCTTATCCAACCAACTATTCAATGCACAGTGGACTTCCTTAATTTGCTCTCTATTATCATTACCTCTACTTTGAAGTTCCAAGCTCTGTAGCTATTTTTGTAAACCTACAATCTTACATCCAACATGGCCAAACTCCATTTTATTCCATGACACAAGCCTATCCCAGCAACTATTTAGGCAATTTAAGCAACTATCTAGGCAATTTAAAAATTGGCAACCACCTGGTCTATGCAGATCCTCCTGCCAAGCTTCTTGAACCACTTCATCACATTGTGGATCTCGGAGCCACATTGCTTCAAGCCTAAACAATTTCACACCACTCTAAGGTTGGAATCTAATATGTGGAAATCGTAAAGCAAGGAGAGAGTAATCGGATGTGGACATAGCAATATGGTGTAAAGTAGTTCCTTGAAATTTAGCTTACCATTCGTTATTTGCTAAAGCTCAATCTAACCTAACCCTAATCCGCCCCTCCTCACCATTATTTTTTGACCACATGAATGGGGGCCCAACAAAGCCCGAATCTTGTAAAGCACAGTGATGTATGACCTTATGAAATCTATCCATCTGTCTAGCTGGTCTAATATTCTCACCAGCCTTCTCTAAACTACTAGTAATCTCATTAAAGTCTCCAATGCACAACCAAGGGATTTGATTACTATGCTTGAGGGACTAAAGTAAAGTCCATGTTTCCTCCCTTTTGTTGGTCTCAGGATGACCATAAAATCTTGTAAACCTCCATACCTCATCACTATTATCATAGTCAATTAATGCATCAATATACCAATGTGAAAGACCCCAAACATCCATCTTCGACTCCAGTTTCCAAAGTAAAGCTAGGCCTCCACTCACCTCATTACTAGAAATTGCTAAACCCTGAGTGTAACTCATGTTTCAAAAAACTCATCCTTTCTTTTGGTAGCTTCATCTCCATGAGGAAGACGATTTGGAAGCTTCATCATGGAAATCGTTTAAGAGCCTCAACTGTCCGAGGGTTCCCAAGTCCTTGACAGTTCCAACTTAAGATACTCATTGGACCTGGCGGTATTGCACAACAGTCATCGCCGATCCTAAATGTTGAGCCATTAGCTTGCCCAAAACTTTTGTTTCCTTTTCTATCTTTTGCTTTTTTACCACATCTGTTTCCTTCAATGCACCATTTATGTTCAATTTTCTCTTTTGCATGGGGCCTTCAATCTCAGCTTCCATTGTATCATGTTGTTGTTTGGCTAAAGCCAACCAGTTCCACTTCCCTTTCTGTAGGGTCGAAGTAGAGATATCCTTATTCGTATCCATTAGCACTGTCTTAGCAGCCCAGAGCCAAATTCTCCTCCATTAGTCACCCCACCCTCTCTTTTCCTCTCACATTATCCCTAGAGGTTTCATGGCCAATTGGATGGGAGTTAGCCAGGTCCATATCAATTTCCTCGAGGTGGGCCCAAAAAAAATTTGGATTTTTTAGAATTTCTCTGTGTGTCGGGACATGTGGTGGCTCTATTTCTTCTGAAATTTACTATTTGTGTTTTACTAGGGACACTAGCTTATGTTTCGACTCTATTACTTCCATCCAAGAGTGGAATTGTCGACGATGTGTGTTGGTGAGTGTATAGTACACTAGCCAAGGCAAACATGAGTGTTAACCTGGCTAAATTCAAACCCTACATGTGGAGAAGCTGTGAGGAAAGAAAATGGGACATTGGCAAAGAGAGGATATCCATGGCTTGTGCCAACAACGTGATTACCCTTAAGGAGAGTGAAGTATGTGCCTAGCATGGACACCCAGCAACAACGTAAAAGCGAGATAGTGATTTCCTATACTCAGAGGCTATAGAACACTCCTCATTGGCTGAAGCTATGTTGGACCACTGCTGAGGATGCGTGTATCACTCTTGAAATCCCTGATGTCCCTTTCCTTGTCTTTTACTTGTCCCTCACGGTGTAGCAAAGCTGCCATTCATCCCATTACCCTAACATTGGCGAATTTTCTCTCCTCCAGCCATAGTATAGTACAATAGCTGTATTAGGGTTTGAACAAATGAATGAGAGCTTGACACCTATTTTTATGTACCTAACAACATTAATCTTACTATAAGAGGAACATGTTGTTGAACAATTAGGGTAAGAGACATAAAGATAGAGAGAGAGGTAGAAATCGGGATATGAAATTGAGGAAAAGGAAGGCTTTTTGGGAAGTAAATCACCTTGTATAAAACCTCAAACTTTCACATTATAGAAAGCTTTAAAGAGTGAAGGATATTCTATCCTTCAATCGTTGTGGTTTTTCATCCCTTCCTAAGGGTTTTCCACCTATGTTACACGCCTTCTTTACTTTTCTTGTTCCGCCTTTACAATCTTTAGATGTTAAAGGGTTAAAGTTCCCATTTTTATTGTTCATGAGCTTTTACACTTAAATGTATTGTTAGATTTGTAGCTCACTTTCTTTACAAGTTTGACAATCTAACTTGCACGTATAGTGAGATTTAGATGTTCCTCGATAGTAATCTTCCTTATTCTTCACAACCTGGTGTAATTGAAACCTCTCTGAGATGGCATGCATCCAAGCCCCATATTGTTGTTCTTCCTTCTGTAAAGTACCTAGACTACTCACCTATAGCTTCAATCCTTCTCATCATGGTTCATGATCCCACACCAATAGTAGAAAATCGGCATGCGTTCATATTTAAACGAGATCCATTGTGAATTAGGACCTCCCATATTCACTAGCCAACCTTTACACAGTGGTTGCATAATATTGATATTGATCCAGACTCCCATGCAACGTCCATGACAATCACCTAGATAGATTACTCAATGCATTCAACCTTGCCCAAAGTGCTTCCAGTGGCCTCAGCATTCTCCCTTGTCATACATCTAGTCTGTAGCTTAAGAATCTATACCTAAAAGGATGCTATATCAAACCTAGTATCCTCCATTATTGCAGCTTCACCTGGATGAAACAAGCCAACCATGTATTTATCGAAATACCATGGTCCCTGCATTAATATATGCTTTAGGTCATCTTCATCATCGAATAAAAGCATAATTGTATTGTTCCCAAGGTCGTGTATATCAAAACTTCCCCCAGACCTCCACATGATCTTTAACGTTCTCGTAATAGCTTCCAGATTGATCCTCCATTTGGTAAAGAACTTAGCCACCAAAACCATACTATTTTCCACAACGTTAATAGAAAGGTTTACCATCTAGGTTTCCTTTGTATTGAGTGACAACTTCGCCCATCTCCCTTGAAGGTAGTTCATAGTGTGCATAGACAAAAAAACTAAGAGGAAAAAAATAATAAATAAAGATTCCACCAAAAATTGGGAGAAAGATGATCTGTCTAAGAGACAGACAAGTTGTTGCACCGTTGTAGGGTTTTCAAAAGAAAAACCTACAAACACGAAACTAGTTGGCTCAGTGAATATATCCCTGCAATGTAAAAACCTTACTTAATTGTGTATTTGAAAATTATTATGTATTATAAAAAGTACAAATGAGGTAAGCATTATATGTATAAAACCCTAAATTTTAATCCCAATTTCAAATTAAGTACTAAAATTTAAATTTCATTATTTTCCATCTTGTAATCTCACATTGTTATGAAATGCTTTCAATGTAGTTTTCTATGATGAAAGGGAATCACGGAGAAAAAAAGGATTTCACAAAATTTGATTGTCAATGTTAGCATTTACATTGGTCTTCCTACACTAGGATAAGAGACCAATTTAGGAAATAAAACCCCAAAAAACCTCAAATTGACATCCTGACACATCACCTAAATAAACATTTTGTTAGCATTTACAATATTTTATGCAAAACTTACTATTTATTTTATACTTATTTTTACCATTTCAGCTAACCATTTTTCAAAACACACACATTATCTAATTTCTATCATATACTTTATTTCATTTAAATATAATTTTTTTAAAAGGCGGAAATACCTTTTTGATCCTTACATTTTGATTCTATTCCCATTTTGTTCTCTACTTTTTAATTTTACCGTATTTAGTACCTAAAATATAAAAAAAAGGATCTCGTTTTGGTCCTTACTGCCATCTCACTAACGAAAATTATCTATATAGCAGACGGAGTGCATTATTGGCACAGTAAATACTAATGTGACTATTAAAATAATATTTAAAAATTTTTATTTAGAATTTTAAAAATGCCTCGTCAACAAAGACATTCAACAAGATTTTCTTATGCTTTGAAACCAAACACAAAAATACAAAACTCAAACCCAGATTTTCGACCCCCATGCACAACCAAATACAAAACTCAACCATATTTTCCTATGTTTTATGAGAAACCAAACACAAAACTTAAATCTCAAAGCAATGAACAAAACCCCAAATTAGAAACCACAAATAGCCACACAACCACACAACCTTAAACATGACAACCCTCACCCCCTCCTACCCCAAGTTCGAAAGCCACCACCGATTTAGTCCATGGGTTTAGAGAGAAAGCCATTGTTGGTTTCGACCATGGATTTAGATAGAGAGAGTTGGGTTTTTGGCCATAGGTTTAGAGAGAGAGAGAGAGTTGGGTTTTCAGCCAAGATTTAGAGAGAGAGAGAGTTGGGTTTTCAGCCAAGATTTAGAGAGAGAGAGCTGGGTTTTCAATCATGGATTTAGAGAGAGAGAGAAAGAGAGAGAGTAGGATTTTTGGCCATGGATTTAGAGAGAGAAAGAGAGAGAGAGAGAGAGAGAAAGAGAGAGAGTAGGATTTTTGGCCATGGATTTAGAGAGAGAAAGAGAGAGAGAGAGAGAGAGAGAGAGAGAGCTCACATTCAATCAACTCGTAGAGAGAAAGAGAGTGCTTGGAGAATTTTGTAGAGAGAGCTTGGAAAATATGAGTTGTGTCAGATTTTTGACTGGAAGTTAATATGAGCTTGAGTTCTAATAATGTGTTTGGTTACCAAGAAAGTTTAAGAAAAACCGTGGAAGTTATTGCAAACAATTTTTTCCTAATCTTTAAAACAAAAAAAAAAAAATCAATCTAAATTTAAACTAAGAAATTCAAAATTTTTTAATTTTGGTTTTTTTTAAATTAAATTGTAAGCATGGCATTTTTAAAATGCCAAATAAATTTTTTTAAATAATATTTTCATGGCCACGTTAGTATTTATTGTGCCAACAGTGCACTTTGCCTATCACATAGAAAATTTCTGTTAGTGAGATGATAGTAGGGACCAAAACAAGATCACGTTTTGATTTTAGAGACCAAATGCGGTAAAATTAAAAAGTAGGGACCAAAATAGGAATATGGTCAAAATATAGGGACTAAAATGGTATTTTCACTTTTTTTTTTAATTGTTTCTCTCTCTATTTACACACAACAACCACTGTTCACTGTCTTCCTTCACCTTTGGAAAAAGCAAAAAGAAAAAGAAAATGTTATTATAGTAAACCAAATTGTGGTTAGACCCATTTTAATAGTGCCTATTTGTGGTTTGGACTTCATCACTTTACCTATCTAAGATTACTTTTGTTAGTCTTCCATAACCCACCTCGTTAGTTTACCGTTATAAACATAAAAATAAATAAAAAGATGAATATATGAAGATCAAAAAGTTAGAAGTGTGTAAAAACCAAGAACAAACCCACGTAAGAGAGAAAGTGAGAGCTAGACTTTGCCACATTGGCACATTTTTCCACTAAAACCACCGTTTCAAAGAAACTTTGAGAGAGAAAGAGATGGCGAGTTCAACTAATCATCATCAGCATTGTCCTTAGTTTTGATCATTAGATAATTCCTTAAAAAAGAGGCTCAATTGTGGGCGTCATGGTGGTAGCTCTCATTCCAAGCCAAATTCCACTCTCCTAGTCTCCAATGTCTACTCTTTTCTTTTTCTTTTCTAAATAAAAGTCTAATTTTTAAACTCTTGCTCAATCAACCACCTCTTGGCTTTCTCTTAAAAAATATTTTATTTCCATTCACTCCAACAAAAATTATAAATGACGATGGGACGATGAAGGAAAATAAAATCCCTAATGAAATATACTATATTGACAACATATCATCCTGGCTCAGGTGTAACATGTTACACCTAGCTAACCCCCCATTTCCCTCATCGCCCTATAAATACCCTCTCATTTTTGGGAAAAAAAATAGAGAGAAAAAGAAAGGAAAATAGGAAAAAATAGAGAAAGGGTGGAAAAATTCTAAGAAAAATGCCCAAGAAATTCTGAAAAAATTATTTTCCCCCTCTCTAGGAAACCCACCAAAAAAAAAAAAAATACTCTTTCCTTTTTTTACTTGTAATTTTGTGGGTAAGCTTGTAGGGATGGGGTAGTTTCTTAATAACTACACCCATCCCATTTCTTATACTTTCTTGTAAACATCATATTTATTTATATATGAAGTGCTTTCCTTTAAATTGTCTCTTTATTTTGTTATTTTTTAAATATCTCCCTTTATCTTTATGTCCATATGACTATTATCTGTTTATGATATTGTGCTTTTTTCCTAGATGGGTATTGGATCATCTCCTACGGTTTGTATGAGAAGTACCCTTAGGGGGAAGAAATCTCATCCCACCTAGGCATCTAGGGTTTTATTTTTCTTGCTTTATATTTATGTCATCCATTTTATTTTCTAAGCAATCCCCTCCCCATCCCCCTTTACTTTATTGCACTTATATATGAGTGTGTCTATATATATATATATATATAAATTATATCTAGACACCTAAATATTAGAAAAAAAAAAAAACCCTCTCTCTTAAATGGTTTTTAAACCTCCATTAGAGCACAATATGGGTATGTCTAATAAGAATAGTTGATGGTTTAAAAGTCCCACTTCTTTATGATGAAGGACCCATGGGGCTTGAAAGAGATTAAAATCTATTTTAGAGAGACAAAAAAAAGAAACTTTTCAATCAACCTTTAAAATATTTCAGCTCTTTACTTTTATGTCATTTAAATTTTTGCACTTTGCTTTCCTTGCAATTTATTTTCTGCACTTTATTATTGTTGTCCCTTTATTTTTCTCATCAATAATGTTACCATAAAATAAATATGCTTGGGTAAAACAACTTCTTTACACAACTATTCTAAGGAAATGCTTATCAAAATCCGTTTCATCCTTTTCAAAAATAATGACGAAGTTTTCTAAAAAAATAAAAAAATAAAAAAAGAAGAAGAAGAAGAAGAAGAAGAAGAAGAAGAAGAGAGTTTTTCCAAAAGATGCTTTGCCAAAAGAATCTCTTACTTTCAAAAAAGTTTCCAAAAAAATCTCCCTTCATTCTTTTTTTAAAAATTTAAAGAAGATATTCTAAAAAAGATGTTTCTCTAAAAAAAAAAAAAAAAAAAAAAATCTGTTTAAAAAAAAAAAAAGTTCTTACCACGTTAAAAAAAATAGGTGTTTTCAAATAGCTGTCTCAAAAAAAATTGTTTTTCTCTTCCCTCCTAAAGGGAATCCGAATTTTTTGCCATGAAAAAGGGAAAATGTTTTATTACCACATTATTAAATGTTTTTACCATGTTAGATTTCCCCTCAAAAAATGGTTTCCCCTCCCTTTAATTAAAATAAAAAATAAAAAAAGGGGTTTCCAAAAAATGCGTTTTTACCATGTTGGAAACTGTTTTCAAAAAAAGAATTTTTCAAAAACTTTCTTTCCTTTTTTTTAAAAAAAATATGGAAATAAAAGTTAATTTTTCTAAAAAAAATAAATAATTAGTCTTTACCATGTTGGAATTCCTTAAAAAAAAAAAAAAGGTTTTTTCTCAAAACTCCTATATAAAAACTTTTCCAAAAAAAAGTGCTTTTTCAAAACAATAAAAAGTTAACATGGTAAACTTTTTTTCATACATTCTAATCTCAAGCTTTTTTTTTTTTTTTTTTGATAGGTAATCAAAAAACTATTATTAATGAGGAAAAAAAAAAAAGTGGAAAAGTACATTGTTCATGATGATGAGCAACAAGAAAATAGAACAAACAGCACAATAAAACAAGTAATCAGGAAACTAAGCTAAGGGAAGACATAAACTCAAGGAGAGAAGAACAATAACCCTAACAAGGAGACCACTCCAAAAGACTACGTTGACATAAAATCTTTAATTCATCCAACGTCTTCTCATTATCCTCAAAGGAACGATGATTTCGTTCTAACCACACAATCCACATTAAACACCCTGGAACTAAATTCCAAATGTCCGAATTATGTTCCCAAGCCACTGATGCCAACAAAATGACAAATCTGCCACTAATCTTGGCATAACCCAATGAATACCAAAAGCCTGAAGCATAAAAGTCCAAAGGAAATGAGTAACAGGACAATGGAGAAGAAGATGGTCTACCGACTCCCCATCACAACAACACATACAACACCTAGTAGCCAATGGGCGACCCCTAAGCATTAGATTATCCACAATGAGGATCTGACCATGTGTAGCAGTCCACAAAAAAAAACACCACTCACTTAGGAATCTTTGGTTTCCAAACACCCTTCCAAGGAAACAAAGAATTCGAAGCACCTCGAATAAAGAATATCACCCCGAGGAATATGAGTTTGGATAAGCTGGAATAAGGAATATGATGCAGCTAGCTCCCAATATTCAAAAACTCTATAAAACCTTAAATTCCATACTCTAACAATACCCCCTTTTGGAATCCACAAAACCTTAGAGATACAAGCATCCTTGACCACTGAATACAGATAAAGCTCAGGACAGAAATCTTTTAGAGTATTATCCCCAATCCACTTATCATGCCAAAAGCGGATACGAGTGCCTTCACCCACTACAAAAGACAGATGCTTAGAGAAGCTCTCCCACCCTTCATAAATGCTTCTCTATAGGCCACACCCATGAGTCCTCCTGCACACTTTAGTGCACCACCCCTCTTGACCCTCACCATATTTTATTGCCGCCAAAGATGGGTAACTTCATGACCATATCTCCATATCCTTTCCCTAATAGGACTTGATTAAAAGACACCACACTTCTTATCCCCAAACCACCCATCTCGATGGGTAAACACACCTTTTCCCAAGCAACCAAAGGATATTTGAACCTCCCCTTAGAAGATCCTCAAAGAAAGTTCCTCTAAATACTTTCCAATCTAGTAGCCACAGATTTAGGAATAGTAAAAAGAGATAAAAAGAACATTGGGAGGCTTGAGAGAGTACTCTTCAGTAGCATGAGCCTACCACCCTTAGATAAATAGAGACACTTCCACCCAGATAGCTTCTTCTCCATTTTCTCCAAAATAGGATTCCAAATCGAAGTTGTCTTAAAAGAATCCCCCGATGGCATCCCCAAATATTTCATAGGCAAACTGCCCACTCTACATTGGAGAATATTAGTCAGTGCATCTAGATTATTCAGCTCCCCAACAGGGACAATCTCACTTTTCCCAACATTGACCTTCAAACCCGTAAAAGCCTGAAAACAAGACAACACAAACCTTATGGATAGTAGTTGTTCCCTAGAAGCATCACAAAATAAGATAATGTCATCAGGAAATAACAGATGGGAGATACGCACACCAACAGAGTTCATAGGGCCCACTGAAACTCCCGAATAAGATTACACTCCTCTGTCTTCTTCAATAGTCTACTCAAAACCTCCATTATCAAAAGAAACAGAAGCGGGGATAATGGATCCCCTTGTCTCAATCCACGAGAACTTCCAAAAAAACCTTTAGGGGAGCCATTTACCAGGACTGAAAAACGGACAGAAGTAACACAAGCCTTAATCCACCCCCTCCATTTCAACCCAAAACCCATCCAGCCCAACAAATAAAATAAGGCCTCCTAGTTCACATGGTCATATGCTTTGTCAATGTCAAGCTTGCAAACCACACCCGGTAATCTGCTCTGCTCTTCAATTTGCTCTTCAAGCTTTTCTTAGAATAGTTGTAGTTAAAGATTTGTGTTCATGGTTCATTTCCTTGAATCCTTGAACACCTTTTAAGCTTACATTGATCCTATCACTTTCTTTGGCACTAATGAATTTTATTTGTCATCTTTTTTTTGCATGACAAAAATGAAAAAATGGTGGATGACAGCAAGGTGCTACTCTTCCAACCCCCCCTTTTTTTTGGGTTGTAGTTTGTTTATTTATAATAGCTAGTACTCACATGCTACCTATGTATTAAATATTCTACTCATATGGTTGTTCTTGTATATCCTCACACATGCTATCTATGTATATACCTCACATGCTTGTTTGTAAATATTCATTGGAGTTAATATTCACATACTAATTATAAGTAAATAATTACTCACATGTATATATGTATACATATTTTGTAAAACTCTTTTTTCAAAAATCAAAATGCCGAGTATTCTATTCCTACAAAAAAAGATGACGTTTGAAATAAATAATATAAGGTACTATCTTCAGATAGGTGTTGTGGGGTGCCTAACATCTTCCCCACACATAACCAAGCTTTTGAGTCTATGATCTTTGGTTCAAGACTTTTTGGTTTACCTTAATTAATGATCCCTTAAAATTTGGTTTAGGTAATTAGGTAACCTAGAACAAATTAGACACATGGTGACCAATCACACCTAATACAAAACCAATGGTTAGTGGGGACTCCTAAAATAAAAATAAGAAAAAAGGACTCACATACACATACCCCCACTTTAGAGACACAAGCACACAAGAGTCACGTTACTAAGGACCCAATGTGCGACCAACCAAAAGAAATTTTGGGACGCCCACACTGACCACCTGTTGGAAAACTCCACTAGCATGAATAGTGCAGTACATGGATGATTATAAACCCTCCAAGCCTATATTTCCCTGTGTACTTAAGCCATTTGAGCTCCAGCTAGCAACCAACTTCCTTGAGTCTTTTCTTCATCTAGCTTATTGGAGTCACCATCGTTGAGCCGCCAATGGAAACAACAAAGGATTTGGATTTGATTTGGCTTCACTAAGTTTCTAGCCCTTCAACAAACTCACAACACTCAAGGTTTAGTGAGGTGAAGGTTACAAATTTCTCTCAAGGATATGTCATTTGTGAGAGAAAAGGAGAAGAGAGGATAAAGAGATTTGTTTCTCTAGACTAAGGCACTCTCTATCATACAAAAGGGTTGGGATGAACAAAAGCTCCCAACCTAGCTAACCCACAACCACACTCACTGCTAGTCACCACTAGGCACCACCACCAAAAAAAAAAAAACTATAGCCACGAACCATCACAACCCACAAAACCCACTCAACCACCAGCCACCACCCGGAAAAAAAAATAAAATAAAAAATAAAAAAATAGACCACAACTCATTAGACACAAAATCCATTCTACCACCACCATAGCCATGACAACCACTGCCACTATCACCACCACCCAAAACCACAACCCCCAACCACCAAAATCGCAACCAAATCCCATACCCACAACTGCATCACCACCATCATTCGAGAAAAGAAAAAAAAAACGAAAATCAATCAGACCCACAAAGCCCTATTGAAACACATATCAAGCCACCATAAACTCAATCAGACCACTAAAGCACAAATTGAACCACCATAAATCCGATCAGAACCCAAGCCAACTACCACAAGCAAACAGAGGAGAAGCAAAAAGAGGAAAGGCTAGGCACGAAGGCATGGGTGATAGAAAATTAGAAACAAAGGAGAAGCAAAAAGAGAGAAAAGAAAGGAGAGCGAAGTAGCACGCGTAAACCAAATAAACAACATTATTTGTGCTTAACTTCCATCTACAGTCAGCTGCCAAAGATGGCAGTTTATTGTAACTGAAAGTTAAAATTTTTTAAGTATAATATTTTTCATGTTGTGGGTATTTTTAGAGTATTGTGTGCTAAACTAATTTTTTAAACTATTTTAGCACCATTATTGTGAATGCTCTTACAACCCAAATCTTGAGAAAAGGAACTCTGTATATTGACATACTTGATCTAATAATTTCTTTACCATTGCTTCAGCTTCCGTTTTGCACTGGTTTTTGAATGTTTAAACGAATATCATTGATGGGACCACCTAATTGAATATGAATACCTGGAAAAAAAATATACACACATGCATAATTATATAATTCAAACTTCACTAACTATTGCAATTTGGCTTTATTTAGGAGTAATGTTTTTTACATACAAACTATTTTACACAGTTTTATACACCCCCAAAATTAACTAGAATCATTACTTAAGTTTTGGCCCAGAAGTTACACATTTTAACGTGTACTATTGGAATTGTTTTTGATACAGAACTAATTCAATAAATTTATAGATAAGACAAACATATCTTAAAATCAGTTAAAATTAATACAGTCCAATGACATTACCCATTTACATATATGGGCAAATATAGACAAACTATTTTTTGTCTCAATTGTTTTTGCAAATAATCTAACTTTTATCTATTTTTAAAATAAATAAGTTTTTCGTGTCTGTTTTATAATAACAATTTATCTAACTTTTTGTTAAAATATTTTACTGGAAGTTTTATATAGCTAAAACCTAAAACCTAAAAAAAAAAAAGTTGATATTGAAAGATTTTTGCTGAAAGTACTATAACTAAAAGCTAAAAACTAAAAACAAAAAATAAAAAATAAAAAATAAAAAAAATAAACAAAAACAAAAACAAAAACAAAAACAGAAACAAAAGATGATTGATTTATTGCTGAAAGTACTATAGCAAATGAGTAATGTGGAACACTAGACCTACAATAAGCAAAAGAAGACTTGGTATTTTGAGCAAAAATTATAAAATGGGACCCATATATAGTTGATTGTAGCTAACTTTTTGACTAAAACTTTGCAAGTGAATATATATAACATGGAATCCTAAACTTGAACCAAAATAAGCTTGGATTTTTTGTGGGACTTGCATGGGCCCACAAACAGTAAATAAGTTTCAGCAAAAAGCCAATAAAAAACTGGTGCTAAAAACAGCCTTAGCCTTTTACAACACATTTAATATTAAAATTACCAAAAATTATATCTTTTGATAAATATTATGAAAATAAGTTACTAGGAATAAGCAAATCAAATGGACATATTAATATAAATATAAATATAAATACCTAAACTTGAACCAAAATGAGCTTGGGTTTTTTATGGGACTTGCATGGGCCCACAAACAGTAAATAAGTTTCAACAAAAAGCCAGTAAAAAAACTAGTGCTAAAAGTATCCTTAGCCTTTTACAACACATTTAATATAAAAGTTACCAAAAATTATATCTTTCGATAAATATTACGAAAATAAGTTACTAGGAATAAGCAAATCAAACAAACATATAAATATAAATATAAATATATTATTATTATAAATATAAATATAAATATATTATTATTATAGACATATTTTATGTAGTTGGCTAATCTTTAGACAAAATGCACTTTACTTGTAATTGGGTAGATCTAGAATAGGTTTAGGACTTCAAGTAACGTGTTGTTCGATTCAAGTGTTAAAGCCATGAAGATCTGACCAAAAAACAAGTGAAGAAGAGTTATTCATTAAAGTTCGATAGCAATCTCGACAGAAAGACTTCTATCGAGATTTAAAGTCGAAGCTCAACAGAAACTTGACACAAGCTGTTTCTGTCGAGACTTACAAAATTAGAAATTCCAGATCTGATTTTCAACCCATGCTTGTATATTTGTATAGGGTTTCTTTTCTCACAACTCTAGACATATATAAGGATTATTTTAAAAGCCGTCGTGCATGCATAAAGTACCCTAGTTCATATTCTCTTTGAAGAAGCTACTGCGTCTTTACGCCAAGGGTTTTGTGACTAGGGAGCTTCTTGATCTTCATTGTTGATGAACTAAAGAACTTTGCAGCCAACAATCTTCTTCAAGTTGGTGAGTTAGTCACGTACTGGAATCCGTGTATCATTAGTTAGTCACGTATTGGGATTCGTGTATTGAACAAAAAGATTGCCACTATAATACAAGTCCAGTTGGGATAAGGGTTCAACTGTAGGTTGGTATTTCGAGATAGGGCAAAGAGTTTGATAAGATTCCTTATACTTGTAACCACTTTGACTGATAATAATAGATTCTTAGGAGTGGTAACCTTAAAATCACCCGGTGAGGTTTTGCCTCAGAGGTTTTCCCTATTCGTAAATGATAGGTCAAAAATGTATTGACCCCTTTGATAAATTAATCAATTAATTAGTCAAGTTAATTAATTATATTCAATTATATGCAATAAGCGTGGTAGCACAAATAAATCACCAACTAAGTAAAATGCAACAGAAAATAAATTGACACAGGTGATTTGTTTACAAATGAGAAAAACCACCGAGGTAAAACCCCACCGGGTGAATTTAAGGTCATAACTCCTGAGAATCCACTATTATCAATACAAGCAGTTACAAATAAAAGGAATCCTAGTGCCTAATACCAACCTATAGTTAAACGCTTACCCCAATACCCAATTAGACTTGTAATGTAGTGACAATCTCTTCTTTCAATGCACAACTCCCAGTATGTGACTAACCAATTGATGTACGGATCAAAGTATGTGACTAACATACTAACTTGAGGAAGATATTGGCTACAAAGTTCTTTAGTTCATCCAACGATGAAGATTAAGAAGCTTTTTGGTTACAAAACCCTTGGCACAAAGACGCAACAGCTTCTACAAGGAATATGATGAACTAGGAAAAATTCTGTCTCTGATCACAATTTGCATGCACAATCAATTTTCATTGAGTTGCATCACTTTGCATCACCTTTGACAGCCTCTAAAATAATCCTTATATATGTCTAGGATTGTGAGGAAAGAAACCCAACACAAATACACATGGATATGCGCGAAATCAAATCTGAATTTCGTAATTCTCAATAGATACAGTTTCTGTCGAGCATCAGCATTAAACCTCGATGGATATAGATCTGTTGAGCTATCTGTCAAGCTTTAATGAATAGCACTTCTTCACTTGTTTCTTGGATAGATTTGCATAGCTTCAATACTAAACTTGAACTCTTGTTCCTTGAAGTACTAAACCCATTCTAAATTTACCCAATTACAAGTAAAGTGCGTTTTGTCAAAAGATTAGCCAATTTACATAACATATGAGAATATCCACATATTTCCTAACAATCTCTCCCTTTAGCAATCTGTGACAAAACCACAACAAACAAATGAAGTATGAAAGAAGTCTTAAATCACTAAACTCATAATCACTTGTTAAATACAATAAAATCTAATTCTAACACAAACTCTTGAAAAACTTTACAAGAAGAAAATTCATGGCATGATAGATTTTGACAACCTGTCTTTCTGAAACACTTAAAACAAAAATAAAGGATTGCATACATAAAGAAACGTGTATAAAGATAGAAAAGAAACAACACATGGAGAGATAGGTGAATAACAACATACATCATCATATATATATAAATGAGAAATAAATACGATGTATGTCATAAATAAATGGTCGCGAGACTAGTGTACAAGAGGATAAAGTAACTAAAGATAAGGAAAAGAAAATACATATAATCCTCATTACATCCCTTAAAAATATAGACACTCCCCCTAACAAAAATTTCCTATGCTAGCTCTCCCCCTAAATACATGACTACTCTCATCATCCCAAAACTACTTCCCTTTTTTGTCACAAATGACAAAGGGTAAGTCACTAAGAGGTCATCATCTCCTTATCAGTGGAAAAGCTAGCATCCTAATCCTCATCTCCATTAGCAGCATCCTCATCCTTAAAAGCCTCTGAAGAAGGAGATGGAGAAGCAGCAAAGCCACCAAGGCAAGCCTGTTGTCATGCATTATGACTAACATGAGTGTTCACCTGATACAACTCAGAAGTGAGAGAATCAAGGCGAGCATCCATGCGCTGAAGCTACGCCATGACCGCCTTAAGAGTCACACCACCTGCTGAAGAAGGAGCGGAGGTGGAAGAAATGGTAGGGGCTGGAGGATCCGTCATCTTAGTCCGCAACCGCTTCGATCGAAGATGGGCCTCGCTCCCCAAAACAAAAGCTGCGCTGATGGCACCCATGATAGAATAGAAAGGAGAATCAAGAATAGGGATAGAAAAATGGCGAAGGATCCCCATGATAGCCGAAGGAAAAATGAGTTTATCACGGTTCGCCGTATCCCTATAAACATCTATGATAGAGATAATGAAACGAGATGGAAAGTCTATGGAAAGATCCTCTAAGAGGGACAACAAAAATTGAGCACGAGGCTTAGTGATGGAGTTATAGTGAGACAGTGGAGTAAGAACAAATGTCATCACCATATTAAGGAATCTCAGACCTTTTGCAAACCCCGAGCATGAGGTGCCTTGACGCTCACCCCATATAGAGGGTGTCTCACAGAAGTGAGACAAAAGCTCGTCTTTGGACATAATCCTCAGACGCTGACAACCGAGATAGTCAGGATGCGCTACCCGCGGGACTTGTAGTATCTCGAATACAAGATTTGGAGTAACTACGATACATGTACCTCGAAATACCGTAGTAAACTGTGGTACAGAGGTAATGATACTGTGCATATTGGAGTAAAACTTTTGTATGAACACGATGGGACACTCAAGGGTATCTCACAAAGAGATTCCCATCTCCGAGTATGAATGACATCGGGCAAAATAGTGTTGGCAAAATCCGACAGAATCATATGGCGTTCCGGATGAACATAACATTTAGAAAAGTTCTCAAAGAAGTCCTAATAGGCCTTCTCATCACAGAACTGAACTTGAAGAGGGGGAAGATCAGTAGAAGAAGATGACCCAGAACGAAAAGGGTTTTGAGTCGAAGTAGATTTGCGCTTGGGTGCCATGTGCAGTCTATCCAAGAGAGAGAGAGAGAGAGAGAGAGAGAGCGACAGAACACACAATCACAACCTAGAACAAATAGATAGAAAAGAAAGGGTACATATGCATGAAAAATGCATGAACATGTGACATGCTAAAAGAAATTTCATCATGGGTTCAACCCAATCCAAACCTAGCAGCACACAATTTTCAACAATCAGACACACATCTAAATGCATGAAACATTGTGAAAATACTAATTGAATATAATGCATGATCATATAGCATCAAATAAGCAACACCCAACCCAAAACTTTCACAAAAATCTCAAAAATTTCAAAATCCCCAAAAGTTTTAGAGAAAACCCAAAAACCTAGGTCTAATGCATGAGAAAAGAGAAATGCAATAGGGTAAGGTGTTTAGAGGAAGAGAGAGCTTTTTTGTCGAGAGAGAAGCGAAAAAGTGAATCTTATTTCGCACTTAACATATATATAGAAATCATAGCTCAATGGATCAAGGAGCTATCGAGATCTGTTGAGCACTAAATCTCGATAGATATGAATTTGTCGAGGTGCTATCGAGAATCTATCGACGGCAAAAGTTCCTTGATGGATCAAGATTTTGTCGAGAATCTAGCGGGCAGATAGAAAGTTTCTCGATGGATTGAGAAGCTATTGAGACAAAGTCCAAAAAGCTCGATGGATAGACTATGCGATAAGATCTGTTGAGAAAAGAAGTCCAAAGGGCTCGATAGATAGGAATTTGTCGAGGATTTGTTGAGAAGCCGTCAAGCTTGATAAAAAAGAGTTTTTCAAAGAGAGGAAAAACACAAAGAGATGAATACAAACAAGCAAGCTACTCAAACATAGATCCAATCATAATGTTAAGCTCTCAAAAACATATCTTAACAAAAACAATGCAAAGCATTCATAGATCCAAAACACACACACACGCTAAATTAGTCTAATCAATTTTATATTTTAAAAATAAGTTAAGACAGTTTAGTGAGCATACAATAACACATGTATCCCTTGTGATGGCCAAATCACATTGTACCTGCACATGTATCAAAAGTAGTAAAGAATTTGCATGTTGTGTGTAAAAACATAGCAAAAGTACATAAGTGTCTCATATTATGACAATTTGATACATGAGAAAATCAATTTAACTCATACACAATCATAATTACTTGATGGGGACTATCACTTTCGAGGTACATCCTGTAACTCCCACATCTCTTAGAAACACACTTGCAACCATATTTAAAAGCATTTTGATTCTTTTTACTTTTATATACTTTGCATTTATTTTTTTTCCTTTTTGAGCATATCCTGTATGGGCATATAAGAGAGAGAAGAAATACCCAATTATGTTAAGCCACAAACATCACAATTTTGCTATGCCGAAGCATACAGATATTATACATGATTGGCAGGCTTTAGAGGTGAGATGGTTATTTATGCCTTTCTCTTAAGATTTTTTAGTCATTCCCGTCAAAAAGAGTGATATAAGTGTTAAGTACAAGAGATTACTTAATCTTACTCATCACAAACATGAGCCACAAATCTCAATTGCTTAGTTGTGCATTGAGATGCTCATCTAAGCTACAAAAGATACAGAGTTTAGAAAAATTTATTTCAATGGTCATTCAAAGTACACAAGTACCAATGTACACAAAACATACTGTTTTTGTATTTTTCTAATTTTTCAAAATTTTTAAAAAAATTTTGTGAAAAACAAAATAAAGCAAAAACTGAAAATAAACAAACAAAAACATGTTAAACAAAACAAAGCATAAAACTAGACTAACTCAAAAACAAAAAAGAAAAACACACAAATAATGCAAAAACAATAAAGGGGGGAGAGGGAGAGAGAGTGACTAAATCACTTTGAACCTTTTTCCTTCCACACCTTGGAGGAACCTTTCCTTTGAGCAAACCTTTGAACCAATGGTGAGGGGGATGAATTGAAACCATTCAAGTTCGAAAGAAACATGAGGGCTTTGAGAAGATTTCCAAGAGGAGTAAAAGAGGATGAAAACTGATTCTAGTTTTCGGACAAGATCATACTATTGCTTTGTTGAGTGGCTATCCACTTGTAGCAATTTGGAGGAGTATGCCCTAAAGCTCCACAGTGATGACAGAGATGCGGCTTCTTCGGTTGAGACTGTTTGTTATTAACCTTCTTAGTCCTAAGGTTTCTAGTCTCTTTCTTTTCAAGCTTTGGGGGTGCACCTAAAATAGATTTGCCCTTGTCTACGTTCTCACTAACTATATCAGTTTTACATTTATTCTTCTCAAAATTAACATTATTAGAAGGTGAGAAAAACACACTATTACTAGAAGAGGCAATATTAGAAAAAGAGAAATCATACCCCAAACCGATTCTATCAGAAGCAGATTTTTGAAAGTTAAGCATCTCATCAAGCTTTGCACTAGAAGTCCTCTAGTTGAGCTTTAACATGTAACAATTCTACTTCAAGCTTCTTTGTCTTTTCAGCAAGGAAGTTGTTCTTGAACTGCAAAGCTCCAATGGTTTGATTTGCTTCATCAACCTTTGTAGAGAGCTCCTCTCAATCTAGCTCTACATCACTCAGCTTCCTGGTGGCCAGCCTATAAAGTTTCTTATGCTTCTCGAAAACCTTGTACAACTTAGCATAGGTTGTATGGATGTAATTTTGTTCATCTATTTTCTCAAACTTAGACTCCACCAAGTCTTCTTCTTCATCTACCTCTTCAATAATCCCTTCAGTAGGATTCACTGTGACAGTGAAGGCATTCAAGATTCCTTCGTCATCATTGTCATCTAAATCATCCTTAGGCTCAGTGTCACTCAAGGTAACAGCAAGGGCCTTGCTTTTTCCAATAGTCTTTAGATATGTTGGATATTCTTGTTTCATATGTTCAAAACCTTGACATCCAAAACACTTTGGTCCGAAGGGAACAGTGTACTGACTGCCTTCCTTAGCATCCTTCTTTCCTTTGTCTTGGCTCTTGAATTAAGAAGAATTGGATTGCTTTTGGTCCTTGTCGAATCCTTTTACATTGGCATTCTTCATAATCTTCTTGAATTGCCTGATGATGTAGGATTTCATTTTGGAATCTTCATCATCAAAAGACTCATTGATCTCATTGATTTTGGCCTTTAGTGCCATGCTCTTGCATTTGCTTCCTTTCCAAATTCTAGTCAACCCAATTCATAGGCTTGAAAGTTGCCAACCAGCTCTATCAAAGGAATAGAGTCAATATTCTTTGATTCTTCAATGGTAGTGATCTTAGCATGGAACCTCTCAGGTAGAGATCCAAGCACCTTTCTTACAACCTTGGGTTCGGGAATAGTTTCCCTAAGATTAAAGGCAGAGTTGACTATGTCCTTTAGCTTGGCATAGAACTCGTCAAACGACTCATCCTCCTCCATCTTAATTTCTTCAAAGCTCGTAGTAAGCTTTGGAAATTTTGAATCCTTGATAGCCTTAGTCCCTTCATAGGTTATCTAGAGGATAGTCCATGCTTCCTTAGCAGTTTTAGTAGAGGATCAATTAGATAATTTGGTGATTGGTTTGTGCTGCCATGCCATTGCATGTAATTGAACCTAATTAATTAACTTGGGTAATTAATTAATTTGCAAGGGGTCATTTCATTTTAACCCAACAATTATTATTATTATTAGTTTGAGAATCAACTGTATAAGTGATATATTTATCCAAATTTTTTTAAGTATTACAAGGTTAAGATATGAACAAGCTAATTTATAATAAATCTTAGTTATATTCTGTATGTGCTGACTCACATTTTCTGTCACTTTCTTTTTCATGTCTAAAAATAGTAAATTATTAGAATATTATATATGAGTAGAAGTTTATTTTTTTTCAACATTGATTCAAGTTGGGTCATACACATTATTCTTGTGCAATATGATTTTGGTTTGATGTAAATATTACATGTTATAAAATATACTTCCACTATGTGGACACACTATAAGCACATTAAAATTATAGAAACTCCATAATCAAAGCTTTAAGAGGTTTAGAAATGCTTTTCTTATTAAAATTCTATGTATCTGAAAAATTCATTATTTATTTTAATTTATTTTGATCATTTATAATAATTTTTTGTATTAATAATAAAAATTGGGCATTGTGCTTGTGCTATGTGACTTGATTTAAGTATTATCCTTTGTAGGACATGCTTTCTCAATATACTGCACTATTAAATTCCACTTACATTTGAAGGAAAAAAAAAAAAAAAAAAAAAGACTACAATAAAAATTTAATTATCTTTTAAAGAAGATTCACCATTTATTATAAATTATAATCTACAATAATTCTTGGTTTTGTCAAAAGCTAAACTTACACAACATATTATTTAAATAATTTGGAAAATTTATATTTTAAACCTTATAATTCTATTATCTATTTAATTTTTTAATTTCAAATATCTTATTAAAATATTTTCTATAGCTTTCATATAAGTTAACCAGTACTTTGCATAAGCATACGTATACTATAATAATCATTTCACTTGTATTCCTTTAACTGCAACAATTTTCTAAGAATTCAAACGAATTTAAAATATGACTAATCATATGCCAAGAGTCTTTTAGTTCAATTGGTCATTCCTAAAATATTAAATTAAGATTATCTATTTCAAAAATAGATCCACACAATTACCGACTATAGAAAGAGTCTCTTATAGAAATAATTTCTTACAAAAATCCTCTTCATTTTTCTAATTCTTGCATGTTTTTTTCCATAAGCATGTCAAAATTCATATTTTGATATACTTATTTTTCATTTCCAATACTATCGAAGAGATCAAGTTATCAACGTAAAATCTTACTTTTCTAATTTCGAATAATGTTAAAGACTGTTAATCTTAACTTAATTTTTTAGAATTATTATTTTGTATTTAGGCTTATGAATCACATGGACATTCTAGAATTTATTCATATTTTAATTGAGAAAAATTATTTTCATTACATCAAAATGGTAGTATAGTACCACTACATGTGTTACCCGATGTAGTATTAATAATGTTGGGTGTTACAAGCTATAGACATTTTTTGTTTAACTATCAAAGTTTTGTAATGCAATTGACACCGATTTATGTTTTTTCTTTTTTTAATAAAAATTTGATAGTTACAACGAGAGAGGAGAGGTTTGAACCCTGGTGTATTTAGGTGAGAAGGTGCAAATTAGTTAAGCTACAAAGCACTTGGCAGCACTTCTTTATATTTCTAATAGAGGCATTTAAAGTTCAAATCTTTCATTTCCTATTATAACTATCACAATATGAAAAATAAAAAAAATAAGAAAAAGAAGAAGAAGAGGAAGAAGAAGAAGACATAGAATTTGTAAATTTAGATATGAAAGAATGAAAATATATGATATTCCAAATTTCAACCCATTATTGGATGATACAATTAAGCACCCCTCCCCCTCTTATATAAATAAAAACTGTAATTGCATGATGTTACCTAAAAAATCCTTAATAAAATTAAATCCATTTGTCAAATGGGCCTCTTGTAATGCTTAGGGCCTTGCACTATCTCTTCTTCTCTCTTTTGGGCTATATTGGATCTACAAATGAAGGATATGGGTTTGGGCCTCAAGGGCCCCCTTTTTCATAGATTTTTTTTTTAAGGGATATCATCACATAATTCACATTTATATAATTAAATTCATCCATTATTTGCATAATACTAAAACAAGTCAACGAAAAACAAGAGTGAAGAGTAAAAGGGATGGTACTAACCGGAATAGATCCATCGTTTCCAAAATACCAGCCGATTTCCACTTAGGAAATAATCAGGCATACAAGCCAGTGAATAAAAAGGGGAGTTACCTAATCTGTCTTGAGCAACAACCAAACATGGACAACGCTTGACTAAATCCAAAGCAACATCTGGTTGTGTTGAACCATATGGACAGAGAAATTAATCAATCATACAGAATTATATTGCGAAAATTTCAAGTAGGAAATAATACTCAATGGATAGTTAAGACGAAGCGTTAATTATACCCAAAGCTTTGTTATATATTGCATCGCAAACAACTGTGACCCCCATGGTGCCATTTTCTGGCATTAGAATTTCTGGCGGAGTGAGCGAATAGAGATAACGAGCCAATTTTAACTGCCCGTTTACAAAAGCCAGAACAACTGGAATATTTCCTTTTTTTTCTCCAATACTGATCAAGTTCTTATTCTTTCCAAGCATGCATTCTGCCATACGGTAGTTTCCACAATAAGTTGCCAGAGCTAGAGCTGTGAAACCTTGAATATCTTTTATTTCCAAATTTTCTTCAGACATTTGCTTTACCAACTCCTCCACTATATGCACATGTCCAGCTTCAGCAGCAACATGTGTGAAGGCACATGCTATTGATGGTAGAGTTACTGATATGGTACATGCTGCTAGTGACAAGGCTGCTGGTAAAAGACCTGTAGGATAGGTAAAATAGGAGGTAAACTACAGGTAGCATAGTGCAGTTGAGGAAGGGAATACTCTGCTACTGTTGATGTACACGTGTCAGAGTTTGGGAGCAATTGGTTATGAGTTAGTTAGGATAGTTCCGCTCTTTACGGATCTGGTTACCTTTATATATATTGGTGCTTGTATCTGATTCAATTGAATAATAATATTCTGACGTTTCTTCATCAAATATCTCTCTCTCTCATGCTTCTCTATTTCCTTTATTTCTTTCTTTCACTGCAATACTTTTCATGGTATCAGAGCCACCATTAATGGCTTCCGCTCCCAACTCAAGTTCTTCAACAACTCCTTCTACCACTACGACCACAATTCCTCTAGTGAATCCATCGTTGCTACTGTTATCAAATATGTCGAGCATGATGACAGTAAAGCTAGATTTCACAAATTACATTGTGTGGAAGCATCAGATCGTTGTGATACTTGAAGCTTATGCGATGATTGGTTTTCTTGAAGAATCATGTGTAGCTCCAGATCCTTTCTTGAAAGATAGTTCTGGAAACTTCACTAGAGAGTCAAATCCAGAATTTGTCAATTGGAGAAGCAGAGAGCAAGCTCTTTTTACCTTCATCAACTCTACTTTATCACCAACAGTCCTTGCCATCACCGTTGGTCAGAAATCTGCGAAGGGAGTCTGGAATGTGCTTGAAAAGAGGTTTGCTTCTGTATCTCGTTCTCATGTTTTGAGTTTAAGGAATGAATTGCTGAGTATTAAGAAAGGTCCTGAAAGCATGGATAATTTCTTTCAAAGAATTAAAGAAGCTAGGGATAGATTGAGTGTTGTTGCTGTGTTTGTTGATGAAGAAGAACTCATACACTTAGTTTTAGAAGCATTACCACATGAATATAGTGCATTCTGTTCTGCAATTAGGACTCGTAATGATGTGGTTACTATTGAAGAATTGAATACTTTGTTGAATGCTGAAGAAAGAGCTCTTAAGAAGAAATCTGAGATTAGGGATACAGCTAGAGATACAGTTATGGCTATGATTCTTCAGAGTGGTTTTAATCATAATCATAATAGAGGTAGAGGTAGAAATGGCAATCAGAGGGGTCGTGGTAGAGGATTTAATAATTTTGGTCCTAATTTTGGGTTTAATCATGGTCAATCCTCTGGTCATTCCTCTGGCAATGCAAATGGTATTCTTCAGTTTCCTGAATTTCAACCACAATCTTAGCATAAGAATGGTTCTAGTTTTCCTTCATTTCCGTCTCAAGGTCAACCTCTATCTTCAAGACCTACTTGTCAGATTTGTGGCAAGAATGGTCATACTGCATTGGATTGCTATCATCGCATGAATTTTTCCTATCAAGGCAAACATGCTCCAGCCAAACTAGCCTCTATGGCAGCTAGTTCTATGGTAGCAACTGCCAATTCTGCTTCCGCAAATGTTTCGAGTTGGCTTACTGATACAGGGTGTTCTGATCATGTTACACCTGATCTTTCTCAGCTTTCATTGACTTCTCAAGCTACTGTTGGTCATGAAACTGTTACTGTTGGCAATGGGCAAGAATTACTTGTGACTCATGTTGGTAATGGTAAGCTTCAAACCCCTTCTCATTGTTTTCGTTTAGATAATATCCTTAGGGTCCCAGATTTAGCTTCCAATCTTTTATCTGTCCATAAACTTTGTTTACAAAACAATGCCTTTTGTTATTTTGATGCCAATCAGTTCTTAATTGTGGATTTGGCTACGGGAAAGGTTCTTTATCAAGGCCTGAGTAAAGATGGTGTGTATCCTATTCCATTTCCTTCACAACTACCTACTGATTCTGCTATTGCTTCATCTCTTGCTTTCAAGTCTTCTGTTACTACTCCTGTTTCCAATGAAGCAATGTTGTGACATCAAAGACTTGGTCATCCTTGTTCCAGGCTTCTTCATTCTGCCTTGTCTTCCTTCAATAATAGTGTTAAAATTTCTATACATGATGACATTTGTTCTCAATGTAAATCTTGTATTAGTGCTAAAATGCACAAACATTCCTTTCCACAGCATGTCATGTCTAGTACTTCTTCTTTACAACTTGTTCACAGTGATGTTTGGGGCCCTGCTCCTATTACTTCTACTCTTGGTTATAAATACTATGTCATTTTTGTTGATGACTATACTAGATTCACTTGGTTGTTTCTTCTTAAACATAAATCTGAAGTGTTTACTGTTTTCTTGCACTTTAAAGCTCTTGTTGAGAATCAGTTTGAGTCTACAATCAAAATCCTTAGGACAGATGGTGGGGGTGAATATGTAAGTAATCAATTTAAGTCATTTTGTTTGGATCATGGCATCCAACATCAGTTGTCATGCCCTTATACTCCTCAGCAAAATGGTGTTGCTGAGAGAAAGCATAAGCACATTGTTGAAAGTGGTCTTTCCATGCTTTATCAGTCAAATCTTCCTTCCTCTTATTGGTGTTATGCCTTTAGTACTGCCACTTATCTGATTAATAGGCTTCCCTCTTCAGTGCTGGCTTTTAAGAGTCCTTGGGAACTGTTATTTCATTCTATTCCTCCTTTATCATCTTTGAAAACTTTTGGTTGTGCTTGTTTTCCTCTTCTCAAGCCCTATACTGATCACAAACTTCAGCCTAAGTCCACACAATGCATCTTCTTAGGATACCCTCCTTTGTCCAAAGGGTATATTTGTTTTGATCCTCATAGTCATAAGGTCTATATTACTCCTCATGTGATCTTTAATGAGTCTGACTTCCCTACTATTCCTACAGGTCAGTCTGATTCTTCTTCCTCATCCTTTCCTGTTCATCTTCCTTTGGACCTTTGGATTTCTAATCTTTTGTCCGGTTCTTCTCCTTCCTCCTTTTCTGATGTTTCTGATGCATTACCGTCTGTCTCTTCCTCTTTTCCTGTGTCTCATCAGTCCTCTGGTGTCTCTATCCCTTCCACTGATGTTTCTTTACCTTCTTCAAGTACTATTACTTCCTCGGGTCCAGCTGCTTCCCTTTCTCATACTGAGATTTCAGATCAGTTGCCATCTCCCCTTCCTCCATCTACTTCCTCTTCACTTCCAAACACTCATCCCATGCTTACCAGATCCAAACATGGTATTTTCAAGCCCAAAGCATATGCAGTTGTGAGAAATTATCTTCAAGAAGAACCAGCTACCTTTGCTATTGCTTCTAGGTTTCCTCATTAGATTGAAGCTATGGATTCAGAGTACAATTCTCTTTTGAAGCAGCAAACTTGGTCTTTAGTCCCTCTTCCTTCTGGTAAGAATGTGGTTCATTGTAAATGGGTGTATAAAATTAAGAGGGGCAGTGATGGTTCAATTGCTAGATATAAGGCAAGGCTTGTTGCTAAGGGGTTTTTGCAGCAGTATGGTTTGGACTATGAGGAGACCTTTAGTCCTGTTGTTAAGCCTGCCACAGTTAGGATTATTTTGGCTTTGGCTGTTCAGTTTAATTGGTCATTGAAGCAATTGGATGTGTCTAATGCCTTTTTGCATGGTGTGCTTCAAGATGAGGTGTTTATGTCTCAACCCCCTGGTTATGTGGATCCTGACCATCCTGAGCTTGTTTGTAAACTGCATAAGGCCATTTATGGTCTCAAACAGGCACCTAAGGCCTGGTTTGACAATTTTACCTCTCAGCTATATCATATTGGTTTCCAAGCTTCTTCTGCAGATTCTAATTTGTTTATTCTGCATCAAGGGTCATTTGTGGTTTATCTTCTCCTTTATGTGGATGACATTATTATTACTGGTAATAGTGTTCCTTTCATTGATCATTTGGTCTCTAGACTTGCTGCTGTGTTTGATTTAAAAGATCTTGGTCCTCTTGCTTATTTCCTTGGTCTTCAGATTGAGTATACCTCTTCAGGCTTGTTTGTACATCAGTCCAAGTATGCCTTGGATTTATTGACCAAGTTCAACATGCTTGATTGTAAGCCTTGTCTCACTCCTTGCTCTCCCACAGCTCATGTTAGTTCTCAGACTAGCCCTTTGCTTCCTGATCCTACAGTTTTTAGAAGCATGGTTGGTGGGCTGCAATATTTGACCTTTACCAGGCCTGATTTGGCCTATTTTGTCCAGCAAGTGTGCCAATTTATGAGCCATCCTACCCAACATCACCTAGTGGCAGCCAAGCGGATTCTTAGATATCTCAAGGGTACATTGCATCATGGCATTAATTTTCAGGCAGGTTCATTGGCTCTTTCAGCTTACTGTGATGCTGACTGGGCAGGTGATCCTCTTGATAGGAAATCTATTTCTGGTATGGTGGTCTTTTTGGGTCATTCTCCTGTTACTTGGTCTGCCAAGAAGCAACTTACTGTGGCTAGATCATCTATTGAAGCTGAGTATAGGGCCTTAGCTACCACTGCTGCTGAGTTGAGTTGGCTTCGAATGATTCTTAAAGATTTGGGAATTTTCCTGTCCTTGCCTTCGATGCTTTGGTGTGATAATGTGTCTACATTGGCTTTGGCATCCAATCCCATCTTTCATGCTCAGACCAAACATATTGAGGTCGATTATCATTTATTCGAGAAAAGGTTCTAAGTAAGGAATTGAAGGTTCATTTCATCTCAACTCTTGATCAGTTAGCTGATATTTTTACCATAGCCCTCTCTTCTCCACGCTTTCTGGATCTTGCTCACAAACTGATGGGAGTCCCTCCCCTCCGTTTGAGGGGGGATGTGAAGGCACATGCTATTGATGGTAGAGTTACTGATATGGTACATGCTGCTAGTGACAAGGCTGCTGGTAAAAGACCTATAGGATAGGTAAAATAGGAGGTAAACTACAGGTAGCATAGTGCAGTTGAGGAAGGGAATACTCTGCTACTGTGGTACACGTGTCAGAGTTTGGGAGCAATTGGTTATGAGTTAGTTAGGATAGTTCCGCTCTTTACGGATCTGGTTACCTTTATATATATTGGTGCTTGTATCTAATTCAATTGAATAATAATATTCTGACTTTTCTTCATCAAATATCTCTCTCTCTCGTGCTTCTCTATTTCCTTTATTTCTTTCTTTCACTGCAATACTTTTCAACATGAAGTGCGGTCCTGTCCCTAACTGTGATTTTTGCAGTTATTGCAAATCACCAATTTGCAAAGCTTTGTATAAGTCCATATAAATCTTAAAGCCTTCATCAATGTTTCCCTCTTTGTCACTTTCTCCTGCCAAACTTTATTTGATTATTTATTTATTTTTCAGAGAATGAAATGAAACGAAACCATTCTGACATCTACATGTCAACTATCAGTTGATATTTTTGTTGATTCTGAATTTAAATATTAATGAGACATTGGATTTAGTACAGACAAGAGCCATACCGTATCAAAGCAAGTGCAATATTAAAAATCTATAAGAGATTAAATTAAAATGACTCTTATTAACACAATAATTATGAAGATGAGTTAGTGTTTAGGAATCAAATCTACATAAATGTGAAAGTTTGAATAAATGAATAATTAAGTAGTATACAAAGAGAGCTAGTATGTACAACAGCAGTATCAGCCCAATAACAGCATGTAGTTAATGTGCAATTAGCGGCATATGGTTATTGTAATCCGCACATGCTTATTTCAATTAGGTCACATGCGAATTAGGACATGTGCTAGTATGAGCTATAATAGTAGTTTGATAGCTATTAGGAGAAAGATAGAGTTAGTTACGACAGTAAGTACTCTAGAAGAAGTTGTTTCTAACCAAGCCTTGAGTATAAGAGGCTAGCTCTTGTAATCATGGAAATTAAGCAATAAATAACTTCAGCAAATTCTCTTCCATGTCTCTGAATTCTCTCATTCTCCCTCTTAATCTCTGGGGATTCGGTTCCCTCTAAAGAACCACTAGAGTTTCCACTACCTAAACAGCATACCACCAGGACCTTAAGGAAGGTCTTAACAACCAACTTTTAAAAAAGACTGATATTCTCTTGAAGGATTGTAGTTGGTTAGGGACTACGGAAACAATGTGATAATCAAGGAGCCGATGACATTTAAATTTTGGTAGAGTTACAATTTTTGGTGAAAAATAAGATGGTGAGAGATGTATCATAGTTAAGCAATCAAGAAATAGCTTTTAGAGAGAAACTAAGCCACTGAAGCTTATTCATAGCAATGTGTGTGGACTGAAACCATCATTGTTTGGTACAAATAACTATTTTCTTCTCTTCATTGATGATTTATTTCTTCTAAAATAGAATTATGAGGATTTTAAAATTATTTAAAAGTTTAAATTTTTGTAGATAGGTATAGTAGTTATGAAATTAAGACCTTGTGATTCGATAGAAGGGCAAATTCATGTAAAATGAATTTAACGAATTTTATGAAACAAATAGTATTGGTCATCTTTAAAAATATTTAGATCGGTAAATCAAAATGGCATAGATGAAAGAATGATTTTATAAATTCTTAAAATGATCGAGAGCTATGATCTAAGATTAGAGCTGACAAAAGATACAGTTTTGACTTAAATGTGTTTAGGAGCATAACATGGTATTAGGGTCATTATTTGTATTTGTTGAAAAATCCATTCCAAAAGGCACTTTATATGCATTTTGAGTCTAAGTTTTCAGTGTCCAAAAAGTGTATTGGATTTCCATATTGAAGAATGAAGAAAACTGTTCAAGAAATTGCTTGAAAATGCTGAATTTTGCATCTCTACTGCATTTCGAAGAGACAGGCATACTGAGAAGTTGTTACGACTTTGTGTGCCTAAGGTTTTGTATTGAGCTACTACCATTTGTATTGGAGCATGTTACTGTGAAGAACTTTGCACAAATCAACTGCATCAATTAACCAAGGATTGTTGTAAGATTCAATCACACATTGGTAGATTCGTGTGCATTGAAGAAGTCTGCTAAAAAGAGTAGTCTAACTAGGTTAGATACAGGCTTGGATAGGTTAGTAGGTTCTATTATAGGTAGGTAGGTAGGTACTTCAGGATCAAGTAATATTTCTTGTACCCATAAACTCAATATTTGTTAGTGGATTATTCAAGGAGTGGTGACCTAAATATCACTCATTGGGGTTATTCCTGCTAAGGTTTTCCCATCGTAACCATATTGCCTATGTCAAATTTATTTTCCACTACAGTTAACTCTAATACCGTCAATTGGGCATTGCATGTAATTGGACCAATTAATCAACATGAAATAGGAACACCCAAGAAGATGGGAAATATCTTGTTTTTTTTTTTCTTCACCTAGAGAAAAACATGTTAATTAAGTTTGGAAGAACTTTCCTATCCACGTCCATCACCAACATCTCTTATTCATAAAAATATTTTCATTATCATCGCTAGAAAGAAGTTCTATTGAAATACTATGGTAAATAGAAAGTATACAAGATCTCAATGATTCAACTAGAGAATATCAATAATCAAAAGTGCTTTTTCCTGTTTGAGGACCTATTGAATGTAAAGAAATGTTATCCACAAAGAGGTCAAGGCAATAAAGAAATGTTACCAACAAAGAGATCAAGACAATAGAAAAGAATGATAAATGGAAGTAACAACTTTTCTGTACGGAAGAAAGGCTATTGATGTACAATGGTGTATAAGATGAAGAAGAGTGAAAAAAAAAAAAAAAAAAAAAAAAAAAAAAAAAAAAAAAAAAAAAAAAAGTAGAGAGATACAAACCAAGAATGGTACGCCCAGCATTGGGTATTAATTCGGATGAGATATTTGCCTTATTTTCTTGTTTGGAAATTATACCACTAATAATTACTAGAATAGCGTAAAATAAATATATAGATATCAAATATATGATAAATATGCTTTTTGAATGCATATCTAGCGGAAGAAGTGTTTTTCCACTTTGTTGCCATGAGCTATACTCTCAAAAGGAATTAAGAGTTCACATATATTTACAATGAGAAACAAGAGAAACATTCTAAAGGAACACTTTCTGGCAAGGCACTTCTTTCTCACACACAATCTGATAAGGCAATGTCGTAGTGCCTTAGCCTAGAGAGCGAGAAAGTCAACTCCTTTATTGATATTGATAAAGTCTGTTTCTCCTGACCTTCATGATTTTTTTACTAAAGATTTTACACTTCTATAAAATAAAACAGATAACGGTCTTTCTTCAAAAAAAAAAAAAAACGCATCCTCCATCTGCTCAAACTGGTATTGACAAAAATGATTTGGTGACTTAAAAAGAAAAGGCCATGAAGGTGTGTAAAAAAATAAAACAGATAACGGTCTTTCTTCTTAAAAAAAAAAAAAAACACATCCTTCATCTGCTCAAACTGGTATTGACAAAAATGATTTGGTGACTTAAAAAGAAAAGGCCATGAAGGTGTGTAAAAAAGCTATAATTTCCACTACTGAGGCTGTCCTTCAACCTTACTACCCTCTATAAAAATTCTTAGCCTAAGCTGTACTCTATAACTTCTTGAGTTTTAGAGGATATTTTTATTATATATTAAAGTTTGAGTAGATGGAGGACATTTTTTAAATGCAAATAAAAGTGCACTTTCAGTTGTGTTTTGAGCAAACACCCCAAACTCCCAAATAATAAATTTCCATGTAACATACTTTCTAAGCCACATGAGTTGAGATGTCTTGATTGATTGTTTTTTATTTTTTAAATTTATGTAAATGGTTTAATTTTGTCAATCAATGAACCAATTTTTTTTATCAATAATTCAATAAATAAATAAATAATAATTAAAAAAAAAAAAAGGGCAATGGGTTGTGTATGCGAGAGCAATTGGGCTTATAGTTTGTCATAACGATGAAGATAAAGTATACCTAAAATTGTTATATAGTTTGGTTAAAAGCTGAGTTATCTAACACATACAATGGAGGACATTCACTTTGGTATTGGCCTGGAAAGTCGCAAAATGAAACTAAAAGCACTTATTAGAACACATTTAAAGATAGCTACTTGAACTTTTTACGCTTTACGTTAGATTGCCTTATTCACTTTTAAAAGAATTTAGACTTTTGGGATATAGCGATAATGAAAGGGATAAAGATATGGAATTATGGATGATAGAAAGAGTATTGTTGGGTTTGTCTTCTTTTTTATTTTATTTTTACAAGATAAAAATTATACTCTATCCTAATCTAAGTGTATATATGTGTGAAGCTCTCTCTTAGAAACTTGAATCCCGACTCCCCACACTCCACAAGTACTTATACTTGTAGAGTGACTATCGTGTTAAGGGTGCACGGTGTTGGGTTTGTCTTTTAAACGGGAGATAATACTTTCACAATAATGTTGACTAATAAATCACCCAATATTTAATTCTCTTTCTAGAAATTTTAACAAATTTTAGTGAAGAAAAATGGCCTTGTACTTTAAAAAAAAAAAAAGCTTTCATTCTTTCATCCAAGATAATCTCGTGTTTGTTAAATCATAGTGCAAGTCAGCTTAGAGTAAAGGTGGGCTGTTAGCTGGGGCAGAGCCTGGCCCACCCAAAAAAAACCCCTTAGTTTATCGCTAATACTTATTAAAAACCCCAATCTAATTTTTTACCCAAAAAATAAAACCCCTTAGTTTATTGCTAATACTTCTTAAAAACCCCAATCTAATTTTTTCTTTTGATAGAAATAGCAATCTAGATCAAATAATACATCAATTTGGACTATCTTCCTTATCCTGTGAGGAATTTCATCTAACTAATAGCTCTACTCACTCACACTTAATGATAATTTATTCAAATAAAACTCCACTCTGTTTCTTTAGTCTTGAAACAAAGCATAACTCTACCTAAATAAACTATAAAGTAACCACAAGTCCTCCACTAGCATGCCTTCCACATAAGTTTTAATGTTTCTAATATTATATATTCACATGATGTGCATAAAACACATATATCTTATACAAGTTTTGCCCCTTCTCAACTCAAATCCTGGCTCCGCCACTAGCTGTTTGCCTTAGCCACCCACTAGTTTTCTTTTCAATCCTAGCTGTTTGCCTTAGCCACCCACTAGTTTTCTTTTCAATTCTATGCATGCCTAGCTAGACAATGTGATACATTTTTTGCCTCTCTAGGTAGAACACTGAAGCTACGCCGCCTAAACTGCATAAGTTCGCACAACTATTTTGTCTTCAAATGTTCCATAAGCTCATCCACTGTACATTTCGCAGTAAGGTTTTTTTTTTTTTTTTTTTAAGAAGGAGCGTTTCACGAATTGCAATAAGTTAAACTTGAAAAATAAATAGGATTATTTTAATATATATCAAAAATTAATAAGATTATTTTAATCTTTCAATTAGTTTAATTTTTACATCAATAAATTTGATTTATGTAAATTACATCACATTAATTACAACATTTAAAATGGATCAATTTCATGGTTCACACATTAAGTGTGTGTTTGGCTTCAAATTAAAAAGCTAACTTATTTTACTATTCAACTTATTTTTGCTACTATTTATAAGTCCTACTGTACTTTTTGATACTATTCATAGGTCTCACTTTATTATTTCAGTAAACTTTTACTTTTATCTACAGTAATTTCAACAAAAAGTTTTCAATTTCAGCTTATTTTTGCTACTATTTATAAGTCCTACTGTACTTTTTGATACTATTCATAGGTCTCACTTTATTATTTCAGTAAACTTTTACTTTTATCTACAGTAATTTCAACAAAAAGTTTTCAATTTCAGCAAAATAAGGAGATCTCAAACAGAACCTAAGAGTTCGTTTGGGATCTGCTTATTTTGTTAAAAGTGAAAACTTTTTGCTAAAAGTACGGTAGATAAAGGTAAAAATTAGTTGAAATAGTCTAGTGGGACTCATGAATAGTACCAAAAAGTGCAGTGGAGCCCATGAATAATAGTAAAAATAAGTTGAATAGTAAAATAAGTTGGCAAAAATAATCTTTGCCAAACAGACACTAAATATTACAATTTTTAAATTATATCTAATATCATGTTATTTAAAATTTTAACTAATGAAACAGTTTATATAACAATAAATATATGAGAATCTAATTATTTCTAATGAAATGGAGAGGACTTCCAAAATTTTAACCATTAACTGCGCGCAAAGTGTAATTTGTAAGATTTGTACTAACAAAAACAACAAATGAACAAAACAATGAAGAAGATGGTGACAATGGGAACTATTTGGACCTTAATTCCATTGTAGCACGTCAGTCTTTTCCAATTCTTTGGATGTGAGGAACTTTCTTCCTAAAACGTGACCTCAAGGCTGTAACGCAATCACAACCTATTTCATATTTTCCCCCACTTTTTAGGGAATGCTTTCAAGCTTTTTTTCTGTAAGTTTGTCGTCGTCTTGGTTACCTTACAGCCTATTTTACACACCCGCACACACAGAAAATAAAAGAGAGAGAGAGATGTACCTGGCTTAATACTTGAGTCAAGCTTGCCTTCTTCTAAAGGAACTGAAGCCACGCTGTCCAAAGTAAAACCGGTTTTTAAAATCACGTGAGAGGGAAAGATACTTGACTTTTAATTAACGAATTGAATGATCTAAATTACCTGCTACTTGGGTCAGGACCTTTAGGTTTGTACTTTCCTGCCAAAGTTTCCCAAGCAATTCTGGCCGAAGTAATCTCCCTAATATCAGAAAATGTGTCCGGCCCGCATGAAATCTGGATCACATGTAAAGCCATGGCATTCGTCTTGCTCCAAACCTTAAAGGCAGCTTCATTTTCTGGTGTAGGAGAATTGCTCCTAGATTCAACAATGTCCCAAATATCTTGAGCCATCAAATATGTCTTCACCCGAACACTCCAATCCAAATAATTGTCTTGCTTAAGAACTTCAACCACAGCTGCACTGAAGGCAGGCTTTGTTTCCATGTTTGATCTGTCAATATAACCAAATTGTGTCTGAAAGAAAATAAATGAAGATTTGGTTGTATCGTATCTGCTACAAATTCAACTTTTTAAAATTTTGTTTGATAATAATTTGGAAGTCAGTATCGACATTTTTTGGAATTGAGATGTCAAAATTTTTAGAGATTGATACATGGATATTAGTGGTCGGTAGTGCTGCATCACTAGCATTGAATTTCAAATAATTTAAATATTTTCTTTTGAAAAATTCACATAATTAAAATATTTTATTTTCAACAGGTGATTTTCTCTTAATTTACAAATCAAATAAAAATTTTATATTGATTATCTCGTTTTATGTCCAATAATATTCTAGCAAAAAGCCTAATTATTGTTACTATGTAAAGAATAATACAAGAATGTGGGCAGTGTGCTATTATGCAATCACGAAAATGCTAAAAGTTACTACAAATTTTACTATAAAAAACTTAGAAATTATGTCAACGGTTTCACTTTAATAAAATAATAAATCATTATAATAAATTATTAGTGTATTAATTACCTTTTAGGACGAGTGATCCATCAATTTATAACATTTTTTTTTATAAAAAAGTTGTAATATTTCCAACATCACTCATGCAACTAATTATTCAACCATACAATAAATTTATTTATTCTCATAATGCACTGAATTTTTATGTCATTTGAAATTAATTATTGGCAAAAATCCAAAACCGACCTTCTAACTTTCAGCTTTTGTTCTTTCAGTCCTTTAACTTTTAATTTTTTTCAATGTAACCTTCTGTTAGAGCTTTGTTAGTGTTTTCCGTTAAAGGCTCAAAATGACGCTATTTTGGCTTTTTTTTTTTTTTTTTTTAATAATTTCAAAATTGAAGGAATTTTTTAAAAAGATGTTAAAAAAAAAAAAAAAAAGAACCGTGTTGGGACTGGGACTGGAAGAGAACCATGACTTGCAAGCTTTCTAAACGTGAGAAACACATTGGACATTCGAACGGTGGCCAATTGTTACGCCACACAACTGCAAACTATGTTGCTCCCAAAGATCAACCTCTTCATAGATCGAACCACCCATGCTCATATGATAGCTTCTGGGTTCAAGCCATGTGGCCACATCCTCAACCGTCCGATGGATATCTATTGCAAATCATCCAATATTACGTATGCTCTCCACCTGTTCAACAAAATTCCCAAACCAAATATAGGGGCAAGAACGATGTTGATTGCTCTCAACTGCGGGGAATCTAAAGTTGGCTCAGGAAGTATTTGGTGGAACCCCACTTAGCATGCGAGACACAGTTCTTTTTTTTTTTTTTTTTTGGTTATTTGTTATTTTGTTTTTTAACAGCTTTTTTTAGGATTCCTTTAATTCTGAAAATTATTTAAAAAAAAAAAGAAGCCAAAACAGCGTTGTTTTGAACCCTTAACAGAAAATACTAACAGAACTCTAAAAGAAGACTACATTGAAAAAAAATTGAAAATTAGAAAACTAAAATAATAAAACTGAAAGTAAAAGAACCAAAATGATAAGGGCTAAAAGTTAGAGAGCCGGTTTTAGATTTTTTTCATAATTATTCAATTAAACAAAAAGTCAAAAATTACCTACGACCTAATCACTCAACTTTATTAATTAAAAAATTATTTCGACCACAAAGTCACAGATCCACACCCATTGCAATTTGCTGACACTATTAACCAATCAAATAAAAATGCTCCAAAACTTTACTACCAGTTCCACAAGTAAATAAAGCCTCAAACTAGTAACTTTACTGAGAACTAAGGAAGGCACAAAGACACTCAGACAAAAGTCACAACCCACACAGAGACGATAAAAGTTGAGCTAGAGAAAAGATGATATTAGAGAGTGCGAAAGAAAGAGAGAGAAACCATAAAAGTAGATCAAATCTAAGAGAGAGAGAGAGTGAAAGAAGCGAGAGAAGAGAAGAAATACCAGTGATGAGGCGTCAACACGGCAAAGACGATCGGCCTGCTGACGGCGGTGGCGTGGCCTCCTCTCTTGTAATCAAAATAAAAGAAAAAAGAAAAGGGTGGCGAGCCGCGAGAAACAAACCAGAATTATTTAAAAAAAAAAAAAAAAAACTGTGTGGACAAAATCACAAATTCAATGACCAACAAACAATGCCTTACAATATGAAAAAAAAAAAAAAATCAAAAGGAAAAAAAAAAAATGAGGAGTTACTAACTTACTTACCCCAAGATCCAAACACGCACTTGTATAGATACTAGAAAGGAACAGGTGACAAGAGGAACTCTTGAAGATTGAGAGAGAATTGGTGTGAAAACCAGAAAAGAAAGGAGAAGGAGAGATTAATGAAGAGGCACTGAGAGAGAAACAGTGGGGGATAAGATAAAGGGGAAAGAGAGAAGTTGAGTGGGAACCAATGAAGAAAGAAAGTGAAAGACCGACACACATGGCGTTTCCACCTTCCATTTCTACAGTACTTCTTTTTTACGAATCAATTAGTAGGAATATATTAGTAGGCGACTTGTTACTATTTTCATATTGTACAGTACCAACATCACATGTAACTATACTTTTATCACATTCGGTAGTTCTTTTATTTTTTTCTCACATTTGATGGTACCATCATCAAATTGTGCAGTACAAATATCACATGTGACTATACTTTTGTCACATTCGATGGTTTCCTTACATTTTCTCACATTTGATGGTATCATCTTCATATTGTGTAGTATCAACGTCACATGTGACTGTATTTTTGTCACATTCGATGATTTTCTTATTTTTTCTCACATTTGATGGTATCATCCTTACATTGCGCAGTACCAACGTCACATATGACTGTACTTTTGTCACATTTGGTGGTTCACTTATTTTTTTCTCACATTTGATGGTACCATCCTTACATTGTGTTGTACCAACGTCACATGTGACTATATTTTTATCACATTCAGTGATTCCCTTATTATTTTTTTTCTCACATTTGATGGTACTATCCTCACATTGTATAATACAAACTTCACATGTGACTATACTTTTATCATATTCGGTAGTTCCCTTATTTTTTCTCACATTCGATGGTACCATCCTCACATTGTGTAATACCAACATCACATGTGACTGTACTTTTGTCACATTTGATGATTCCTTTTTTTTTTCCCACATTTGATAATACCATCCTCACATTGTGCAGTACCAACATCACATGTGACTGTATCCATTATTTTTTCTCACATTTGAAGATACCATTCTCACATTGTGCAGTACAAACATCATATGTGATTGTACTTTTGTCATATTCGATGGTTCCTTTATTTTTTTTCTCATATATGATGGTACTATCCTCACATTATGCATTTAGCCTACTGATTCTCGTGCATTATCACTCCCAATCCCTAGAGAATATCTAAAAACCCTTAGAAACTTGAAAAATGCTGAAATACCCTTAGTATCTAAAAAATGGCTGAAATTCCCTTGAAAACCTAAAGAATGATCAAAATTCCCCCAATTCCCTCTAAAATAACCAAAATAACCCTAAAACTTAAAAATGACCAAAATATCATTAAAACCCTCTAAAATTACCAGAATGCCCTTGGAACCTAAAAAAATCATCAAAATACTCTTAGAGCCTAAAAAAAGACCAAATGACCCTAAAATTTAAAAAAAAGACTAATATACCCTTAAAACTTGAAAAATGACTCTATGCCCCTAAACCTAAAAAATTGTTGAAATAATCTTAGAATCTAGAAAACGACCAAAATACCCTCAAAACCTAAAAATGACCAAAATACCACTAAAACTTGAAAATGACCGAAATGCCCTTGAAATCCTCTAAAATTATCAAAATACCCTTAGAACCTAAAAAATGACAGAATGACCCTAAAACCTAAAAATTGAATAAAATACCTTTAGTACCTAAAACATGACTGAAATACCGCTAGAACCTAAAAAATTACCGAAGCATAGAGATAAATCTGATTTGCTGTTTTCTTTCTTTTATCTTGATTTACCGGTAACCAATTTCCACTCAAATTAAATGAATAGTCTAGATCAAAACACCATTAATTTAATGGTTCATATTTAGTTGAGTACCATACCCCTAAAAAAGGGGAGGTACGATAGAATGACCCGCAGTATTAACATCATATATGACTAGACTGTATAAAGAGTTTTGCTATGTCTATCACTCACTCTCTCGATCTTTCCAAGTAACTATTTGGAATGGGTGGCATAAATTGTTGTTGTTCATCAATTTTAATAAACATGATAGTGATTTTGTATAAATTCCAAAATATCATCATCATCGTCGTCTCAAAATTAGAGAAATGCATTGGATCATTTTTTTTTTTTTAATAATGAAATTAAAGGTAAAATGGGTTAGAATAGGTTACATCATTCTACGACCAAAAAAAAAAAAACCTTAAGCAAACATGAAAAATTAAATCGAAAGGATATAGATGATTATTTCTTGGCTCATTAAATTTATTTCTTAAAAATCACATCAATTTATCTACTAATTTGACAATTACACAATTTGACCATGTTGATGCTCACTTTGGCAAGAAGGCCCAATAGTTGGGAGAAGCCCAACAATATGGGAGGAAAAGAGTTAGTAAATTGAGAAGAAAACCATTAAGCCTAAATGGCAGGAATAATGGATCATAGACCTAGAAAATAATAAATGGGCCTCAAAGGAAGCAAGCGGGCCTAAAGGAACCCAGAGAAAGAAGTAATAAACCCATGAGTATTATGTCAAATAGAAAGTAAGCAAGAATGGGCCAAAGAAGATCCAAAGTAATGAATTAATTGAGTAAGGGGTTGATGGGAAGCCCATAAACCCCAAAAGTAAATGATATGGTCATTAGGCCGGGAAAGCCCAAAAGACTTAGCAAAGGCCGATGAGAATGCAGAATTAGAATGGGCCGAGGATGCTTGAGGAAAGGAAATGGGCTCAGGATGCCCAAGAAGGAGGAAATGGGCCGAGGAAGCCCGTAAGTAATAGAATGGGTCAAGAAAGCCTGAAATAGCATGAATGCTAGCCCAATGATAATACTGGGCCACTGGAATTAAATAAAAGAAAAGCATACAGCAAGCCCAAAAGAAGCCCAACAGGCACGGATCTAACAATACCACAACAGGAATAACAAAACGGCATGACAGAAGCGCTAGCAGGCCTACAAAAAGAGCAAAGAATGGGCTAAAGAGAGAAAAGCCCACAATCAAGTAAGGCCTAGCCCATGAAGGAAGCGAGCCATAAAGAACAAAGGCTCAAAAACCCATTCACGCCACAAGAGGCCAAGAATGAGCAGCATGATGCATAGACAAGCCTTCAGGTCATGGCAAACGTATGAGCAACTGACAAGCTATGGACACACACGGAAGTGGAGCACGTACAAGGCTCAAGCACCACTAACTTGTACCCAGCTAATATAGGAGTAGTGGGCCATGGGTCAGAGGTAAGAGAGGGTATGGTCAAGCCGTGGGGAGAAGGGGAGAGCCTATTTTGGGTTTTTTGCTCAAACTCTTTTGGGAGAAATGTCTTGCTAGGATGACATACCACCCAAAAGAGGGAAATATGAGTTGGAATCACTAGGTGCATGCCATGAGGGATAGTGAGAGAGAATGCCCACCCTTATCCGGATGGGAATGCCATAGTGAACAAGCAAACAAAATAAGACCCTTTGTCTGGTAATGGGATGTGGCACGGCCAGCACAGGTAAGTAATGGTGGCTGGACAGCTGACAAACCAGTAGGTGGTCTGGAAGGACACCCACACCCAGACAAAAGTGGTTAAAGGGTGAAATGGTAAAAACCCAGCCACGGCAGGCAGTATAAAAGGAGCCTCTGCCATGCACAGTAAAACAACATCACAACATCAGAACAACAACCACGAAAAGAACAAGAACATAGAAGTAAAAAGAAAGAATAGAGTGATAAACAAAATAGCAAAAACTTAGAAAAGAAATAGAGTTAGAAAGAAAAACAGAGAGAGTAGGATGGCAAACATGCACCAATAGACTAATCCCTTCTCTTCCTCTAAAAGCCTACCCTCGATTAAAGATTAAAGATTTTTGGACATAAGCCATTTAGGCCCATTCTCTCAAAGTGGGTAATTTCTACAGCAGGACCTTCCTATAAGGTTATCCACATTAAGGAAGTGGTTCCCTCCTTGGTCTTAGCTCTGTAATGCAACTAAGCACAGCAGACTGACCATTTCTTCTTTGATTTTATTGATTAAGTATCGGTGTTATCTCTTTTTCATCATTGCTATTTTATTTATAATGCGTTTTCTATTGTTGTGCTGCTCTTTTCTTTATTTTAATTGGGAATTCTCTGCTTGTTTTGGCTAGCAGTAAGTGCATTTCCTTTAATGTTGTTATATTATACTTGCATGCCATAACTTTCTTGTAACAGTCTCATCTGCCATGGGCATGTGACCAAAGTTTCAACAAAGGGGATTTAGTTTGCACACAAGCCGGTTTGAGGTGAGTTGCAATCGGGTCGGTCCTGACTCTCCTACCCAAAACCTTTGGGCCGTAGTGTGGCAGGAAGTAGCCCAACCCACAATCTCAAAAAGGCCCACCATAGACCATTACATAAATTGATTTCTATACATCATTTTCATCCCAACGAAGAAGAAGAAAAAAACTTAATACAAAAGATTTCAAATTGAGACACATTTACTAGGGAGAACCTTCATAAATACAAATCAAATGACAATACATTTGAAAATTAACACTTGCAAAAGGTCAATATTTGGATTGTAGTTTTAGTTGAGGTAATCAATTTAGAAATATACTCTCAAAGCTTCAACAACTTTCTTGAACTTGTCAAAATAATAGAGCTTTCCCTAAACCAGCAATATTTTTTTATTCCATCTACAAGTGCAAAATCCATAAATTCACAATTCATTAGCAGAAAGTTGAACACCATATTAGTAACACAAGAAAAACATACAGTTAGTAAAATACACAACTATATTTATTGGAACTTTGTAAATATGACCATTGTCGACTTTATAAGACTAGCCATAATTGTTGCTGAATATAAGCCATGAGTGTGACAAGGTGACTACAACAGGAAGCAATACATGAAATTAAACAAAGGTGGAAAGATTCCAAATTAAGTTCTCCAGCTCAACCAAACATTAGGCAAAAGTTGTGGTTCCTGCACAATCCCTTGTACCAAATGACCATAGAATGAGCCCCTATCCTCCCCCTTCATGATAGAGTTAATAAGGATATTGGAATCACCTTCCTCTATTAGTCGACTAAAGCTTGGTTCTCTTGCGAACACCAGCCTTGCTTACATCAACATCTCTTCCACCTGAAATATGCCATCTATTCTATTGCAAACCACCTTATTTGGAGCTCTAGCCTCCGTGGCTGCAGTGCTCCACTGCCTGCATATAGATGACTTAAAAATGAAATACACAGATGTTAGTTGATGAAACTATATCACCTATTCACCTTTGATGGCTGCCTTATATCAAAATTTCCACAAAGACCAGATAATAGCTATATAGATTATAGAAAAATCATCCAAAGCACATCTTTCAGCAAATTGCCAGTCAACCAGGTAGAGACCCAAGCTTTAATGAGTTTAGGAATCAAGTTATCTACTAAGATTGATGATATAGAACCAAACCACATAGCTCGAGCCAAAGAGCATATGATTCAAATAAGATTAGGAGTTTCCTCATGAGCCTTACATTGAGGATATAATATCCTACAATGTCTGTGCCCTCTCCAGTTGTTTATATGTTTGCTTAAGAAGATTGTACTAAATTTAGGGTCCGTTTGGATTGAGCTTATTTTTGCTGAAACTGAAAACTGAAACTGAAAACACTGTAGAAAAATAATTTTTAAATGTGTGAGTAGTACCGTGAGACCCATTTTTAATGAAAAAGTTGCTGAAAAGTGAAATTTGTGGGTTCGTGAACAGTACGTGGATGCACTGTTCACCATGGAATAGTCAACCTTTGCGGCTACTGTTCATGAACAGTAGCCGCACTCCCAACTTAAATGAGTGCAAAAAAAAAAAAAAAAAAAAAAGGAAAACTCGAAGCTGAAAACACAACGCGTTAAACGCAGAATCCAAACGACTTCTTAGAGGGAGTTTGGATTCGAATTATAAGTGGCTGCGTTTGCGTTTTCTGACTTTTTTTTTTTGTTCCAGCCGCACTATTTGACCAAGTCAACCATGAACAGTGCATGGATGCACTGTTCACGGACCCACAAATTCCATTTTTCGGTCACATTTTCATTAAAAATGGGTCCCACAACACTATTTACACATTTAAAATTTATTTTGCTACAGTATTTTCAGTTTTCAGTTTTCAATTTCAGTAAAATAAGTTCTATCCAAACAGACTCTTAGTGTTCATTTTGAATGCAGAGGCAAACTTTCTCATTAGTAAAGCAAATCAGTGCTACATAGAACCTGCATCAACAAGTGTTTGTACCTCACCCTCAAATTTTTCTATAAGAAAATCATGATATTTGTATCACATAATGTAAAACTCTAATTTTATGTTTGCCTATGTTCTGTCAGTGTTATTTGGCTAAAAATGATTTTGATCATGCATGAGTGGTAATAGCAAATGTTTAAATCGTGCATTAGTCAGCTTGTATAAAGGCATACCAAAATTCAGTAGTGGTTGCATTCTTGTACTTTTTCCCTTTTCCTTTTGAGAAGTGACTGTCTTGTTTGATTTTTTGAGGGGTGCTTCAACACTGTTCCACGAGCCATCGAGAATATGTATTGTGAAATTGATTAAAATAGGAAAAACATAATTAATATATCAATAGCAGAGGAAATGAGTGGGTTCCATTCTGCATAATCTGCAATTTCAGGGAGCATGATGAAGGCAGTTTGAAGCCAGTTGCTACCCCATCTCATGATTGCTTCTCCCAGTACACAATACCCATCTCATGAAAAGCGAAGACAATATCAAATAGAGAGAGAGAGAGAGAGAGAGAGAGCAGTGATGTGATATCCCAATTAAAAGATTTCACAATTTGAAAAGAAATTACGGTTTGTTGTTTTGATCTTTACCTTCAAGGCTTCAACCATAGGCAAAGCAGTTTTGATCTTTCTCGAAAAGCTTTCACCAATGACTAATGCGACAGGATGCTGAAAGGAAATTCACCGAACACAAAAAAACCAAAGATGGAACGCAAGAGTGGTACGTATAAGACAGTATCCTTACCTATGATGGTTTTTGTGGTGATAACAATAGGGAAAATAAGAATAAGAATTGGATTTAACTGAGGAAACCCTGACCTCTTGATACTTAACTCGAATTAAATTCTTTGATGCCTTATTCATTATTGTCTTACTGCTTAAATACAGCAAGTGATAACAACAAAAACGAAATACAAGGACTTCTTCCTAATATGAAGGGATACTGTGGCACAACAACCCAACATGCTAGGGACCCACCCACTATTGAAAAACAATTCAAACTAACCAACAATCCTAACGTTACAATAGAGATCTTCCCAAAGATAATAACAAACATCTAAAACAGAGGACAGTAATAACAAACACCTAAAACAGAGGACTCCAACCCACATCCAAGTAGATACACGTATCAAAGAGAGAGATTATCAGACTTCTGAGAAGGGAGCGCGAGAGAGAATAAAAGACTGTCTATTTTTTATTTTTTATTTTTTCTAATATACGTTACCTGCTTGACCGATAATTGGTCTCCTATTAAAATTAAATACATGGTCAGGATTATAACAAGCGAAATCTACGGTTTAAATTTAGGTGGGTACCATACCCACCAAAAAAAAAAGTAAGGGTAGCATAGAATGACCCTTGTTTTAAATACGTTATCCTTCTTAAACTTTTAGAGAATAAAACTCAACTTCAAGTTTAAAAAATAATAATAATAACATTTCCCTCTTCTGAGTTTATATGGGTAATGGAAAATTTTAAATTCTCATAAAAATTTTCTTTACCAAAGTTTAATTATGGTTAATAAAAGTATGACTAATAAATTTAGAATAAAAATGTAAAATTCGTCAAGTACCAAAAGATTTAAAAGTTGAAATGGAAAATTTCTCCACAATCCTTTGAAAGAAAAAAACAGAAGTCATACTTAATAATTTAAAATACTATTTTTAACTTTGGAAACATGCCCTTTAGCAAATAGCACATTAATACACAATATTTTTAACATAAGTTTAATAAAATATAGTCAAATAGATGTCAAAGGAGAAAAATATTTTTCCCTCAAGGTTTGGAGTGAAATATCATTCCACCAAATCTCAAGAAAAATAGTGTAATTACCCTTTTTCTTTTAATAATTCGATAATTATAAACTTATAGGAGCATTTGAATCTTGGATGCAAATTTTAATCAATCAAGCTTATATTTATCACTTACCCTTTTATTTTTATTTTTCATTGCTATAAGCCACTTTCCATATCAATTGTACAGAAAAGTGCACGTTTTTTCCCATATGCTAAGAACAACACACATTCCATGCAATGTGGCCAAAAAAAAATCTCTTAAATTGGATGTAAGATTTGGTATATCCCTAGAATTATTCCGTTCTACAAAAGTCCAAACAAACACTATGCAAAAGTCAAAAAGTTCCATTTTTAAATTTTTGTTATTATAGAAAAAAAACATAACATAAAAAAAATTTAATTTAAAAAAAAAAAAAAAAAAAAAGAAAAATAAGGAGGGACAAAAGTTCTGACCATTCCCTGCTACTACTATTCTTTTCAAAATTGAAATTAGATTAGCTAAGTACACCTCTACTAGTAGAAGTTTGCGGTAACATGTGTTAAAATAATTTGACATATAACACATGTGATGTGGTTTGATTTTTGGTGTTTAGTATACCAAATGCTAAAAACTTATCATTTGACTCACCTAATTCTTGTGCTCTTATGTCTTCACTCTTCTTAAGGCCTCAACACTCAAAAAGTCATTTTTCTTTCTTATACAATCACACACTTTAATGTAAATTCTTCTCTTTATTTATTTTTATGGTTATATCTTTAAAAGAAAAAGAAAGTTTGTTCTTATAAGGTTTATATATATAGTTAAAAGTAGAGGGACTTGAACTCTAAACATTTCTTTTTGAAATACTAAGAGGTATCACTTGAATCACAAGCAAGGTGGTTGATTTTGTAGGCTAGTATTACTTATATTTTCCCTATCAACATGCAATATGGTATGGAAAGTCGGAAACACCCCTAAATCGTACTATGTTGAGTGCTAATCAAAACTGGGGAGTTTCGGCCATATCAAGAAATATACCGTGTTTTTGCCAGTAAATAGGCATTAGATCAGTATTGGAATCCCTATTTTTTGCCTCATTCTCTCTCTTGAACCTTGCCTTTCTGTCTCTCCTCCTCACACGACGAATCAAAAATGGCAAAACCCACGAAATCCACACAAAATGTATTTAAGAGCACAAACTAATTCTAAATGGGATGTCGAACTAAGACACTAAATTAGATGTCGCACTAAGACACTATATGCAAAACAGGGCTCTACCACTACCCAAACCAATAGGATTTTCAAAAGTATAAATCAACCAAGAACAGCGGAAACAATACATAAAATAATAATATTATTAATATTGAAACGAATCACAAATATCATATTACAAAGATCACACAAGTATAGAACTAAGATTTAGGTGTTTATGGGTGAAATAATTTTTCCGTATAAATCTCATAGAAGAGCTGCTTAGAGGCTAATATTGTTCTAGTGCGATGAGATATAAAATGAAGGATGTGATGTAGATATATTGTTAAGTGGGAGTGTAAAATAAATAAGGCGGTGTAAAGGACTCTTATTTTAGTGGGGGCTTTAGTTGTTCACTTACTTGTACTACATTTGTTAGTAGGCCAATTAATCTGTTGTTCACTTGTTTGTGTATAAAGAAAATAGGACTCTATCATTATTATCCTTAATTATATAAGATATATTGCAAAAAACAATTAAGGACAAAAACATGGTTTTAAAATATCTAACTTACTATTAACGCGTTTAAAAAAAGATTTGGCATAACTTTTGCACATGATCTTTATTTTCTTCAAATTATATACCACTCCAACTTTCTTCAACTTCTATTCCCACATCTCTACCATTCTTTTTTCATTTATTTTCACATGTATTATTTATTTATTTATTATTTCACAAAAATATGGAATGTTTTCATTTCAATTTTTTCTATCTTTTCTTTTAATTTAAACGACAGTTCTAACTTTTTTTTTCTTTCTTTTAATTATTTTACAAAATTAATAAAATCAAAAACCCAGGATAGAAATAAGCATCATTCAATGTCTATGTTGATTTTTTGATTTTTTTTTTTTTTTTTTTTTTGAAGACTCTATCCTTTGTAAAGGATTAAAAAAAAAAACACCTTCACCACTTACGTATTTTACTTTTACTATCCACATCCACATGTTTCCTCATTTTTAAATGCGAGTCACATTTGGATATTCTTCTCAAAAATAAAAACAGTCACATCAAGATATTTGAATTCAAATTAATTTAGCCACATACACATAGATTCAATTGAATTCAGATTCAAACTTCCCATAATCATCTAAACTACTATCTAAAAATAAATATAAAAAATTATATAACAACATGTATAAATAAATAATAAACAAATATATATATATATATATATATTTTTTTTTTTTTTGTGGCAGCGCAGCCCATTGTACTCAGTGGCCTTTGAGGTTGGGCTCCCAATTTATTTTTTTAGAGTGGGTAAAGAGTTTCCTACTATGGGTAAATCCTTTTGAGGCTAACCTAACAACCCAAATGAAGGAGTTTATGACCCAACCTGAACCTTATCCCCTTCTGTGTGTTTCCCGTGGAGTCTTGGACTAGGTACCGAGCTTCTTTCCCTATTACTATTTCTCTTCTCTTTCCTCTTGTGTATCATACTCTCTCTCTTTCCCCAAATTTGCCAACCTCCTCCCACACCATCTCTTCCCCCTTTTATAGCCCTCCCTTAATGGGTTTGCCATCATGAGTGGTGGTTTTCCTAAAAAAGTTGGCCCATTCTAACGTATATTCCTAATCGGATAGGACCCGCTGCACATTTCTAAATTGATCTTGTTGGAACTTGTGCCAACCTCCAAATCTATGCTCGACGGGTGGATATCCCCAAGGCATTATGTGACATTCGCGTTGATGCCTTGGATTGGTTTATACTATACCGTACGTGCTCAGACCCTCCATCACTTGTTTGGTACGATTTGAGTGGGTTTAACTTATGTGGGCCTTGGTCTTGGGCCTGTACTTGATTCTTGGACCATACATATATATATACACACACACTAGCCTATGAGCACGTGCTCATGCGTGTGCTTAGAGGCTCTTCTATTTTTTTTTTTTGGAAAAAAGTTAATAATTAGTATTCATTATAATTTGGGATTACTACATTTTCCAATTACAAAAAAACTTAGGGGTGTGATGAAAAATTATTCCACCTGCAAAAGCTATTACGAAGAAGTTGATAAATCAATGTAGAAAATTGAAATATTTACATCAGGTAAAACTACAAAATTATGTTGGTTATGGTGGAGAAGTTGGTGGAGCAATGTTTTTTGTTCCACATTCTAATTGCTTTCCAGCAGCATTTGCCATGAACATATAATACAAAATGTGTTACTTTGTGTTATTAATAGACACTTAAACGTACACAATAATGATAAGTACAATACAAATCAAGCACAAACTTGTGAAATGAAATATTAGAATTGACCTTGTGACGATATTGCATAGCTCCATGTATGTGAAATGGCCTACTTCAGCTTGAGACTTGAAAAACTGTCATTTAATGACAAATTTTTTATAAAAAAATTTAAATAAAAACTATCTAATAAATTTTTTTTTTTTTTTTTAAAGTAGATGTGGTAATGATTTTTATCTGCTTTAATATCACATCGTCCTTGACTCTCATTTTCAATTTGTCTTTACTGTTTTGGATGTTGAAAATTGCATCATCCTTGGGAATTTTTGAATTGCCTAGCGGTGAAGAATCTTCAAGCTATCAACTTGCAAATGAAATATCATCTGAATTAATTGAGTTTGGCTGTGCCTGTGAGGAGATTTAGTAGAATTACTCAGGGGATTCTTTATTTTGTTAGGGTCTTTTCTCTGTTTTTGTTGGTTAAAGTGAGTTTGGTATTTTGGGTTTTCATTAGAGAGAACATATTTGTAATTGTTGAAATTTGTAATGGTTTTGTTTTTCGTTATGGGTTTTTTCACTTTCTCTAAAATAGTTTCAATTATTTAGAAAAGAAGTAAATTTGTTCCCTTCTTTTTACAAACTCTCAAACAGTCTATAATTAACTAAGAATTTAAAATCCAATAACTATAACAGTCCAAAATTAAAGGAAAAATAAAATATAAGCAACTTGAAGGCAAGAATAAAGTGCTTATTTTCTAGGTTGCCAAATCCAATTACCAATCAAATTTGTTATAGAACTTCTCACATGCATCCCCACTTACACTTTTAGTCTCAATAGAAAAGCAAACTTAATGTATACCCAATAGTTTCACAAAATGAGTGATCCCAACCCCAATAAACATCACACAGGTTAAAGTAATTTTCTTCTGCTAACATATTGACCAAGATTTCTAGTTTACATTGCAAAAGATGAGAGCAAATTTAATAATTAACCCAGATTCTTCCTTTTCCAATATATTCAATCACTACAAGAAATTTGTACTATTGCAGCAGTTTTTTTGCGTCGGGTGCAAAAACCACTGCTATATGTCACATATTGCGGCGTTTTTTGGGACCGCCGCAGTAGCTCTAGTCTTTTGCGATGTCCTACAACGGCAAGCCATAAAACCGCCACAATATATATGTTTTAGTGGCGTTAAAACCGCCACACTCTCTCTCTCTCTCTCTCTCTCTCTCTCTCTTAAATTAAAATCTCACATCGTTGTTCTCAATACCCAAAGATCGATCTTCCCACCACCACCATGCATTCTCACTCTCAAACCCTAGATTGGGCCTCTCTCTATTAGCACTCACCACCGCTGCTAGCCGATTGAAGCCCCCAATGATCAATATTTGAATATTAATTTCACCAAGTCTAGTGGTATTGGGACTATCTATTAAGTTTAATCGGGTTTGACCAACTTAAACTAAACTTTGACTGCGCTTTTCTCTAAATCTGACCATTTGATTGTGACAATAATTTACCAAAATTAACTTTTCATTACACTTTTCAAATCCAATGGTTAGATTTCAAATCTAAGTTTGGCGCATGATAGACATGTGTTGTGTACTTGTATGATTATGTTTTCTCAATCTGACCATCCAATTGGTCTCAAATTTCACCAACACTAATATGTTACTATACTCTTCAATCTCAATTACCAAGATTTGAATATGATTTTCACCAAGTCTAGTGGTCTCGGGACCATCTATTAAGTTTGACCGGGTTTGACTAACTTTGACTAAATTTTGACCGCTCCTTTCTCTAAATCCAACCGTTTAATTGTAACCATAATTTACCAAAATGAACCTTTCATTACACTCTTCAAATCCAACGGTTAGATTTCAAATCTAAGAATGACACGTGATGGACATGTGTTGTGTACTTATATGACTATATATATTCTCTCAATTCGATCATCCAATTGGTCTCATATTTTACCAACACTAACATGTCACCATACTTTTCAATCCTAATGATCAAGATTTGAATATGAATTTCACCAAGTCTAGTGGTATCGGGACCATCTATTAAGTTTGATCGGGTTTGATCAACTTTGACTAAACTTTGACCACGCCTTTCTCTAAATCCAACCGTTTAATTGTAACCATAATTTACCAGAATAAACCTTTCATTACACTCTTCAAATCCAACGGTTAGATTTCAAATCTAAGAAAGGCACGTGATGGACATGTATTGTGTACTTATATGGCTATGTTCTCTCAATTTGATCATCTAATTGGTCTCAAATTTTACCAATACCAATATGTCATCATACTCTTCAATCTTAATGATCAAGATTTGAATATGAATTTCACCAAGTCTAGTGGTATTGGGACCATCTATTAAGTTTGATCGAGTTTGACTAACTTTGACTAAACTTTGACCGCGCTTTTCTCTAAATCCAACCGATTAATTGTGACCATAATTTACCAAAATGAACCTTTCATTACACTCTTCAAATCCAACGGTTAGATTTCAAATCTAAGTATAACATGTGATGGACATGTATTGTGTACCTATATGGCCATATATATTCTCTCAATCTGACAATTCAATTGGCCTCAAATTTCACCAACATCAATATGTCACCATACTTTTCAATCCTAATGATCAAGATTTGAATATGAATTTCACCAAGTCCAATGGTATCGGGGCCATTTATTAAGTTTAACCGGGTTTGACCAACTTTGACCGCGCCTTTCTCTAAATCCAACCGTTTAATTGTGACCATAATTGACCAGAATGAACCTTTCATTACACTCTTCAAATCCAACGGTTAGATTTCAAATCTAAGAATGGCATATGATGGACATGTGTTGTGTACTTATATGGCTATATATATTCTCTCAATCTGACCATCCAATTGGTCTCAAATTTTACCAACACCAATATGTCACCATACTCTTCAATCCTAATGATCAAGATTTGAATATGAATTTCACCAAGTTTAGTGGTATCTGGACCATCTATTAAGTTTGATCAGATTTGACCAACTTTGACTAAACTTTAACTGCACATTTCTCTAAATCCAGCCATTTAATTGTGACCATAATTTACCAGAATTAACCATTCATTACACTCTTCAATTCCAACGGTTAGATTTCAAATCTAAGTATGACGCGTGATGGACATGTATTGTGTACCTATATGGCTATGTTCTCTCAATTTGACCTTCCAATTGGTCTCAAATTTCACCAACACCAATATGTCACCATACTCTTCAATTCCAATGATCAATATTTGAATATGAATTTCACCAAGTTCAGTGGTCTCGTGACCATCTTTTTATTTTAACCAGGTTTGACTAACTTTAACTAAACTTTGACTATACTTTTCTCTAAATCCAACCGTTTGATTGTGACTATAATTTACCAGAATTAACATTTCATTACACTTTTTGAATCTAGTGGTTAGATTTCAAAAAATTAATAATAATGAAAGGAATAAATAAATAAATTTAATTATCTTATTTTATTTTTAAAAAAATTAGAAATTCAAATTTTTTTATGTGATTTATTATTTATTTAAATGCTGACGCGGAATTTTTAATATGCTAAATACATTTTTTTTTAATATTTTTCTAATAGCCATTTCAGCATTTAATTTGCAAACAGTACACTCCATTTGCTATGTAAGCAATTTTTGTTAGTGGGATGACGGTAAGGACCAAAATAGAATGCATTTTTCATTTTAGGGAATAAAAATGATGAAATAAAAAAGTAGGGACTAAAATAAAAATAACCCCAAAATGTAGGGACAAGAAAGTGCATTTATGCCCCTTTTTTTTTACCCTTCCCACACAAAATTTCCCACGCCTAACTATTTTTATGGCGTAAATGCACTTTTGGTCCCTACATTTTGCACTTTTTCCATTTTGGTTCCTATATTTTATTTTTACTATTTTTAGTCCCTAAACCAATTAACGCGTAACATTTAAATCCCAATCGTCAGCCAACTAACGGGAAAAGTTAAGGTGGCATACGGAACACCATATTAGCTGATGTGGCACTGATATGGCGATTAAAATATTATTAAAAAATTATTATTTGGCATTTTTATATGCCACGTCAACATTTTAATTTTTTAAAAAGCCATATTATAAAAATAATAATAAAATTTCTAACTCAATTATTTAAAAAAAAAAATTAGTTATTTTTTTTTTCTTTTTTTTGGAAGAATATGAAGAACTTAGAACTATGTGTTCTTCATTTTCTTCCCCAACTAAGCTTGCCAAGAAAATTAAAAATTCTAAATTTAATTTTCTTTTCTTGCATTTTCTTAGCAACCAAACCCATAAAATCACTCAAATTTACAAAATAAAAAGACATGCCTATAAAAATTTACAAATAAAAAAACATAGAGACATTCAATAGTTACACAAAGCCATTCAACAAGATTTTGTTATGCTTTGAAACCAAACACAAAAAGAAAACACAAAAACCAAACACAAAACTCAAATCAAACTTTGGAGAGTTGTGTGGTACATCTATGAGCCTTCGTTGCCAGTTGCAGTTGGAGGATCTAGACGCTCTGGTATTGATCACCTCCGATGAGGACCTAGCGAATCTCATTGAAGAGTACAACAAGGCTGCGTCACCGCCTTTGTCTCTGAAGATTAGAGCATTTCTCTCACTGCCAAAACCTCCCAAAAAATCAATCTCTTCTCCTCTTCCTCCTCCAATCCCTAACTCCTCGACGTCTTCATCGAAATCGTCGTCATCGTCATCATCTTCCACTTCGTCTTTGTCTTATAGTCCCACCGGCACCACCCCGAGGTTTTCAACGCTGGCAACCGACGTGTGCCTCCGCCAGATCTCGCCGCCGGTCGCTCCGTTTTAGAGATCCGCGGCAAAGATCAAGCCTCACTATGCTTACCATGCTCATGGAAACCCTAGCAATATCTACCTCATCCACAATGGGAATCAATGGCAATAGCACCAAATTAGATGGACTAAAATTCAACAAATCCAAATAAATAAATTTAAAAAAAAAAAAAAAAAACGTATGAGAGGATGCAGGTCTTTTGATTTTAGTGGGTGTATGTTGGGTTAAAATTTTTGAATATGCAGATCTGTTTCTGGGTTTGATTGTTGGTGTATGTTAATTTTTGGGATTTCAATTTTGGTGGGTGTATGTTGATTTCTGGGTTTTCAATTTTGGTGGGTCTATGTTGATTTCTGGATTTTGGTTGGTGTATGTTGATTATTGTTTGATCTAAGTTTTGAATTTTGATTTGTTTGGTTATAAAGAAAGTACTGGAAAGGCGAAGAAAAGAAAAGACAAGAAAATAGGAATTAATTTACTAAAAACATGAAGAATATGAACGGTAAGAACACGAAGAACACAAAGATGATCTTCCAACAAAATAGTGAAAAGAAAAGAAAAGAAAATTTTATTTTAATTATTAATTATTATTTAAATAATTAAATAATAACTAAAAAATTTAAGTTTTGTTTTTAATTTATTTTCTTTTTTGGTTTAAATTGTCTGACATGGCTTTTTTTAAAAATTAAAATGCTGACGTGGCATATAAAAATGCCAAATAATATTTTTTTTTAATAATATTTTAATCGCCACATCAACATCATGTCAGCTAATAGGGTGTTTCGTCTGCCACCTCAACTTTTCCCGTTAGTTGGCTGACGATAAGGACTTAAATGTCACATGTTAATTGGTTTAAGGACTAAAAGTAGTAAAAATAAAATGTAGTGACCAAAATGGAAAAAGTGCAACATGTAGAGACCAAAAGAACATTTACGCCTATTTTTTTAATCCTCCCCCCCCCCCCCCCCCAAAATGTTTTTCCTTTCCTGCAAAAAATTTCCCCAAGTTTTTATCAGTCAATCTCTCTTCCTCACTCATTCTTACTCTTAGCTTCTCCTTTCTTCCCCAAATTTTTGGACACAATGGATTGGTTCAATTAATTGTTTTTTACTAGACCCAGACCATAACTACTCATAATGGATTGGTTCAATTAATTGTTTTTTTACTAAACCCAGACCATGACTCCTTCCCTTGGGTTCTGGTCATCCCTAATTCCATCCTCATCAACCTCTCTCTCTCTCTCTCTCTCTCTCTCTCTCTCTCTCTCTCTATATATATATATATATATATATTGGTGTTTACAGTCAAGACAAGAGTAGTGGTGCGTGTTTTAGATTTTGGATTGGTGATCTTTTGTTGAGGGTTTGGGGATCTTGTGAAATTAGGATTTCTCGATATGGCTTCCAAGCGGATCTTGAAGGAACTCAAGGATTTGCAAAAGGATCCTCCTACTTCTTGCAACGTTGGTACTCCATTCTCTCTCTTATCTTCAATTTTGTTTATGGTAGCTTTGTTTTGTTTGATTTCTGTGTTGGGGTTTATGCCCTAAAATCCAATTTATTGGCATGTCATAAATAATTAAATAGTTTAATTATACGAGACTATCTATAAATGAACTAATAGGACATTATCTTAGTCCATGAGATGCATAGTATGTGATTTATGTGAAAAGTCACAGAAGATATAAATCACAAGTTCTTTGTAAATTCAGAATTTTAGTTTGTAGTCGGTGATGAAATTGGGCATTTCATCTGCGAAGACTATAACATATCAACTAAGATGATTTGTATTGATCATAGAAGTGAAGACTTCTAGTTGATATGTTGATATGTTTTTAGAGCTAAGACATATTGAACTGGACCGCTGTGAGATTTATTATTCTCTTAACCACTGTCAAATGAATAATAAATCTCACGACTTCTATTTACATCAACTCTAAATCTTGAGAGAATAACGGACCTAATCATGCGGTGTTGGTTGCTTTAATATATAAAGAGTGAGATCTATAAGATGCAATCAAAACCTCAATATGTTAGGCAGTCGCATTTAGTGTTGATGGAACATATAGTTTCAAGATGGAATTCATAATCTCTTAATGGAGATATAAAATATTCCCTTGAGTTAAGTTTAATAGGTTTGGTTATTCAGAGTATTGGGCCCAACCACTTTAGTAAGAAGTTACTAAAGTATATATTTATGAAATTAGATTTCATAAATATATAATGAATAATATAAAGGATTAAATCGGGTACTCAAGGATTAAGATGTAATAATCTTAAAAATAGTAGTCTACATTCATGATTTTGTATTACTACGAATATTTTAATGAAGGGGTTGCATATATAATAAAGTCTTGAGTTATAATTTATTAATAAGGCCTAAAGTACAATTATATTTTTATAGTGGTATTGAATATAATTAATGGTAACTTTGGATTTGTCAAGAGTTGACAAAAAAGCCTAAGGCCTATTGGAGTTAAGAGTCTTATTTGTTCCCTTTGGTCCCATCTCAAGCCACAAACAAAAGCCCAATTGGGTAGGCCTAAAAGGCTAACCCAATTAGATAATCAGTTTTTATTTAATAAGAGTTATTAAATAAAGAAACTACCAAGGTAGTTATTTTATGTATGTATGATGAAAAAAAAAAATAGTTTTTCTCCATAAGGAGAAGAAAAAGAACTTTCTTTGAGAATCAACGTACAAAAGGACTAATTGAGAGACCACACTTCTTGGTCACCATGTAGAATTGAGATAAAGATTAAAGGTATTGTCAAGTCTTGGTTTTGAATTTCACTTCATCAATGTACGCTTCCTATTCTTTGTTCTAAAATTCAAGGTTATATGTTATCTCTCATGAATGAAGTAGATTCGTGATTGTTGCTTCCGCTGTGAGTTTTGTATGAGATGCAAAACCAGATTTTCCGACACTCTGTACTTTATTTCTGTGTGTGTATATATATATATATATATTTGCCGATTTGTTTTTTTTTGTTTTTTTTTGACTTATGCCATTTTCAGAGATTATGCATGAAATCGTAGTCTTCTCATATATTTCAATTTAAATGTAGCTAGTTACTATTAGCCACTATAACCTTGGAATTATTGTTGTATCTTGAGGCAATCAAACCTTGATCTTTTGAACGAGACAAAATTTAATGTTTGCAATCACTACAAGAAAAAAGGGCTATTGCGGCGGGCCAGAAGCGCCGCTAAAGCCCGAAAAAGTGCCACTAAAGGTACATTTGACCTATAGCTACAAGCCGTCCTGTCAGTGCTGCAGTGCCACTATAGGTTGATTGCAACGGTCGCGAAAAGCGCCGCAATAGATCTGCCATTTAGCAACACTTTTGGTCTATTGCTGCAGGCTAAAAACCGCCGCCATATGAGGTTTGCCATTCAAGTCAAGTAGCCTTTTAGCGGCGGGCCTAGGTTGTCACCTATAGTGGCGGTCAATAAGCGCCGCTATAGGGCTTCATGTACAACATACCCTTAGTACTTTTTAGCGGCGGTTTTGCCCGCCACTATATGTTTGAAGCTTTAGCGGCAGGTGATAAACACCACTATAGGTTTTCAATTATTTCATAATTTTAGTCTTTCAACGGTTTTTGCCCGCCGCTATAGAGTTTTTTTTTTCCCCTCCTAACGTCTAAAACCACTTTTCTATTACAAATAACCTGTAATAATTTTACCTCCACTAAGACATTAGCACAAATGTAACTAAATAACACTACAAATATCTCCAAACTAACATTATATTAACATAAAAATATATTATCAAATACATAATATTGTTTATAACTATCAATCATAAGATTAACAAAAAAAAGATGTGGTCCTTTGAATAAAAAGACCGCTTAAATTAAGCTAATACTATAATCAAAGTTTCAAAGTATTTAAAAATATCCTCCAACACTTGCAAAAAATGCGGTTGTTCAAATGTATTTCTTTGTACACAAAAAGTCCTCAAACACCAATAACTTAAAAAAGCTCATAATAAGACCTTGTGGATGACTCCAGCCTATTTCAATAATCTATAAGAGAAGCCATTCACTCATAAATTTAACTAAACCAGCAACTTTCTAATGCAGAGCAACATAGAAGGCCATTTGATGTTCTTCTTGCACCTTTATATGTGAGATGACTACGTTGAAAGTGAATGGGTGATTTAGGATCAGAGCTCCTCCTAAAAGTAATTCATACCAATGATGCTCTCCAGAGATCCTCAAAAGAAATAATATACCCATATAATATTGTCTCAAACTTGCTTGCTAACAATAATATTGGCTCAACCTTAGGAAAGAAGAATGACAGGCTAACCTTCATTTGCTTAGAAAAAATATTTGAATGGAAGCAAATGTGTCACGCAGAGACATACATACGGCCATGATACAAGAATGACCTCTCAAGTGCACAAGAATAACTGTGTTGAACAACCTGAAATAGGTACTCTGTTAATTAGGCCCACAACTGGAATTACCAGAGGGAGAACATAAAGAATCATATATACTTATATATATGCAATTTGAAACTTCAGGAGATTAAAATTACCGCTAGAGCAGAGTTTATGCAACTCACCTCTTGTTTATCTAAAGAAATCCTTCTTCAAGCATTAGCTCCAGCATAGCCATTCACATCCCTAATGGTAAATTATTAGTCATTACAACAGAAAATTTAAATTTATTAGAAATGAAATGATAATACTAACAATAACACAACAATATTTGAATTAAGGTTCCATCCTAGTAATAAAGAATGACACATATCTAAAAGGAAAATAAGCTGGACCAACACATGCGTATTTGTTCCATGAAAAGGAAAATAATGTCTATAAGAAGATTAAATTGTGTAAGACAAAAGCCAAATTTTGAGCCCCTATCATGTGCCATCATCAAATTCATATACCTTTTTCGTATTATTATCTTGACTATTCTATCAAAATAAGAGGGCTCCACTGCATGTGGACCCACGATGTAGACCTTTTCAACATATATATATATATATATATATATTATAAGCTTAAACAGTGACTATATTTAAAAATTGCTTTAGCCCAGCTAAGCCAAAGAATGTGAACTAAGTTTGTACACCACGTGACAAAGTTACATCATCCAGACAAAAAAAGGAAATGGCAGCAGTCTGTATTTTCCCAGCATAATCAAAGAATTATTCAGAAAAATATTTCACAATCATTACTCAAGAGAGAGAGAAAGAGAGTCCCACTAGCATTGGTAAGCATTAGAGCACTAGCAATAAACTCTAAACCCTCTCCCTCACACACACACTCATACATTCTATTGTGACTCTTTGCTTCACACACACACATGCATTCTGTTGTGACTTTTTGCTTCACACACACACACACACACACATGCATACACACTGCGGTTTTTGTCTACAATACTTTAATCTACACACTTTTCAAACACCGAGCACACACACACAAACACGGACCTAGCACTTACTCCCACATGTGCATTAACAGTTGCAACATGCTGATACTGAGGTGATGATCAAAATCATGTTGGACCTCAAGAGCATTCTTGATCATTGAAGGTTCACACCTAAGCACTGCAAAAAGGTAAAGTCATCCATAATGTAATTTTTATTAAGGTTGCACTTTGGTTGTTGCAAGGTTTAGATTTAAATGGTTGAAGATTAGAACAAGTATTAACTGGACATTCAGCCACAATTATGCAATTTATAGACTTTGACATGAGTTGAATTTTGTATAAAGATTATTACCTAGTGTTGGTCCTGTAAGATCAGGGGACTTAGGAGGGGTGACATGGATACAATAAATACTCAAGCTGCTCAATTGAACAGGTTGCTTGCTCAATAAAATCTCTAGCAAAACCATTCCCTGCTTTATGCATGATGCCAAATAAATTGGAGCTATCTGAAGACATAGGAGCATCAAACTTTATGAGGATTACTTGAGATGAGCACATACACTAGTTCAAATAAAAAAAAAAAATAAAAAAAAAAAAGCACCTAAGAAGAGATACTGATAGACAAGTTGATTAATAGCCAACCACAAGTCAACTTTTACAGTTGATACACACACATGCGTGCAAAAATTAAAATGATATGATATTTTACAAGGTGCAATCTAAAATATGTTAGTGAGGATTACTTGATATAAGCATATAGGAGCACGAAACTTTATGTGCATTACTTGAGATGAGAAAAACACACATTAGTTCAAATATCAAAAAGTGCCTAAGTAGAGATACTGATAGACCTGTTGATTAATAGCTAGGCACAAGTCAACTTCCAACAGTTCATATGCACATAGAAAGAAAAAGAACTTCATATTTTACAAGGCATAGTCTAGAATAAGAAAGTGACCCTTAGAGATGGCACTAAAAATCTATTCAAACTACTGAACACTGGGTAGCACAAAGGCAATGATGGTTACAAATTATGTTATGATACAATTCAACAGGCAAACTAAGCAATAATATGGTTGAAGTCCATGGGATATATAGAACAAAGATTTAAATATCTAGTGTGTGCCATTTAGTAGCATTCAGTTCCATCACTTTGAGCAACTGGATCAAAAAATAATAAATTATAGATACTAAGCACGTATTCAGATGCATTTGCTCTTGGCAATGGATGAAGCATGATAACACTATTCACAAATCTTAATCCCAAGTCAGCCTCAGGAACCCTCCACTTATAGACCCTATTTGTTTCAGCATAAACCTTTTGCACAAAATGTTCCACTTTCATGCGTTTGGGGTGCTTGACAGTATTAGTCACCTTGAAAACATTTTGGTTGACCACGGAAAAGCAATCAAAGAGTCAAGATAAGTCATCCAAGGAGGGGGGGAAAAAGTCCCTCAAAGATGGTCTTGTGTAATCCTCCCCCCCACCCCCCCCCACCCCAAAATCTCCATTTTTGCCTAAACCCCCCTCTCTATGCCACCTCACATTTTTTCCCAGATATCTCTGTCATTTTTTCTTTGGGTTTCTCTTAATATTTTTATTTTGCTATACATTTCTTGATTATTTTTCTTTCTTAAGTAACCAAGATATATTGAGATCTACAAATTCCTTGGTTATGCCCTATGTATGTATCTCTTCTTAAAAATAATTTTTAAGTTGATTTTTTACTTCTTTCATATTGATATTTAAGTAGTGAATAAAAGTTGTTATAATTATATTATCAAATCATTAAAAAAAAAAAGATTTTCCATATGATGAAAATGCCGGAATATGTTTCCAAAGTATTACCAAACTCTAGTAGAAAAGAAAAAGGCTCTTAATAATTTTTTTGATTATACATAATTATATAATTGCCAATACAAATTTAGCTATAACAAAAATTGAAAAAATATTTCCTTTTAATTGGAGACTATCAAAAAAATCAGAAAATGTTACAAAATTTATATTAACTGCATTTAGTATTTCTTAGAGTTGCAACCAAATAGCAGAAAATAAGCAATTCCAAAAGAGCTCATTAAGGTCAATTTTCAATAATAAACATCTGTAAGGAAAAAAAAAAAAAAAAAACACATTGGTATTTTTAACCAAAGTGACACTATCGACACCAAATCATATTGAAACCCTTAACAAGACAATCATGAATTAAACATCATGCGTTTGTCCAATAAGAGAGGATAACAATGCCAAATGACATTGCACGTAGCTCTTTTTGAAAGCAACTACAATAGGCAAAGAAGAAATCCAGTAATGGAATAGACTGACATTAAAACAAGTGAACTTTAATAAATGGGGCTGTCAAAAAAAATTTGATTACACCATTAATACAATCATATGCTCATAACACTATTTAAAGCACTGTTTATGGCCTAAAGTAATGTGAAAATGAGAATTACAAAAGACAAGTCCACTTATATGCGAAGAGAACATTAACCATATTCGCATGAGATATCACATCAATTCATGCGTCACTATATTCCCTGATCAAACTCAAGGTAAAGCTTAATAAAAAAAACTCCATTAACATTTCAAAAAAAAAAAATACTAAAAAATAACTCTATATATATATATATATATATTGGGTTTTGGCTAAGTTACACTGATCAAAGCCACTCAAGTCTCAAAGACCCTAAAACTAAATCTCACTGATATCCACTTAGTAAAAAAAAAGGCATTAGATGCTCAAAGGCCCAAATTTTGATTAAAAAGGCAAAACCCAAATTTTGAACAGAAATGAAACAAAATTACGCATATTTATACTAAAAACAGTTAATTAAAACATACCCAAAAAGGCAAAAGGATGAAGACGAAGACTTCACCGGAGCACCAGAATTGCGAAACATATCGAAATTGAAGGAGGAAGAAGTCGTGGTGGTGGCGTCCGATGATGATCCCTGAAGGAATTGGAGGAGGAGCGAGGACGCGTTGACGATCCTCCGACGGTGGAGGTGGATTTGGAACCGGCCATCAGAGCCGATTTTCCTTGGGGTTTGAAGCCGAAATCGGAGGCTAATAGGCCCTCGAAGTTGTTCATTTCGGCCGGAATTTCAGAGGGCAAAATCGGAAAAAGGAAACGAAAATTTTCAGATCTGAGGGATAGGAGAGAAATAAAGAGATCTGAATTTGATTTTGATATTGACAAGGTCCAAGCATGCGGTGAAGAGATATTGAGAGAGCAAAAAATTATAGAGAGGATTGGAGTTGTGTTTTTGAGTTTTTGACTGTTCGAGAGAAATTTGAGTTTTTGACTGTTCGAGAGAAAGAGAGAAAATTGGGGATGGAGGCGTCCGAAGAAAAGAGAAGAGAAGATAAAATGTGGTATTTATCTCATGTTACTAGGGTTTTAAAAAATTAAATAGCGAAAAACACCCAAGAAGGAGGAGAATACCACTAAGCCACTGATCAGTTTCGTCTTAAAGTTACATATATATATATATATATATATATATATATTTATTGGTTCAGGTTCTATCCACGAAACTTTTGTCCAGGAAATGAAAGATGTAAGTGGGGGGAAATTTTTTTGCGGGAAGGGAAAAGGCAATTGGTGGGAAAGAGTGAAAAAAAATAGTTAGGCATTGGAAATTTTGTGTGAGAAGGAAAAAAAAAAAAAAAAAGGCATAAATGCATTTTTCTATTTTACTAATTTTAGTCCCTAAAATAAAAAATATATTTTAGTTTAGTCTTTATCATCATCTCACTAACGGAAGTTGCTTACGTGTTTATCATTGTTTACCCACTAAGCTAGTGATGCTATAAAGTTACATAAATAAATATATATAGATATATATTTATTAATTATATATAATAAATATATTTTATTATATTATAATAAATTATATATATTTTATTAATATTTAAATAAATATAATTTAAGGCTTCAAAAAAAAATAAATAAAATTTAAAATATATAATTATTATTATATAAATTATATATATTTTTAATTTATATAAAATATAATAATAAATTATTGTATTAAATAAATTACCATTTTTTACTAGCAATTACCATTTTGTCATGCATTTTGTAATTATACATGAATCAAACACATCTATATATCTAAGTGAGTTAATAAGTGCAAAATATTAAAAATCTAATATTAATGAGATATGAAATAAAATTTAAAAACAAAAAACAATCACATATACTCAATAAAAATCACCACACAACTTTCTCAAAAAAAAAAAAAAAAATACCACACAACAAAAATTATCACATGTTCTATCTTATTAAAAATTTTTTAAAAAAATGATCATAGCTATTATATATTAAATTTATATAAGAATTTTAATATGTGACTAACTACGTTTAATTTTCCCATAAAAAAAAAATGACTAATTGGATGGTCAGATTGAGAAAATATATATAGCCATATAAATACACAACACATGTCCATCACGTGTCATTCTTAGATTTGAAATCTAACCATTGGATTTGAAAAGTGTAATGAAAGGTTCATTCTTGTAAGCATGAAAAATATATGAAGACACTTGATGTAACTCTAAAAATCTAATGGTAGATTTGTCAAAATTCACATTGAATTAAGAAATATAGGGTTAGGCTCAAGTTACACTAGATATAACTCTAAAAAATGTTACACCAACCAATAACTTATTGTTGAATTCAAATTTTGAAAATCCAACCGTTGGACCACATTTTCTATATGTTCTTAACATGCATGCCAATTTTCATGCCAATCGGGTGTAATTTACAATTTGATATTTAAACTCATATTTTATGTGTTATTTTAAATTACAAAAACTTGAATTTAAACAATTGATTGATGATATGACTATTAATCTTTGATCACCTTGAAATATTTTATGCTTGAAAAATATATGAAGATAATGTAATCTAATAGTAGATTTATCAAAATTCATATCAAATTAAGAAATATAACGTTAAGTTCAAGTTACACTTGATGTTACTCTAAAACATGTTACACCAACCAATAACTTATTGTTGAATTCACATTTTGATAATCCAACTATTGGATCACATCTTCTATTTGTTCTTAACATGCATGCCAATTTTCATTCCAATCGGGTGTAATTTACCATTTGATCTTTAAACTCATCTTTTATGCGTTATTTTAAATTACAAAAACTTGAATTTAAATAATTGATTGATGACATGACTATTAATCTTTAATCACCTTGAAATTTTGTATGCATGAAAAATATATGAAAATAATGTAATTTAACGGTAGATTTGTCAAAATTCACATTGAATTAAGAAATATAGGGTTGGGTTTAAGTTACACTTAATGTAACTCTAAAAAATATTACACCAACCAATAACTTATTATTGAATTCATATTTTGAAAATCCAACCATTGGATCACATTTTATATTTTTTCTTAACATGCATGCCAATTTTCATGCCAATCGGGTGTAATTTACCATTTAATCTTTAAACTTATATTTTATGCGTTATTTTAAATTACAAAAACTTGAATTTAAACAATTGATTGATGATTTGCCTATTAATATTTGATCACCTTGAAATTTTGTATGCATAAAAAATATATGAAGATAATATAATCTAACGGTAGATTTATCAAAATTCACATCGAATTAAGAAATATAGCGTTGGGTTTAAGTTACACTTGATGTTACTCTAAAACATGTTACACCAACCAATAACTTATTGTTGAATTCACATTTTGAAAATCCAACTGTTGGATCACATCTTCTATTTGTTCTTAACATGCATGCCAATTTTCATTCCAATCGGGTGTAATTTACCATTTGATCTTTAAACTCATCTTTTATGCGTTATTTTAAATTACAAAAACTTGAATTTAAACAATTGATTGATGTCATGACTATTAATTTTTGATCACCTTGAAATTTTGTATACTTGAAAAATATATGAAGATAATGTAATCTAACGGTAGATTTGTCAAAATTCACATCGAATTAAGAAATATAGGGTTGGGTTCAAGTTACACTTGATGTAACTCTAAAAAATGTTACACCAACCAATAACTTATTGTTGAATTCAAATTTTTAAAATCCAACCATTGGATCACATTTTCTATATGTTCTTAACATGCATGCCAATTTTCATGCCAATCAGGTGTAATTTACTATTTGATCTTTAATTGGGAAGACGAAAAAATAGAGGGAAATTTAAATGTCTATTGTGGTGGTCCAACCCGCCGCAAAAAGGAGTACATATTGCGGCGGGTCATTGGCCCGCCGCTGTAGTATGCCGCAAAATACTAGAGCTATTGTGGCGGGCATATAGAACGCCGCAATAAATCTCATGTACAGCGGCGGGCTAAAAATGCGCCGCAATAGGCGACATATAGTGGCAGTTTTTGCACCCGCCGTAATAGCTCAATTTTCTTGTAGTGTTACTCTGTGTACATAACCTATAGATAAATAGAAGCCACACATTGAGCTTCAAGAGAAAACCGCGTATGACATACCTTCTCTCCTTGTGCTTAACAGAGAAAACCCTTCTTGTAAAATAAAATCCTTTATGGTGTGGCTTACTACAACAAAATCTTTCAAGAGATGCTTTGGAGTGGTAGAGTTTTTGGTTTGTGCAAATGAAGAGTTCATGGAGAAGATACACTTAGCTAGATTTTAGATGTTCTAGGGTTACTACACTAAAAAGGCAAGTGGGGAATGTACAGAGTTTGTAATGGAGAGTCTAGCCATACAAAGGTTTTGTGAGTTGATTATTTTAACTACTTTTCCTATAATGAATTTTCTACAAGATTTTGTTCTCAAAGTGGTTTTTCCATGGAAAAAGTTCTCTGGTTTTCCATTTTGTTATCAAATCTTGTGCCTTATATTGCTATCATATTTGCTACTTTTAGATTTGGTATTGATATATGTGGTTAACTGTTTATCTGTGTGGTTTAATTTATATTGTGTAAGATTTATCACTAATTTCAATAATTTCATTGAATAAATCACATAGGGTCGATGTTTTTTCACAAATGAACCAAAGCAAACAAATAAGTGAATTTTTAGTCACTAAATTAGTAAATGAACTACCAAGAGTCTTGTATCTCAATTGATTAGCATTTTTAGGGTTCAAATTTTTTCTCCCCATTATAAATATCAAATTATCAAAAAAGGACCTATAAACAAAAGAGAATTGAGAATTGTAGCATATCAAATTGGACCATATGCAACATATGATATCAAAGACTCCCTTTATATTAATAAATAAAATAGTACTTGTAACCTCTTTATTTAATTTCCAAGCTAAGTAAAGTCCTAATATTGAGGCTTGAGGGGATAATCTACTAAAATATTAGGTATTATTCTACCCATCCCCAAAGTAACTAAAAGAATAAATATTGAAGAATAGCAACATAGCTGTATGATTTACATGAAAGAGTTATAATCTATCTAAGACGAAAGAACCATAAAGTGTGCAATTGGAGCTAAACATTCAGTAGTTACAATCCAAGGGGAAAAAAAAAAAAAGGTTTGCCTGGTGTAAGACAATTATTAACAGAACACTTGTACATCATATAGCATATTCAATGAATATGCTAAAACCAACGCTCCATTTTCCTATTGAAGATGCGAGGTCGGTAGGTTAAAATGGTCATGTCAACAAGAAGGGGAAATTGCATCAATACAAAAAGGGTGACAGGAACACTAGCCAAGCAAATGACAGGAATGAAAATCCATGATTGTTCACGTAGCATAAGAAAAAGAGAAGCAGAAAAGGCTATCATCATGGTTGCAATAGAGAAGAAAAGGGTAGAATGGTCTATTATCATTTTTTTAGGCAAGGACTTAAGGAAATCTTCTTCTGCATAACGAGATGTGAGGATTCCCAAAAACATCAAGACTGAAGTTGAGGAAGAAAAGAGTGAGAGAGCATCGGATACTATAAAGACCATAAATAATTTTTCATTTAAGAAAATTGGGAAGCCTTTATTTTGGTCGTTACCACCTGGAACAGTAAATGCTGCAGCAAACATTATGGTTACAATGAGAGCACCCACCACAATACAAGATGCTGTGTCCTTCATCCATTTCTCTCCGTTGCTCATCATGTCTGCATGGTTCTTTGTAAACAATTGTCGGGGAGTCAAACCCTCTTTGTTTAAAAATCCATGAGACTTGGAAGGGACAATGCTCTCAACCTCCTACATTTGTTAAACAAAGTCTTGAAGCCCAAAATAGCCCAACATTAAAAAAGACAAAAATTTTACTCATTGTATAGGAAATGTAAATATTAACATTAATATTTAATAGTTCCATAAATATCATTAACTATAATTCATATCATATATATCTATATTTTATATTTACTATAAAACCGAAACCTTTGATTTTTGTTGACCTCATAATATGTTGCATGGAAGCTTTGTAGCTCTCATAACTTTCCACATCAACATCAATATTTTAATTAATTTTTTAAGGTTTAGTTTTAGTAGTTGATTACTTGATACATTTGCTCTGTTTCTCTCTTTGTGTTTGAAAATTGAACACTCTATGGTCTAGCAACCCTTCTTTCTCTTCTCATTGTCAAAGCCCTTGCCCTCTTCTCACTCTCTCTTTCTTCCTTTCTTCTATCAGTGATGACAAAGATGATGATTCATCCTTTAAAAAAAATTACAGTAGAGTTCAACTTATTATTGTAAAACTCAAATTTGAACTTTGAAGTTCGATTGCTTTGGGCATCAATTTTTAATTTAGCTTAAATTTAAGGATAAAAATGTAATTTACACCCTTTAAATTTTACCGAAATTCATTTTATGTCTCTAACTTTATCTTTGTTCAATTGAATCTTTTAAATTTCAAATTTATTCAATTAAAATCTTTCTTCCAATTCCAATAAAAATTACCTTTAAATTTGCAATTAACTAATGAAAAAAAAAAATTTGATTAAAAATTTCTCACATAAAAAATCTATAAAATATTTTTATTTATTTTATAGATTTTTTTCATGTGTGAAAAATATTTTTTTAATGGAAAATTTTTAACGAAACAGGATGGAAGGCTTGAATTAAATAAATTTGAAACATAAAAGACTCAATTAGATGAAAGTAAACTTAGAGGACTGAAATAAATTTGATTCAAACTTAGAGGGCGCAATTTGTAGCTGCCTCTAGAAGTACCACGTTATTTTATTCTTTTCAATGTAGAGAAACCCTAATTCTTTGCTCTTAAACCATTACATGCTAAGTATTAACTTCTTCTCTTTAACGGCCAGCGGGTTCTCAGTAGGGGGTAGTGTTTACACTTCTCTCCACTGTAGTAGTGAGTTTCCCTTCTTTGCGAAGGATGCTGAGGTCCCTCTAGTAACATCGTTACTAGAACGATATTGGTTTTTCTCTTGTCCTATTCTAGAGCGAGGTGTGTTCTGTTGGTTAGTACTTTGGAATGGAGGACTTAACAAATAGGTGGAGGAGTCTCTCGCTAACGGAGGTGGAGGAGGCGAAGGTGGATCTCACGAGGGACAAAAAGACAACGGGTGTTGTTTTGGCTGCGAAATTCTTCACCCGGAGGAATGTAAATGTTGAGGCTGTGGCTAAGACCTTCCGACCAATATGGCAAACTAAGGGGAATTTTAAGGTGTGCGAGGGCAAAGATAACGTTCTACTGATTGCGTTTGAGATGGAAGTGGATGTGAAGAAGGTTGTTCAAGGGCAACCTTAGGCGTTTGATAGGCATTTGGTGGCGGTGCAGTGGTATGATGGGTCGGTACCAGTCTAGGACCTAGTTTTCAAGACAACCACCTTCTGGGTCTAGATCCATAATCTCCCTTTTCAGTTATTAATGGTGGAAGCGACGCTTAGTATTGGGGATACTATTGGATCAGTGAGTCGGCCAAAGGATTTCAGAGAGATGAAAGGTGGAAATTTCATGAGGGCTTTAAGTAGAGGTTGATATCACAAAATTGTTGTGTAAGGGGAGGAAAATATCGTGGGATCATTTAGGTGAGGGTTGGGCATCGTTTATGTATGAGCGGCTACCAAATATATGCTACTGGTGTGGGCTTGTCTCACACAACGATAAGGATTGCATTTTGTGGCTAAACAGTAGGGGTTCGTTACGGATTGAGGAACAACATTTTGGACCTTGGATTAGAGCTCCTCAATTCAACCATGTGAGAAAATCAGTTGTTGAGGTACAGGGCTATGATCAACCACGAAGGACGAAGCCGCAATCGGTGGTCTCCAAAGAAGTGCAAACAGGTTAGACAATGATGGACATTCGGGAAAGAGCTAATATCACGAACCCAAGTGTAGAAAAGTCGACGTCTAAAACAAGGATAGCAGTGCCGAGGGAGGTAAATGACGGAGGCGTTGAGTGTAGGGTTGGTGGATGTGTGCATGAAAAGGATGTACGGGAATCACAGAAGCATATCCCAGATTTCGAGGAAACTTTAAATGATATTGATGACACTATCCGTAATGGGCCTAGGATCCCGAATTCAAAGGCTGTTGCTACTGAAATAACAGCAAATCAGGCCCATTATCACTGGAGTTGAATTCAATATGGGTTGGGATGGCACGGGCTTGAAAGGGGTGAAACATAAAAGTAGGCCTAATAAGTGTGGAAGTAAGGGAAACAACAAATAAGACCCATTATTGTACCAAAGGGGACAAGAAGTGAAGTATTAAATAAGGGGGCTACGGGCTTAAGTGAGGGGACGTGGAAAAGAAGGGTGACACGAAGCCCGTGCACTAATGTAGTCCCACCATTGGATGCTGAGATTGGTTTGAAGAGAAAGCCTGAGGGTTTTAACAGAGACGTAGTTGACGTGAAAACGCATGAAAAAAAGAAGAAGGTGGTTGAGGAAAATAAGGATGCAGGAACAGCGGAGGTTGCTAGGCAACCCTACCGAGACCAATGAGTCTCTTAAGTTGAAACTGCCAGGGGCTTGGGAACCTCCGGACAATTAAAGCCTTAGAAAAGGCGGTAAATAAAGAAGAGCCTAACATTGTTTTCTTGATGGAGACAAAGTCGAATAGAGAGTGGATGGAGAAAGTAAAATAGCGGTGTAAGTTGAAGCATGGTTTAATCGTTCCTAGTGATGGAAGTAAAGGCGGTATAGCTATGTTGTGGAAGGAAGGTATCATAGTGGAGGTTAAAACGTATTTTCAGGAACACATCGACACATGGATAGAAGGTGGATGGGATGGAGGCTGCTAGCATCTTACGAGGTTTTTTGGCAACCCCAATACAGCGAAAATACCGGAGTCATGGGCCAAATTACTGCCCTGACTCGCTATAGGTGACTTCAATGAAATTACCGGTCTCATAGAGAAGGAAGGAGGGCGAGCAAGTCTAAGGAGGTAGATGGAGAATTTTACAAATGCCATAAATCATTGTGGTTTTAGGGAGGTGGCATTCACAGGGCCGAAATACACTTGGTGGTATCAGCGGTCAGATGGCACACAAATCCGGGAAAGGCTTGATAGGGTGTTGGCCAATAGGGAATGGATGGATTTGTTCCCCGCAGCTAAACTTCACCATCTTTCTTCATCGGCATCAGACCACTCACCCCTCTCACTTCATCTTATGCCAAAAAAGAGGAAGAAGAAAATGAAGAAGACATTTCGATTTGAATCAATGTGGCTGAAGGATAGTAGATGCGAGGATATTATCAAAGCTGCATGGGAAGAGGGGTTGCATGTAGGTACGGAGGGTGTTCTGAAGAGTTGTTTAGAGCATTGCTAACATGATTTAGATGCATGGAATAAGGAAGAATTTGGCCACGTGGGAAGGAAAATTGCCGAGCTCCAAAATAAACTAGAATGGTTGGAATTACAGCCACCTAGTTTAGACATGACTATGGTAATGCAATCCACTAGAACTGATCTAAACTGTTGGTTGGAGAAAGAGGACGAGATATGGCGCCAGAGTTCAAGATTGAACTGGTTTCAAGGGGGTGAGAGGAACACTAGCTTTTTTCATGCAAAAGCTTCGACAAGATACCAAAAGAATTATATTGAAGGTTTAGTTGATGATCAGGGGAGGTGACAGGAGGATGAGTCCAAGATAGAGGATGTGGCTATGGTCTATTTTGACAAGCTCTTTACTTCAAGCAAGCCAGATGACTTCACCAAAATCCTACATGCAATCCAACTGAAAGTGATAGCTACCATGAATGATGATCTAACCCGAGCTTATACGACACAGGAAATTAGAATGGCTCTAAAGTAGATGTATCCCCTGAAAGCCCTAGGCCCAGACGATATGCTCCCTATATTTTTCCAACATTTCTGGAGTACTTGTGGTGAAGTTGTAACAAGCACAGTCTTGGATTTCCTCAATCATGGTATGTCCCCTCCAAATTTCAATGAAACTCATATTGTGCTTATCCTAAAAATAAAAGAACCAAAAAAAGTTTCTGACTATAGGCCGATTAGCCTTTGTAATGTAGCTTATAAGATAGCCTCTAAAGTAATAGCTAACAGACTGAAAAAATTTCTCCTATCCATTATCAGTGACACCCAAAGTACTTTTGTGCATAGAAGGTTAATCACGGATAATGTACTGGTAACTTTTGAGACCATACATCACATTAGTCAGAAAAAAGGAGGTAGAGTGGGTGAGATGGCCATAAAACTTGATATGAGTAAGGCTTATGATAGGGTGGAGTGGGTTTGTTTGGAGAAAATAATGGAAAAATTGGGTTTTGATGTTAAATGGAGGAAGTTGATCATGCAATGTATCACCACTGTATCCTATGCAATCAGGATCAATGGCTGTCCTAGGGGTTGCATTATTCCTTCTAGGAGTATCTGCCAAGGAGACCCCCTATCACCTTACTTGTTTCTGTTGTGTGCAAAAGGGTTATCAGCATTGATTAAAGCTTCAGTGTGCAATGGCATCATGGAGGGGATTGCTATATGCCATGGGGGACCTAAGCTATCCCATCTATTTTTTGTAGATTATAGCCTCATTTTTTGCAAAGCATTGCTAGCGGAATGTGTCTCATTACAAAGAGTCTTGGAGGTCTATGAATGAGCCTCTGGACAGCAGCTGAATAGTGCAAAAACCTCCTTATTCTTTAGCAGTAATACCCCCAAGAAGATCCAAGAGGAGATTAAAAGAAGATTTGGTGCTCAAGTAATCAAGCAGCATGAGAAGTATCTAGGTTTGTTGTCACTTGTGGGTAGGAACAAACGAAGCACTTTTAATGATATAAAGGAGAAGCTTGGTAGGAAATTGTCCGGATGGAAAGAGAAAATGTTATCCAAAGCTGGAAAAGAAGTTTTAATCAAAGCAGTGGCTTTAGCTATACCAACCTACACTAGGAGTTGCTTTAAATTGCTAGATACCCTTTGTGATGAGTTGACAACTATGATAAGGAAGTTTTGGTGGAGCCAAAGGAAGGATGAAAAAAAATCCCTTGGCTGAGTTGGGAAAAATGTGTGAACCAAAGTTAAATGGAGGTATGGGTTTCAAGAACCTAAAACTTTTTAATTTGGCTTTGTTGGCAAAACAAGGTTGGAGACTCCAAGTAGGCCATGATTCTCTAGTTCATAAAGTTTTGAAGGCGAAATACTTCCCAAGGTGTGATTTTATTCATGCTTCAATTGGCAACAATCCATCATACATGTGGCGTAGCATTATGGCAGCTTAATCACTAGTCAAAGAAGGTTTGAGGTGGAGGGTTGGAAATGGGGCAAGTATTCGCATTTGAGAGGATAGGTGGTTACCTAACCCATCAACACATAGAATAATCACCCCAAGACTCTTCCTACATTCAGATACCCGGGTGCAAGAGTTGATTAATGGTGCTAATGCTGAGTGGCGTACCGAGGTAATTGACACGTTGTTCCTACCACACAAGGCAGATGTTATTAAAAGCATACCTATTAGTTATCGGCTGCCACCTGATAAGCTCATTTGGTCAGAAACAAGGAATGGGTTATTCACGGTGCGAAGTGCATATAAGTTGGCTGTGACTTGGTCCTCACCACCAAATAGATGCACTTCCTCGGCTGCCAACAACTTGAGACGTTTTTGGAGAAGGATATGGAGCATCCCAGTGCCACATAAAATCCGCCACTTTGTGTGGAGAGCATGCTGCAATGCCCTGCCGATGAAGGACAATCTATTGCGTCGTAAGATAACCCAAGAAAAGCTATGCGAAGATTGTAAGGAGGCGTCGAAGATAGTGGGTCATGTCCTTTGGGGGTGTCCAAAAGCGAAGGAGGCCTGGGAGTGTTCCAAGTTGGTGTTATCAAGTACTGTTGAACTTGTCTTTCCAGGACGTTATGTGGAAGTTGCTGATGAATGAAGACGTGAGAAAGGATCACATAGCGCAGGTAGTCACTACTGCATGGGCACTATGGCACAACCGTAATGAGGTAAGGTGTGGTGGTGTAAGGAAGTCAGGGCAACAAATATTCAAATGGGTGTCAGACCACCTTAGGGAGTACAAGGCGGTGGTGGCGCAATATAACCCAGTAGCTTCCATGCCTCAGCAAGGTGTGGTGTGGGCTCTTTCGCGGGGTGGACACTTCAAAATTAACGTTGATGGGGCAGTTTTTATGAAGCAAAGAGCAGTGGGAGTTGGGGTGGTAATCAGAGATAGTGAAGGTAGGCTCGAAGCAGCTCTAAGCAAGAAAATCCCAGTACCCTTAGACGCAGCTGAGGCAGAAGCAAAGGCCTTTGAAGTGGGTCTGCTCTTTGCTAAGGAGGTCGGCGTACGTGATGTTATTCTGGAAGGTGATTCTATGATAGTTTATAATGCTCTCTGTAACTATTCTCCGGCCCCATCTTCAATTGCGGCTGTGGTCCAAGGTATTCAAGACATCAGTGGAGACTTTCAGAGTGTAGGATATTCTCATGTTAGGAGACAAGGAAACTTACCAACCCATATATTAGCAAAGAATGCGTCTAGCATAACTGATTATATTGCGTGGATTGAAGAGGACCCTTGCTGTATCATGCAAGCTCTTGTCCATGATGTAAACTCTATTTCACAGTTGCAATAAAAGTTTATCTATCTTTCCCATAAAAAAAAAGGGCGCAATTTTCATTTTAAGCCAAATTAATCCATACATTTAAAATTTGGGGTCTAAATCATTATCTAGGCTAGATTAGGTAAATCTTACTAAGGATTAGCAACAAACTCTTACTCAATCTTTTTGGTTTTTGTTGTTTTAGTATCTTGTTGGTACAACTATTTTTTTTTTTTTTTAATTAGTTGGTACTACTATTTGAAAGCAGGGCTACAACAGCACAAGTTGAGTTTTGTCGAGTACTGAATGTTCAAGCTCAGCTTGAAAACTGAAAGCTCAAATAGTGTAAAACACTATAGCTTGTTTAGACCCTCAATTTTAAACTCACAGCTAAATTGCCTTTACTTTAACTTATCTAAGTGCAGAACAAGAGTAAATGATACGTAATAACCGGAACTACTCTCTAAGCCATAACCACAAGCAAGCAATGATAAGTATAAAGCTTAAAAAGTGAGGAAAGGGAGATGGAAACACAAGATAATACCGAGACATATTATCGAAGAGGAAACCGAAGAACTCAGTGAAAAACCTCTCCGTGACCTTCTAAGTCGAAATCGATCCACTAGTGAATAAATTGGAGTACAAGGATACCAAAAAGACCCTCCAAGCCTAATCAACCCAACGTACTTAAGCCCTCTAAGCTCCAGTTGCCAATGGACTTCTCGGAATCCTGTCTTCACTATTTATCCAGATCTTGCAATACCATCCGATTGCATCCGCCAAGCCTCACCGGCTTCTTTTGACAAATCTCCAATGCTTCCCAAGCTCCAAAACACTCTCTACACTCTGAATATGTGTGGGTTGTGTTTGGGTACAAATCTCCTCTCAAGGTATAATAATGGGAGAGAGAAAAGAGAAGAGACTATAATGATTTCTCTATTGAGGATGAGTATCTCTCTCTAACAAGGTGGATGTATTGTAGAAACCTCTCTAAGGTTTTCTTTTGAATAGCCTTCTTACAATTTTGTGGGTAATGAGGGTATATATAGTATGAGTGAAGGGTATAAGAGTCATACTTAAAATCTTAACTGTTAGTGCATTTCGTGGGTCATCTCGCGAGTTGGCCAAGTCGCAAGATAAGTTGCGAAACACATTGACTTTTCAGCTTCTAGCATGTGCTCCTCATGTGACTTTTACTGGTTGCACCACTCGTGAGCCAAGTTGCGAGATCAACTTCTTAAGCAATCTTGACCAACTTAATACTAAACTCATTACAAATAAATCCCACAAAATAGAAGGAAATAAATTAATGCAATTACAACACTTTTTGTCATAGAATAAAGCCAACATAAATGTTATGTGAAAATCCATAACTTAACAAAAAAAAAATATAAAATGTTCAAGATTAGCTTAGGGATTAGCAACATACTCTTTATAATTTTTTTAGAAGAAAATTCTCACTTTTTTTTGTTTTTGTTTTTGTTTTTGTTTTAGTATCTAGTTGACACTACTCTTTTTTCTTTTCTTTTTTTAATTAGTTGGTACTACTATTTGAAAGTAGGGTTGCAAATACGCAAATTGAGCTTTGTCAAATAATGAATGTTCAAGTTCAACAGCTTTAGCTTGACAACAAATATAAAATATTGAAACTTGGCTTGAGCTTGAACCAAGCCTACAAACAATGTTTGAGCTTGAGTAGTCAAAAAATCCAAAAGCTTAATTTTAGCTTGTCTTGGCTTGATTCATTAATCAAATCGAACTTGAGCTCAATATTGCTCTTTTAACTTGGATGATGGTCTCAACTCACAATCAATTAAAAACTTAATAAGATACGAGTTAATTAATAATCTCACAAGTAAATATATATACATTTTGGTCAAATTTTGGGGGGCTTTTTTTTTACTTGGAGGCCTTAGGCAATTGTCTAAATTGCCTATAGCTTTAGCGGGCCTCGTTTTCATGAGATGATAATTGCAGTGGGAGAAGAGGGGGGGGGGGGGGGTGGGGGGAGTGTGGTGGGGTCGGTTGTTCACTTGAGAGTTGAGACTAATAAATGTTTTACACTTATTTATCAGTCTCAATTAACTCTCAAGTAGCAACTCCCCCCCCCCCCCCCCCCAAACTTATTGTCTTATGATGGAGTTATCCTTAAAATTTTCAAAATTTCCAAATAGCCTTTTAATTTTAAAACTAATCAAAATACCTCTATAACCATTAAATGATCCAATATCCCCTTAAAAACTCCAAAATGACAGAATTCCTCTAAAATTTTCAAAATTATTAGAATACCCTTTCAAAACCTTCAAAATACCCCCAAAAACTTTTAAGATAACCAAAATACCCTTAAAACCACTAAAATAATGGGGGGTGGGGGATACTGTTTGAAATTCTCTAAAATAAGACCTACTAAACCTATAAAATGACAAAAATACCCCTAAGATATTTAAAATAACCAAAAATAAATAAATGAAAACATCCACAATAACCAAAGTAACCTACAAAATTACCAAAATAATCTTAAAGCCTCCAAATGACCAAAAAATTCCTTCAAAAACCTCAAAAATCACTTAAATGCCCCTACAACCACCCCCAAAACAACTTTCAAGTGTCCTTTTATAGGTTTTAAGTGTTTGTAATTTTGCATGTGAATGTGTAAGTTTATTTGATAACTTTTACTAATTGTTTTAGCATTCCCTTGTGGTTGCACTCTTGTTTTGATTTTTGTTATTAGTGTAATTCCCAATAATTTTATTTTGATCATTTTTTTTTTAAAGTTGATTTTAGTTTTCTGTATTAATATTTTAAAGTGGTGAATTAAAACTTATTATCTAATATTTACATAAAAGTATAGATTTTTTTTTTTGGTAATTTCTAGTATGGGTGAAAGTACTAAAACCAAAGACCAAAAAATATTCAAAGGGCCACAGTAACATTTTCTTGTTTTTTTTTTTTTAAAGAAAAAAACACATTCAAGGCATGGACGGATCCAGGATTTCAAATTAAACGGCTGGGGCCGAAGTATAAGCCAAAAAAAAAAAAACTCCAAATAGGCATCTATATAGTATTAACGAATTATAAATACACAAAATAATTTTATTTTTTAATACTAGGCTAGCTAGGATTTTTTTTTTTAAATTTAAATTAGAGCATTCACAGTAATGGTGCTAAAAAAATTAGCTTTTAGTATTTAAAAATGTTACTTTATCTATTTTACCACCTCACTTTACAATACATCTAATATCAAATGTTCTATTTTTTTTCCTACTTCATTTAGAATAATATAAACAACTCATCAAAATAATAAAAGAAGAGAGAAAATTTGAGTTTTTTAATTGAAGGAAGAGAGATAATTTTAAGAGAAATGCTATATACACAAAATTTTTACAACAAATCATGGGTGGTATATTGTTACTGGTTGTTGTTGTTGTTAGGGCAAAAAAGTAATTTCAATGGTAGGTTCAAATTTGAACCAAAAACAACGAATCATCTATGATTTGTTGTGAAAATGTTGTAAAAATATTGTGGACATAGCACTTTTATAATCTTAAACAACTATTGTCTTTGTTAAAAAATAAAAAATAAAAAAAAATTAGAAACCAAGAAATTTAAAGTGAGAGAGATAACCTTAAACCACTGTAGTTCTCTTTGCATCTTCAAAGCTGCACCTGGGATCTGATTAAGTGATGTAGAAGCTGCTGACATCCCTGCCATATGTAATAAGTTATTTTTGTTGGTGAAATCTGGAAAACCCGCCAAACCGTTTTCAATATTAAGACCATGAATAAGGCTAAAGATTTTGGCTCGACGATATTCGACAGCAACCGAAAAAATGTTTCTTGATCTTTCATCATGGCTCCACACAAGTTGTGGATTCGCTTTCACCATTTCAAAAACAATCTCAAAAATCCCTTCCTTTGTTGCACGGAGGATGGCATCTTCAACGCGACCAGCCCTTATTTGTTGAATATTTGAAATTAATAACTGGTCCCTCATGCGTCTCAGGAGTTCATTGGATAGGAAGTGGGCCAACTTCATTTCATATAGATGCTTGATACCTTGGTTAATAATCAAAACATTGACAATTTAACTATATTATAAAACAAAAATATCACAATTTCTGTTGCTCGTAACTATCTAAGCTACCTTAAAGATTAGAGTACTCCATTTAAGGCGGGCTTGAGATTAATATCTACAAGTCTCATTTACTTGTCCCCTTCATTTACTTAGCAAAGAGAAAAGAATTTCTGATCCCATGGACTTAGTTTGATAGTGTTAAGAAGTGAGTAAGCATGTGTGCTTATGATAAGTAACCAAATTACCTAATAAGTTCAGAGTATTATTTTTGAAGTGAGCTTTAAGACTAACGTTTGTAAGCTCTATCCACTTGTATTCTTCATTTTCATTTGGTGAGAATAAGCAAGTGAAAACATTAAAACTTTAAAAATTGGAGGGAATGTAATAAAGAACCAATTGGAGTCAATGTGATGTTAATATTTTCAAAATGGACATGGGAGGACATGTAAATTTAAAAGAACCAATTGGAGAGAATGTAATGTGAAATTTTCGAATATAAAATTAGATTCAGGTAGAAATATGAAAGTTGAAACTCTAAATTTTGAGTTTTGATTATGAAGGGAATGTAACTTTGAAAAAAAAAATTAGATAGTTATTTTAGAAACTATGTCTGTTCCCATTTTGAACCAATTTTTTTAAACATAAAATAACCAAACTAAAAACAATTAAAAATTAGTTATACTGTTCTTAGTTGGTATCATTTTTTTTCTCCAAAAAAAAAAAAAAAATTGATTTCAATCAATGAATTGTCAAACACTTAGAAGAAAGCATGTGAAGTCAAACAATTAAAAATTAGTTATATTAAAACCAAATATGAGAGAAAATCTAATTAAATTCTAAATTGGATCTCAATTGAAGTCTAATTTTGAGTCATGTGTCAAAAAATTTTCTTAATTTGGTGCATATATTTTTCACTCATTACAAAAAAGAAGAATTTGTTAGTTTTATATTAAAGGTGACACCAATTTCAATACAAATTATTTATTTTTAAAATATAATAATTCTATAGCAAATTGAATTTTTAGTTTTAAAATTTTCATTTATTTCAAGAAAATCAGAAAACACCCTTAAAAAAACAATTTTTTTTTAATATAAGAATTTTATAGGAATTATAATTGAGTAAGATAATTTCAAAATAGATTTTTCCTATAAATATAATTAAAAAACTTAAATTGTAATTATAGTTAACATAAGTGATAATTTATATGAGGACGAAATTAACTTTAAGAGTATAATTTGAAAAGAAAATTTGTTAGCCTCTAAAAGTGAACTCTTATTTTTTTTCCAAGGCGCCCACCAAGAATAGAATTTTTTTTATTAAATTATAATATAACGATCAAAAACATAGTATATGATATTGACTCTAAAACATAATATAAAGACCAAAGTCGTAAAGTAAACATATAAAAAAAAAATCTACAACAAAGGTCAAACTATACTAGACCAAAAATCAAACAACAAACAAAATAAAATGTAGATTTTCAAATAAATAAATAATGTAAATTGCAAACTACATTTGTAAAGTTTGAGAGTGTTTGAATTTTATACCATGAAATTTCAAAATTTGGATTTTACCTCCCTGAAGTTCTATTCTGTTTGCATCAATAGCCCTTCATCTATATTTTCCATTAAGTGTCACATAAGCTTACTACGCATGTTTAGTTCATCCAATAAAATGATGCCTGTAAGGGACTTGGGCTAGGTGATCGGTATTGACCCACCAAACTTAGCCCCAAAACCTGTAAGCCAAAAATAACCCGGGGGGATTTGGGTAGGCCCGAGTCCTATTGGGATGGGCCCAGCCCAATAATAAGTGTATAAGGATTTGGAGAGCGATACTCAATGAACTCGTTAAGTGTTCGGACGCATCTCGGCCCAATACTAACCATCCAGACAATACGAGATTAACGAGGAAGTAGAGAAGTTTAGATAATCACCAAACATTAGGAGTGCTTTTAGGAAGTCCTTGTCGAATAATATTTGGTGACTGGGATAAGTTTGAAGAGAATCCTTAGAAGATGTGATAATCCCTTGGGATTCTGGGTGAAAGTGGGATTGCATGAAACTTGGTAAAACATTAATGATTTGAACCCCACTCAAAAGAGAGTATATAAGGAAAGGAAGAGGTGGAAAAAAAGGGGGGACTGAGAGAAAACACCATAAGGGAGGATAAAAGAACTAAGGGAAAGATACGAGAGAGAAGAAGAGGCAAGCTCTACGACAGAGAGAGTATTTGGGCTAGCAACCACTCTAGTGCTCTTAGTTGGGCTATTTAGGCTTCGCTAGAGGCTAACCCATAGGACTGTGAGGAATCCCACCAACAAATAGATTTGGAGCCCAAATTCACCCTCTTACTAATCTAGGTTAGTAGGGTTGGGGCACCACAATGCCGCATTATTTTTCTTGTTCCATGTCATTTTTAATTATTTTTTTTAGGCTACAAAAATGACATGTCATCATTTTATTGGATAAATTGAACACACGTGGCAATTTTATGTGACACTTAATGGAAAATATAGATGGAGAAGCTACTAATGCAAACAAAATAGAACTTCAGGTGGTAAAATTCAAATTTTGAAATTTTAGGGTGTAAAATCCAACACTCCCAAACTTTAGGGGTGTAGTTTGTAGTTTAACCTAAATAGAATGAAATAGTAATACTAATAAACTACAACTATATAACTAGAGTTAAAGCTACATAATATCAAACCTGAGATGTTGGTGGTACAATGGACAAGTAATTTTATACTAAGTGCCCCTATATTTTAAATGAGCCCCAATTTGTGCTTAATGTCATTCCATCTCATTAGAAAAATTTTGAATGTGTAATACTTGCAACAATTTAAAACTATTTTAAGTCCATCTAAAACTACTTCTAGCTCATTGTATTTAGATCTCATTTGAAATTACTCCCAATATATTTAAAACCTATATTTTCTTTCAAAAACTTATTATTAGTTCAAATATAAAATTGAATGACAAAGTATACTATGTTCTAAAAATTAGTTGTTCATATTTTATTTGAAAAATGCACGCATGAAATAAATTTACTACATCACAATAACATAAGTTAAGATGTAACATAATTTTTTTCCTCTAATATAAAATAAACAAGCACTAAAATTTTTTACTTTTTACCAAATGATAATCTAAAATGATTTTTTTAAGAGTTAGCAAAATATAATATTGACAATATTTATTTACGGAAGAATTATATTATACATTTAACTGCATATTTTAAAATTTATTCATGTATAAGCATAAGGTTACAAGCTAGTTAAATTAATGTGCAAAACTTAGATATAATTTTTTAGGTTTAGTACATTAGAATTTCCAATTAAATTTGAACACATAGTTATATTAACTAATAAAACACAAATAGTGTTATTATTTAAAATATATATATAATTCAAAACAATTATATGTTTAAATTTAATTATATAATCTAATTTATTGTACCTAAGGAATTATAATAAATTGAGTTGTAAAGTACAATACCCGAAAGAGTTCGGAGATTTGAAACTAGCTGGCTCAATGAAGATAGCCCTGCAATGTAAAACCTTGCTCAATTGTGTATTTGAAAATTATTACTCTATATGAGAACAGATGATTATATATATATATATATATATATATATGTAAAACCCTAAATTTTAATCCTAATTTCAAATTAAATACTAAAATTTAAATTTCATTATTCTCCATCCTATAATTTCACATTGTTGTGAAATGCTTTCATAACTGTTTTCTATGATGAAAGCCTCGAAAGGAAACATGGAGTAGTAATCCTAATTGAAAAAAAAAAAAAAAAAAATTCACAAAATTTGATTGTCAATATTAGTCATCACATTGGTCTCTCCCTAAAATAGTGTTAAGAGATGGTGCAAGCATGAATACAAGCAGATGATACAAGCACAGATGCAGAAGCATGAAGACAAGCCACTGAAGCTATTATATGCTTAAGCGACAAGTAGTTTTATTTGTATAGGCTAAACAATATGTAGATAAGCTTAAAATTATAATGTGGAAGTTAGTTAGTTGGCCACGTCTACAAACTCTTACCTGTTAGTTCCTAATTTCCCAGTTCTCTAATTATGCATTTAAAGAACAAATTTCTATGATTGTATCCTTCTAACATATCACAGTTTACAACATTTTCTCTTTCTCTATTTTACTTTCTTCCAAACATTATGATTCTCAATATGGTATCAGAGCATTTTTCACGTTTCTGCACTCTTTTGTGAAAATTTTCTTTCTTTTCTTTGTTCATTGCTTTTTATCTTTTCCTTGTAAAAGCTTGAATTCTTGTTCGTGAGAGATTTCGATGGCAATAAGTGAGAATTCTCAGCCTCCTCCAACAGAATCTTCTTCTTCATCTCCGATTGCTTATCAACCTTCTAGTCCATATTTTCTTTAGTGGAGAAAATCCTTGACTCATTTGGTCTCGTAATTGCTTTCAACAGAGAATTATCCAACATAGTTCAATGACCAAGGCACTCTCAGCCAAGAGCAATTTGGGTTTTGTTGATGGATCCATTCTAGAACCATCAAATCCTGATTCTCCTCTTTTCCAGGCTTCGTGGAGGTGTAATGACATTGTGATTTAGTTCATGAAGTTTGTAAAGATCCAAAATGTGCTATATATTCAGAGAAATGGTCAAAGACTTCTTGAATTGAAGAAAGCCTTAGCTTGTCACACTCAAGGTTCACTGTTGGAGAGCTGAAGTTTTTGTGAGAAGAATTAGTCAATTACTGAATCCTCCCTGCTTGTCTTTGTGGAGCTATGATGGGTACAAGATATCTTTCAAGAAGAATATGTTCTTCAATTTCTCATGGGCATGCATGAGAGGGCAGATTCTTTTAATTAAGTCTATACCTACACTTAACAAAGTTTTCTTTCCAGTTCAACGAGAAAAAAAGCAAAGATTTGTAGTTTTAAGCATACTTTTGTAGTTGAATCTGCTGTGCTAGCTACTTGAACTGAAAGCTCTTATGGTCACGGTTTTAATTCCAAGAATAAGGATTGTGCATTTTTTTCTTATTGTGATTTAAAAGGTCACATTGTTGACAAGTGCTACAGGGTTCATGGATTTCCTCTGGATATAGAAATAAAGGAAGAGGAGGAGGTCAAATGCATCATGCTGTTGCGGCTACTATGGTTCCTAACAAAAAATTGCATCTGAAACTCCTCAGTTCATTCTTTCACAAGAACAATAACAGTGTCAAGAGCTAATGAAACATGTGGCTATGTTGACTTCTCGAGTGCTGAAATGGGAACTGCAAGCAAAGACATTGAAGCATCACCAACATTGGTTCAAAACTCAGAACCACAAGTTGCTAATGTGGTGAAACAATCTCAGCCTTCAGGTTCATATTCACAGCCTTCAACCTTTGCAGCTTTTGATCATATGGCAGGAAATTTGTTTGATCATCCCTTGAACATTTAGTATTTTCAGCCAATTTCACTGCCCCTTCTTTAATTTCTTCCCAAGATTGGATTTTAGATATAGGGGCTATAGACCACATGATTCAATCTATTTCCAAGTTTACTACTATCACTTCTGTAGTAAATCTTACTTTTAATCTTCCAAATGGTGACAAGGTAATTGTTACACATGTAGGAATGGTATAGTTAACATCTACTCGTACCTTGCATAATGTATATTGTGTGCCTACTTTCTCTTTTAATCTTTTGTGAGTCAGTTAACAAGAAATCTTTCTTGTTGCTTAATCTTCTTGGATACCCTTTGCTTTATCCAGGGCATACTTCCATTGAAGATGATTGGATTGGGTAGCAAAGGAGAATCTATATCTCTTGGACACTACTCTTACTACATACCCTTCATTCACATTTCCATCCATTATTTCAAAATTTTCTTGTATGAAAAATCTTTCAGTAGTTTTACCTGCAAGTTTTAATTTCTTTTCTTCTGTAAAAAAAATAAAAGCCAAGATTACATCTATGGCATGCCAGATTGAGGCATCCCTCTATATCTAGGCAATTGCTGTTATCTCATTGTATTCCTCAAATTGTTGTTAATAAAGATGAGAAATTTACTTGTACATATGTGCTTTGGCAAAGCAGAAACGGTTACCTTTTCCTAATGCTAACCATATTTTCCATGGTGAACACTCAGTTTAATGCTAAAATCAAATGCTTTAGATCAGATAATGCTCCTGATCTTAAGTTACTAAAATTTTTCAAATCTAAGGGCACGTACCTTTAGTTTTCATGTATAGCAACACCTCAACAAAACTCAGTAGTTGAAAGGAAATATCAACATATTTTACAAGTGGTTAGAGCATTAAAATTTCAATCTCAAATACCTACCCATTTTTTGGGGTGAGTGTGTGTTAACTGCTGCGTATCTAATTAACAGATTGCCTTGTCCTTTATTGCATAATAAAAGCCCCTATGAGCACTTGTTTCATCATCCTCCTTCCTATGAATATGATCACCTTAGAAATTTTGGGTCCTTGTGTTTTGTTTCTACACTCTCACAACACAGGTCTAAGTTAGATCCTAGAGCCCAGCCTTGTGTATTTATTAGACATCCTGCTGGTATTAAAGGTTACAAGGTTTTAGATCTAGCTACTAGGTCTATCTTTGATTCTCAAGATGTTCAGTTTCATGAGGATGTTTTTCCTTTTAGAGACTCTTCATCCATACTTGATACTTATGTCTCTTTATTTCCTGATCCTACCTTAGAACCTTTTCCAGTTGATTCTGCAGAATTTTTAAAATTTCAACGTGATCCTATTGACTTAGATCCTGTCTTACCTAGTCATCAGTCTCTTGATACTCCAATACCTAGGAAATCTACCAGACCTCATAAACCTTCATCATATCTTCAGGATTATCACTGTCATTTGGCTTCAAGATTGCCTTTGTCTCTTCCTACTCCTGCCTATCCCATTTGTAAGTCCTTGTCCTACTCCAAACTGACCCATACTCAAAAAGCATTCAGTATTGCTTTACTTACCAAACCCACATGCTATCACCAAGCTCCTCAGTTTCCTGAATGGCAAGAAGCTATGCAAGCTGAATTATCTGCCTTGGCTACTAATGATACTTGGACAGTCACTTCTTTGACTCCTGGCAAGCAAGCAATTGGTTGTAAATGGGTTTACAAAATTAAACTCAAGGCTGATGAAAGTATATAAAGATATAGGGCTAGGCTGGTTGCTAAATGGTGTACATATCAAGAGAGGCTTGATTACTTTCAGACATTCTCCCTTGTGGCCATATTTGTCACTGTCAGGACACTCTTGGCAGTGGCTGCAATTCGGGATTGGCACATCATTCAGTTGATGTAAATAATGCATTCCTTCATGGTGATCTTCATGAAGAGGTCTATATGCATTTGCCTTTGGGTTATGTCACTGCTATTCCCAGCAAGGGGAGGTTAAAGTTTGCAGATTAAACAAGTCTTTCTATGGATTGAAGCAAGATAGCAGACAATGGTTTGCTAAGCTGACCAATTATATTCTTGAACAAGGTTTTGAACAGTCTAAATCAGATTACTCATTGTTTACAGGAGTAACAGAAGGCATAGTTCTTATTGTGCTTGTATAATGTAGATGAAATATTAGTTGCGAGTAATAAGCTTGAATCTGCAAACGGTTTCAAGTCATACCTGCATGACCAATTCAATCAAACTCAAGGATTTGGGACCTCTGAAGTTCTTGGACTTGAAATAGCTAGATCAGCTAAAGGTATACACTTGTGTCATAGGAAATATACCTTGGAGTTTATGGAAGAAGCTGAAGTTTTGGCCTTTAAACCAGCTAAATTTCCTATGGATCAGAACTGCAGATTATCCAAAACAGTGGTGAGCTATTACAAGATGTTACTAAATACAGGAGGTTAGTTGGGAAGCTTCTATTTTTTATTCTTATAACCAGACATCACCTACAGTGTGCATCAGTTGAGTCAATTCATGGACAAACCAAGATTACCACAGAGAGATAGACTGTCATCTTGTGAGAGAAAAGATACAAGCTGATCTGATCAAAACTTTCCATGTTCCCACTAAACATCAACTGCCAGATTTGTTTACCAAACCTCTTAGTTTACAATTGTTCACAACTTTACTTAGCAAGATGGGCATCCTTAACATCTTTGCCCCATCTTGAGTGGGAGTGTTAAGAGATTGTGCAAGCATGAATACAAGCAGATGATACAAGCACAGATGCAGAAACATGAAGATAAAGTTACTGAAGCTATTATCTGCTTAAATGACAATTAGTTTTATTTGTATGGGCTAAACAACATGTAGATAAGCAAGCTTATAATGTGGGAGTTCGTTAGTTAGTTGGACACGTGTACAAACTTTTAGCTGTTAGTTCCTAATTTCCCGCTTCTCTAATTCCTATTTTCCCATTTATTTAAAGAACATATTTCTATCAATCTAACATGTCATAGTTTACTACATTTTCTGGTTCTCTCTATTTTCCTTTCTCCCAAAACACTTTGATTCTCAATAAATAGGATAAGAGATCAATTTAGGGAATGAACTGCAAAAAAATTCTCACGTTGGCTTCCCTACTCATAACCTAAATAAAAATTTTGTTAGCATTTATATTAGCTTATGCAAAAATTATTGTCTATTTTAGAATAAAAACCTATTTTTACTATTTTGGCTAACTATTTTTCAAAGCACCCATATCTAATTTTCTATTCTAAACTCTTAATAGTTTTTTGCTCTTTACACACAACAATCACCATCCACTATCTTTTTTCACCCTTAGGAAGACCACACAAAAAAAAAAAAAAAAAAAAAACAGTAATTTTGCATAAGCTACCGTTACTTGTATATTTGCATGAGTACTATAGCAAAATCCTATTTTTCATAACCAATTCATGATATGATGTGGGTGATTTTTGGGTTTCATTGACTATATTTTAGACTTTATGCTATTTTACATGAGCTGGTATGATCAATGCAATGCTCCTCTATATTCAGGAAAGTATTGTTTAGTCCCAAACACTTATATTATTATTTTTTGTGTGTTAGTAACTGAGAAAAAAATGGGTGTTCTAAAAAGTGGGAGAAATTTAAAATAAATATATATATGTATATATTAAAATAAGTAATATTTTAATAAAATACAGTATAATAAAAGGATTCCCTTTCTTTTTTTTCTTTCTTTTTTTGAGAAAAATAATATAAGGATTCTAATGTGGATGTTTTGAAAAATAGTTAACTAAAATAGAAAAAATAAATCCTTATCTTCAAATTTGGAGAAAAATTTAGAGATACAAGATGAATGCTCTTACAACCCAATTCTTGAGTAAAAGAACTTTGGATGGTGACATACCTAATCCAATAATTTCTTTATCATTGCTTAGGTTTCCTGCTGATTTTTGAATGTTCAGACGAATTTCATTGATGGGACCAGCCGATTGAATATGGATACCTTTAAGGGGAAAAAACACACACAAAATTATATAATTCAAACTTCACTACATCCTAAGATAAATTGATATTTTGAAACAAAATATTATTACAATTTGGCTTTATCCTAGGAGTGGTGTTTATTACATGCAAATTGTTGTGAAGTCACAATTTCAATTGCCTTTTGAGGTATGTGTAAACTATGTAATATAGTTTGTATAGAACAAATTTAACCCTTAGTTCATTGCAAATACTAGTTTGTCTCATTATTGTCGAGATATCCCCCCCCCCCCCCCCCCCCCAAAAAAAAAAATTCCTTCCTTCCCTCCTCCCAATTTACATTCAGCATAGACATGCATATATGAGCAAATATAGAGGACCTATTTTTTTTCTTAACATTTTTGTAAATAATCTAACTTTTAGCTCTTTTTTTTAAATAAAAAGTTTTTATTGTCCGTTTTGAAATAACTTATCTAGTTTTTCACTAAAAGTACTATATATAAAAACTAAAAGTTAAATAAGATGAGTTCATGATTTTTTGTTGAAAGTATTGTAAAAAAAATAAAAGTAGAGTGGGACACTAGGACCCACAGTAGGCAAAAAAGGACTTGGTATTTTGAGTTTTAGTTTGGATTGCGCTGAAATGAAATTTTAGTGTGTTTGTGTCTTTGTCAATGGGTCTCGTGCACTGTTCACAGGACCTACAAATTGTCTAATTCAGCAAAATTTTCATTAAAACTGGGTCTCATGACACTATTTACACATTTAAAAATTATTTTGCTACAGTGTTTTCAGTTTTCAGCAATAAGCGGTATCTAAACAGACCCTAAGGAAAAATCCTAAAATAGGACCCACAATTAGTTAATTTAAACTGACTTTTTGACCAAAACTTTGTGGCAGAATACATGTAATATGGAACGCTAATGCGAAACGAATAAGCTTGGGTTTTTGTGGAACTCACTTGGGACCAAAAACAGTAAATAAGTTTTAGCTAAAAGCTAGTAAAAAGTGGGTGCCAAACTCAACCTTAGCCTTTTGTAACATATTTAACATAAAAGTTTAAAATATATATATATATACTAAAAATAAGCAAATTCCGAACAAACATATTAATATAACTTTCTAAGTGATTTATTTTTTATTATTTTGAGAATCAACTTTTTAAGTAATATTCCCCTCCCCCCCTCCCCCCCCCCCCCCCCAAAAAAAAAAAAAAAAACTTTTTAAGTAACATAATCACGTGGTTAAGATATAAACAAGTTAATTCATAATAAGTCTCATTTATATTCTGTATGTACTAACTCACGTTTTTTGTCGCTTTCTTTTTCATGTATAAAAATAATAAATTATTATTATGTTATATGTGAGTAGAAGTCATCTTTCATTCTTCCTTTTTATTTTTTTTACATTGATTTAAGTTGGGAATTACACATTATACTTGTGAAATATGATTTTGGTTTAATGTAAGTGTTACTAGTCATAAAATATATTTTCACAGTGTGGACACATACAAGCACATTAAAATTATAGAAACTCTATAATCAATGTTATAAGACGTTTTAAAATTCTTTTCTTATTAAAATTCTATCATAAAAAATTCCTATATATCTCAAAAAATCATTATTTATTTTAAATTATTTTGATCATTTATCATAATTTTTATTATTAATAACAAAAATTGGGCACTATGCTTGTGCCATGCAACTTGACTTAAGTATTATTTGTATTAGGACATGCTTTCTCAATCAACCATACTATAAATATTAAAATTATTAAGATAGTTTTTTTTTTATAATTAAATTCTACTTAAATTTCAAGAAATTTAATATACAATTCCAATAAAAATTCAATTACCAGAACTATCAAGAATTTTAAATAAGTTTCACTATTTATTTTAAATTATAAACCCTATAAGTAGAGTTTAATTGATAAAAGCTAAATTTACACAATTATTATTTAAATAATTTGGATAAATTATATTTTAAACCCTATAATTCTATTTTTTAATTTTTTAATTTCAAATATTTTATTAAAATATTTTCTTTTGTTTTCATATAAGTTTGGATTAGCCCGTACTTTGCATAATCATACAAATACTATAATATTGAAAATGACATCATTTCAGTTGTATTCCTTTAACTGCAACAACTTTCTAAGAATTCTAACAAATTTAAAATATGACTCAAATGCCAAGAGACTTTTAGCTTAATTTGTTAGTATTTTAGTGTTTCTAAGACATCTAGGGTTCAAATTCCCTCTCCCCATTGTAACTATTGAATTATTAACCCAAAAAAAAAAAAATCACATTACATATTAATTTAAATAAATTAATATCATTCCCAAAACATTAAATTAGGATTTCCTATTTCAAAATAGATCCATGCCACTATCGATTATTAAAATAGTCTCTTATAGAAATAATTTCTTACAAAAGTACTCTTAATTTTCTAATTATAGGATGTTTTAAGGGTTGTATTTTAGCAAAAAAGCTATTTTAGCAATCATAGAACCAAAAATCATGCTTTATCGAAGTTGCTAAATCTGAATATTTTTAGCAATTCAATATAGTAAACTGCTATTTATAGAAGTTGCTACAGCCACTAGTTAAAAATAAAACCCAAATTTTATGAGTAAGGTTTTTATGCAACCTTAATTGCAGGAATTTTTATACAACCCAATACACAACAATTAAACAATCATAGAACCAAAAATCATGCTTTATTGAAGTTGCTAAATTTGAATATTTTTAGCAATTCAATATAGTAAACTGCTATTTATAGAAGTTGCTACAGCAACTAGTTAAAAATAAAACCCAAATTTTATGAGTAAGGTTTTTATGCAACCTTAATTGCAGGAATTTTTATACAACCCAATACACAACAATTAAAAAAGTCATTCACATGTATTATTTTAGTAAATCATATGACTCATTATAAATGTCATGGACTATAAATCATGTAGATGGTGTTTTTTTTAACTGCCATATAATTGATTGCATAAAAATTTCTACAACCAGTTTGCATAAAAACCTTTTTCATTTTTTACTAACACTATCTCTCTTCCTTCAAAAAAAAAAAAAAAAAAAAACTCACATTCTCTCTCTCTCTCTCTCTCTGTGTGACAAACGATGAAGATTAAGAGGTGGGTTTGCAGTGTTGTGGGTTCATGGATCGGATAAGTATAGCGATGGCAGGTTAGCGGTGTGGTAGGTTCGAGGGTTGGAGTGAGTTTTCTCTTCACTCTGTCGCTATCTCGTTTTCTCTCTTGATCAAATCCAAGCTCTATTGATATGGCGCTTTTTGGTTTTGGTTGACCTAGTGGATTTCATTTGTGGCAATGATGGTGGCAAGCTGCTGCTTGGTGGGATGGCGAGTTGGTGGATTTTGTGTTGAGGTGTGTTTTTGTGTGTATGTTTTTTTTAAAAAAAATAAATAAATAAGAGTTGTGGTTATTTGAGGGGCTTGCTTTGGATTTTTTTTTTTTTTTTTTTTTTTTTGGGATGGTGAGTTTGTATCTAGGGGTTATGACGGTTGCCATGATTGTGGTGGGTGGTTGTGGCTGATTGCTATGAATTTTTGTATGTGTGTGATTATTATTTTAACGAGTGCTTATATTTTTTTAATAGGTGATGTGGTAAGAGATGAGATGTAGGTTTTATTGTTTAAGTGTGGTATTAAAATACAAAAATTAAGTGTTTGAAGCGCTAAAAGCTAAAAATTTTAACTCTATATATTAATGTATGTGAATGCTCTAAGCCTCTAAGCACAATAAAATTATAGAAACTCTATAATCAAAGTTGTAAGATGTTTAAAAATGTTTTTCTTATTAAAATTCTATTATAAAAAATTTCTATATATCTAAAAATAAATCAGTATTTATTTTAAATTATTTTGATCATTTATAATTTATCATAATTTTTTGTATTAATAATAAAAATCAGGCCTTGTGCTTGTGCTATGCGACTTGACTTAAGTATTATCCGTTGTAGGATGTGATAAAATTGGATTACCAGAACTGTCAAGAATCTTAAAGAAGTTCCACTATTTATTATAAATTATAATCTACAATAATTCTTGGATTTGATAAAAGCTAAACTTACACAATTTATAAAAAAAAAAAAATGGATAAATTATATCTTAATCACTTGAATTATATTATCTATTTAATTTAAAAAAAATATTTTATTAAAATATCTTCTTTAGTTTTCATATAAGTTTGGATTATTAACCAATACTTCGCATAAGCATAGACATACTATGATAATGAAAATTGACATCATTTCACTTGTATTCCTTTAACTACAACAAGTTTCTAAGAATTCTAACAAATTTAAAATATGACTCACATTTAGGGTTCAAATTCCCTCTTCCCATTGTAACTATCAAATTATCCAAAATAAAAAATAAAAAAACTCATGTTACATATTATTTTTTAAATAAATTAATATCGTTCCTAAAAATTAAATTTGGATTTTTTTTTTTTCTAATTCTTGCATGCTTTTTCAATAAGCATGTCAAAATTCATATTTTGAAATGCTTATTTTCACTTCCAATGCTATCGAAGGGATCAACAATTTATTAACGTAAAATCTAATTTTTTAAATTTTGAATAATGTTAACACTATGTTTAAGAACTTGACTGTTTAACAACATATCTAATAGGGCTCCGCACCTCTTTATGTTTTTAATAAAAGCATTTAAAATTCAAATATCTCATTCCTTATTGTAACTAGCGCAATATAAAAAGGCGGGAAAAGATATGAAGAATGAAAAGATATCCCATTGTAAAACAGGGGGAAAAGATACTCCGAAATATTCCAAGTTTCAAAAACCCCTTACCCCTAAATAAACAAAAAACCGTTATTGCGTGATCGTAACTCAAAAATCCTTAACAAAATTAAATTCATTGTCAAATGGGCCTCTTGTAATGCCTTACACCATCCCTTCTCTTCTCTTTTGGACTATAGATTGGATCTATATACGGAGGAGATGGGCTTGGCCCTCAAGGCCCCCTTTTTCATAGTTTTCTTTTTCCACTTAGGCTGTGTTTGTTTTGGGTGAAAATCACTTCTGGAAATGTCTTTCCATAAAATAGGCTGTTTGGTTGGTCCGGAAAATTGGGTCAAACGGAAATTATTTTCTGTTGACCGTAAAATAAGCCCTCTAATTCCGGAAAAGCATTTCCGTTTTTATTTTACCTTCAAATCACTTTTGGAACTGAGACATGCAAAGGGAGAAAGAGAGAGAGAAAGAACGACTTAGCGGAACGGCAGAGAGAGAGAGAAAGAAGAGAGAGTAGGGAGAGTGAACCGGGTCTGATCGTCGTAGCACTGCACCAATCGCAATCTTGCCTTCACGCCGATCGCGATCGCAGCACAACGCCGCACCGCCGATCTCTCTCTTTCTTGATCTCCCTCTCCCTTTTGAACCGGGTCTGATCGTCACAGCACCGCGCCGATCGTGATCTCGCCTTCGCGCCGATCGCGATTGCAGCACCGCGCCGCACGATCTCGCACCCAGATCGCACCCTTCAACTTCGCCGGCGAACCCAGAGCCCAGATCACGCATTCGACTTCACCGAGATCGCACCCTAGGATCGCACCGAGACGGCACCGATCGCACCGAGATCGCAGAGAAATGGTTGGGTTTTGATGAATTTGACCGGATTTGATGAATTTTTTTTGGTTGGGTTTTGTTTCTGTGTTTATCTATTGAGAAATGGGATTATATATTTGTTTGGGAGCTGAGAAAATGTGAGGAAGAAGAAGAAAATGTGTTTTCTATATTATTTTCAGCAACACAACCAAACACTACAAAATATTTTCCAAAGCATTTTTCCATAATGCAACCAAACACTTGAAAATATTTTCCTTTCCCGTAAATAACATTTCCGGAAAATACTTATTTTCCGGAAAATATTTTACATAAACCAAACACAGCCTTAATTCATCAATTTATATAATTGAAAAGCAAGAGTAAAAGGGTGGTACTAACCAGAGTAGATCCATCGCTTCCAAAATACGAGATGATTTCCACCTAGGAAATAATCAGGCATACAAGCCAGTGCGTATAAAGGACAGTAACCAATTCTGTCTTGAGCAATAGCCAAACGTGGACAAAGCTTGACTAAATCCAAAGCAATATCTATTGTGTTATACCATATGGACAAAGAAATTAATCAATCATATATAGCGAAAATTTTGAATAGAAAATAACACTCAATGGATAGTTAAGACGAAGAGTTAATTCTTACCCAAAGCTTTGTTATATATAGCCTCGGAAACAATTGCAGCCCCCATGGTGCCATTTTCTGGCATTAGAATTTCTAGTGGAGTGAGCAAATAGAGATAACGAGCCAAATCTAATTGCCCATTGTAAAGGGCCAGAATAAGAGGAATATTTCCCTCGTCGTTTCCCATGCTGGTCAAGTTCTTGTTCTTTCCAAGCATACATTCTACCATTCGGTAGCTTCCACGAAAAGATGCTTGAGCTAGAGCTGTGAAACCTTCAAAATCTTTTATTTCCAAATTTTCTTCAGACATTATGTTCACCAACTCCTCCACTATGTGCTCATGTCCAGCTTCAGCAGCAACATGAAGAGCCGTCTTGTTCGTATCTGTGATTTTTGCACTTATTGCATGCGGATGGGTATTAAGGAACTCCTTTGCAGCATTCCAATCACCACTTTGCAAAGCTTTGTTTAACTCCGTGTAAATCTCGACATCATCATTAATGTTTCCCTTCTTGTCATTTTCTCCTGCCAAACTTTCTTTTATTTTTATTTTTTTTCCCAGAGAATGAAATGAAATGAAACAATTCTGACGTCTACATGCCAATTATCATTTGATATTTTCTGTTGATTCTGAATTTCAATATTAATTAAATACCTAGAGGACATTGGATTTAGTACAGACAAGAGCCATACCATGTCAAAGCAAGTGCAATATGAGCCTAAAACATCCCTATAAGAAAGTATGGTGAAACTTGGGGGAAAACAAATCTATAGGTGATTAAACATGATTCTTATTAACAAAATAATTTTGAAGATGAGTTAGTGTTTAGGAATTAAATCTACATAAATGTGAAAGGTTTAATAAATGTAATGCTACTAGTGGATTAAGTATTAGACAAAGAGAGCTAGGGGCAATGTCAAAGCCAAATTATTTTTTTGGGATCCAAGTTTATATATTGGGGGCACCCCTCCTCACTCAAAACACTTACAGTACTCAAGGGATCAGAACCCCTGTACAATTATTATGATTATATGGATGCTTTTGAAAAGGTATTATTCTTCCAAAATGAGAACTATGACCACTCATGGTTCATTCAGTTTGACAGGAAATTCAAAGGACAGATACCCTCGTGGTTTCTTAAGTGGTGAGAAATGTTTGGATCAATTCCACAGAACTTCCCAGAACCTCTACAGGACGCACTAAGGTATTTCAGCTCTAGATTCCAGGCAGACAGACATTCTTCCCAGTTTCCAACAATCTTGCACATGACAGTTAAGTACAAGATCCACTGGATCAGCATGTGGAATTATGCTATTAACCAGAATCTACTCGATAGGGAATTCTTTGTAAAATGGTGGGATAAATTCAGGCCTACTGACATCATCTCCAAGTTACATAATGACTTTCCTCTTCCAGTACAGAAACCTATAGCTCATTGCACAAGATCACAATCCATCTTAGATTCCGTTCAAATTTCTGGAAAATCTAGCAAAGAACTCAAAGATCTTGCCCAACAACTGCTCCTCCAATCAGAACAGCTAGAGTCAATAGAAAAGAACTCTCCTGCCTCTTCAGAAGCTTCATGCAGTCGTGCTCCAATTTACCCATTTCAGGATTCTCAAGATCCTTACGATGGTTATAATTTGGGCAGCGATTACGGCATTAAAGGCTCTCGGATGTTCCAGAACAACTCCAGGATGCTCCAGAAAGAGCTCAAGAACCACCTTTGCAAATCCGATTACTATTCCAAGAACAGTACCCGCACCAGCAAAGTTGCCGACAAAGAACTATTCACTGCACAGTCCAGAACACTATGCAAAGTTACTATTCGAAAAAGCAAGGGGACAAAACATTGTTCATAAACAGTGACCAGTTACTGTTCACTCTACAATGCCCTGACAGAATCATTGAAGTCACTGTTTACTTTCGGCTGAAAAGATATCCACCTGAAGGTAAAAGCATTTCACCTTCCGTGATTTCTGCAGTCTCCTGATCTGATCCAAGGCTCCCCTCAGCTATAAATGGAACCCTTGGCTTCAGTCTTCAACAAGTCAAGTTTTACACATTACCTCAGAGGTCCAGTTAGGCTTAGTTCCATACTACCTCAGAGCCCCAGTTTACTTTGTAATCAGAAATATATTGTAAACCCAAAATGGCTCTCTTCTCTTCTCCTCTAGCTTACACTTGTACTAGAACTACATCTGTAACCTATTTATGCTTCCGCACCCAGTGCCCTCAGAACGGCACCTTTTATTTGTAGCTTACCCCCATTTGGTATCAGAGCCAAGTTTGTGGCCGATAGTAAGTGTTGTAAGTTACTATAATTATTTTGAAATTAAATCAAGTTGGCCGGTTCAACCGCCATAGTTATCCATTATTTTCCATTATTTTGTGGTTATACATTACTTTGAAGTATGTTATCTCTAACAAACATTATTTTGTTTTACATCTATTTCTTGATAGCATTACCACTCCCATATGTTGCATTCTTCATCTACTATTTCATCTTAGTCAGTGTTTACTGTTCTTTCTTTTGGTGGTAGGCTGAGCCCCCCGTTCATTCATTCTGTTTATTATCATGTGATTACCTGTTTGAGCTAATCCTTTACTTCCCAAGTATCTTCTTTTTCCTGTCTTTGTTTTTAGCCCAAAGTTTGTTGCAATGTGTACTACTAAGAAGTGTCAGTCCGGTTCTGTGTCGGTTTGTAATCCGGTAAGACTAAGTTCTTAATAGGGTGTCAATACTCGCGGCCAAGCAGTAATTCCCGTCAAGCTAGGAGAGCGTTAGGGTTTGCGTACGGTGGGGTAGAAGTACACTAGAATAGGAACCCAGCGGCTGTAAGTGACTCATCCACCAGCTTTTAATCCAGAATGATAAATAGGATGTTTAGAAAGAGTGACTCATCCACCAGCATTAGATCTAGCAGTACATCCCTCCCTGAGATTGCACAAGAAGATAGAACAATCAACTCGAAGTCGTACCAGCTTTCAGATCTAAATCAGAAGTTAGGAGATTGGAACATACCCAAAGTTCCCACAACCCAGGTCTATAAGTCATCATCATGGTCCTTGAAAAAGTCTTTCAGAACGGACTACCATGTTAGGACTATAGAACAAATCTACAGCATCAACAAGGAGTATGAAACATGCTACTTGTTATCCCCTGCAGCCGTGAAAGCTCACAGGGAAAAAGATCATAAATTCCTCCACATAGGACTAGTCCAAGTAGGAGTAAAACCATTGATCAGAGAAGGGTTGAACAACTCAATCCTTATGGCCCTTAGAGACACACGTCTTATTAGATTTAATGACAATCTTCCAGGCACCATTGAATCCAGTTTGAGTAACGAACCAGTTCACTTTGACTGTTTCCCGAACCTCACTGTTGCACTTGACGACCCTCATATCTTGAAGGTCCTCACCCTCAACATCAAAACTCATGGAACCCTTGTGTTACATGGCACCAGACAACTTGCTCTTATATACAAAGTATATTATAAGTGCATGAGGACAAACATGTCCATCCAAGTAGTAGATAAGAGAAAGGCCGGTAAAACCACTCTTATCCAAACCCCAGACGTTAGATCCACAGTTCAGGTACCCAGGACCTTGAAATGGTCTGAAGTCACATTCCCAGCACATTGGACTATAGATAATGAAAATTATCCTCTACAAGTCCAAAACCCAATTAGGAACCCAAATCTAGATTTTATCCAACAGCTAGCCAATGGAACGGTTAGACTAAGCTTTGACCAGTCTAGGTTTAGGTCATCCCTAGAATATGATGAACCCAGGCCCAAATCTTCAGTAGATCTGTACCAGGAACCAAGGTCTAGATCTGTACATCTACGCCAACCCTTTAGGCAGCCAACTATCCACCTTAGAGATAGACCTGCATCCTAGTGTAGTTCGTCTAGAACGCAAGCTCCCACATCTAGAAGAGACTTAGGTCCACAGTTTCAACGTGTAAAAGACCACTCCCAGGTTAGTACCCCTTGTTACACAGCCAAGCAAGAATCAGTTACTGATCAAGATGAAGACAGCACTAGTCAGGACAGTCTTAAGCCTCATTCACCATCACTGATATGAGAAATCCTATTCATCAAGAAAATGAATATGACTATCAGCTCTTGATGTTGACAAAAGAATTCACCCCTGATATGGACGCTCTTGAAAAGGATTTTAATTCTGAAAAGAACAGAGCCAAAAGAGCAGCCTATAGAGCCAACCATACCAGAGAACAGAAACTAGAAGTTTTGAAGAAATGGAAGTTATTCATGAAAGAGGTATCCAGTGATTATCCTTTCTTTGAATACTTTGAGAAACATTTCAAATGACATAAAAGGTCTTATGCTAAAACCAAGCTTCCAACAAGTGATAAGAATCCATCACAAGAAGTAGAGAAATCTGTCTCTCCTTCACCGAATGTAAATGTCTTAGAAGCCCACATATCCTCTAGTAGTTCTAGTAGACCCTCCTTAGAAGATGAAAAGGAGAAAGAACAACTAGATGACCAGCTTGGGGATACACCCTCAATCCCTCCTAAGAAAAGGATATCCAAATATGGGGAAAAGAAGCCTTTAAGGATTTTCACAGGAAGAAAATAGTTTCCAAATAATATAGAAAACAGAAGTTCAAGAACGATGATTTCTATAAGAAAGGAAACCCCAAACCCAAAGAAAACCTTAAACCTAAAGCAAAAGGAAAATGCTTTAGACGTGGAAAGAAAGGACATCTCAAGAAAGATTGTCCAGGGAAATCCCCTACCAATTCCCTAATCAGTGAAGATATCTCCAAAATTTTAGAACTTGACCACCCAGAAAGTGAGTCCCCCAATAGTTCTATTAACCGAGAGATCCGCTAGATTTACCAATCATCATCCTCTCCTAGAGTTCCATCCAGCACCTCTAGTAGCCCAGAGGAAGCCATAATTTGCACGAATAGTTGTTGTAGGAACAACGCTATCATTGTTCTTTCTAAACAAAAAGAGTTGCTCTTAGATCTCATAGAACAGATCAAAGACCCAGAAGAGAAAGCTCAAAGACTTAGTGAGTTCCACAAAACCCTAGTGAAAGAAGCCAGTACATCCAAACCTAGGTTTTAGGAACCCAAAGTTGATTTGGAAAAAATCTACGATAGGTTTACCAAATCCAAGAAAGAGATAACCATCCAAGATCTCCAGAAAGAGATTAAGGATACCAAATCAGAAGTGAGAAACCTTAAGCAAGAATTAGTCATCCTTAGGGTTGATCACGGTCTCATGGACCAAAGGGTCAAAAACCTAGAAAGTACTTCTCATCAAGGCAATGAGGAAGGAACCTCACCACAAAACCCTTTTGATGAAGAAGATGAAACAGTTAACCCTACTACAAATATGGAGCCAGAACCAATAAATGGATCGTTCTTGCAAACCATCAGTAGAATTAACTTCCAGAAATGGCACTCCAAAGTCAGGATTGTCATTAGCAAGGATTTTCAATTTAAGGTTGTAGCCTTAATAGATTCAGGCGCTGATCTCAACTGCATTCAAGAAGGAATCATCCCTTCTAAATACTTCTGGAAAACCAAGGAACGGTTAACTTCCGCAAGTGGAGGAAAAATGCAGATTGAATTCAAAATCCCAAAAGTGCATGTTTGTCAGGACAATGCGTGTTTCAAAACCACCTTTGTTCTCGTCAAAAATATGACAGACGGGGTCATCCTAGGAAACCCATTCATGTGTCTGCTGTATCCTTTCATCACGGATAGTGAAGGAATCACTACCCATCCTTTTGGCTAACCAATAAAGTTTAAGTTTCTTAGGAGCCCAGAACCTAAAGACATCAATAGTCTCCAAGAGGTTTCTATCTCCAAGACCCTTAACCTTATCAAAGCCAAAACCCAACACCTTAAGTACCTTGGTAATGAACTAAGTTACAAGAGAATTGATGAGCATTTAGCTTGCAAAAGTTACCAAACAGACATTAGGAAGTTTGAAGAAAAACTTAAGCAAGAAGTCTGCTCTGATACCAAATGGGGGTAAGCTACAAATAAAAGGTGTCGTTCTGAGGGCACTGGGTGCGAAAGCATAAATAGGTTACAGATGTAGTTCTAATACAAGTGTAAGCTAGAGGAGAAGAGAAGAGAGCCATTTTGGGTTTACAATATATTTCTGATTACAAAGTAAACTGGGGCTCCGAGGTAGTATGGAACTAAGCCTAACTGGACCTGCTGAAGACTGAAGCCAAGGATTCCATTTATAGCTGAGGGGAGCCTTGGATCAGATCAGGAAACTGCGGAAATCACGGAAGGTGAAATGCTTTTACCTTCAGGTGAATATCTTTTCAGCCGAAAGTAAACAGTGACTTCAATGATTTTGTCAGGGCACTATAGAGTGAACAGTAACTGGTCACTGTTTATGAACAATGTTTTGTCCCCTTACTTTTTCGAATAGTAACTCTGCATAGCATTCTGGACTGTGCAGTGAATAGTACTTTGTCGGCAACTCTGCTAGTGCGGGTACTGTTCTTGGAATAGTAACCGAATTTGCAAAGGTGGTTCTTGAGCTCTTTCTGGAGCATCCCGGAGTTGTTCTGGAACATCCGGGAGCCTTTAATGCCTTAATCGCTATCCAAATTATAACCATCGTAAGGATCTTGAGAATCCTGAAATGGGTCAATTGGAGCACGACTGCATGAAGCTTCTGAAGAGGCAGGAGAGTTCTTTTCTACTGACTCTAGCTGTTCTGATTGGAGGAGCAGGTGTTGGGCAAGATCTTTGAGTTCTTTGCTAGATTTTCCAGAAATTTGAACAGAATCTAAGTTGGATTGTGATCTTATGCAATGAGCTATAGGTTTCTGTACTGGAAGAGGAAAGTCATTATGTAACTTGGAGATGATGTCAGTAGGCCTGAATTTATCCCACCATTTTACAAAGAATTCCCTATCGAGTAGATTTTGGTTAATAGCATACTTTCACATGCTGATCCAGTGGATCTTGTACTTGACTGTCATGTGCAAAATTGCTGGAAACTGGGAAGAATGTCTGTCTGCCTGTAATCTGGAGCTGAAATACCTTAGTGCGTCCTGTAGAGGTTTTGGGAAGTTTTGTGGAATTGATCCAAACATTTCCCACCACTTAAGAAACCACGAGGGTATCTGTCCTTTGAATTTCCTGTCAAACTGAATGAACCATGAGTGGTCATAGTTCTCATTTTGGAAGAATAATACCTTTTCAAAAGCATCCATATAATCATAATAATTGTACAGGGGTTCTAATCCCTTGAGTACTGTAAGTGTTCTAAGTGAAGAGGGGTGCCCCCAATCTTTGCAGCTTACAAAACTCTGAATTATGAATTTATGGTATAGGACCATTGAAGGATTATTCCTGTCTCTGATGTCTTCTATCTTGGCAGACTTTTCTTGGATGAGAATGTCTTTATAGAATTTGATGTTTTTTTCTGGGCTTTTAGGAAGGAAATGCCATTCATGAGGCAATACTTCCATTGCTAATGGTAGCGGATCTGTTATGTGAGCCAGGTGTGGTTCAATATAAGAGATATGCTGAACAAAAGGTTTTTTGATATAAGAGGCTCTTCCTGATCTTGGAGGAAGAGTGAAAGAAGGTTGCCTAGGCACAATTGGGCCAAGGGGGTCTTCAATTGTATATGGAGAGATTCCCTGGGAAGGGGTGTGGCTAGGGCAGAGCTATAACTGTGTTGTCCTTGGGGCCTTTGGTAATTTGGTTTTGGGATGGTGGACACCAAATAACGATTGACAACAACGGATGGTGACACAGGTAACGTTTTTGGTGAACTAGAGAAAGGTACTAAGGGGCCAGAGTTCTGTGCCTGACTGGTACTCCTAGTGGTTTGCTGTTTAGGCAATTTAGGAGGTTGGGGTTGTACGGGCTTCTTCTCGAACATTTTGGACTGGATTCTGCAAAAATTCACGGGTTAGGAAGTCAAGGATACTGTTTTGAGTTCCAGCTATGAATTCTATGTCAAAATCAAAAACTGAAAGAATGGCTTACCAACGTGCAAAAATCTGTTTTGATGCAATGTTTTGAGCATCTTTTTCTAAAACATGTTTTGCAGATTTACAATCAATTCTTAATAAAAACTTTTGATTCAAAAGATCACTTTGAAATTTTGAAATGCATAGTATTATAGATAAAATTTAACAACATCATAATTTCTTTTCCAAATGGACAGAAATGGATCGAAGTAGACCAAATTTGCCTGAATGGTCCAAAGTGAACTAAAAGGACCCAAATGGAACCATAAAGAGATTACAAAACATGAAGCTTGTTCATTTTTAAAATTAAAATTAAAAAAAAACCACTTTGACCAGAAAGCACAGGTGTGGCTCCAAGACCGCCGTACCCACATTGGACTTGCCCCAACGCGGTGTCCAGCATCCGACACGCTAATTCGCCTTCTTTTTTTCTTTTCTTTTTTTCAATTCAGCCAAATTCGCGCCGAACTTGGCCGATTCGTGCCAATTCGGCAAAAATGGGAGCCAAAACAGTCGATACAGTCTGATTCTAACCTAAACGGCCACCAAAATAGACCGATACGGCCCCCAAAACAAGCTGAAATGGGCCGCTAGCTGTCATTCCTCTGCTTCATGTGGCCTTGTGGGAGGAAGGGAAAAAAAAAAGAAAAAAAAAAAGAAAAAAGAAGAAGAAGATGAGAAGACACAAAGAAATGGTTAGAACTTAGAAGAGGTGAAGAAGAAGAATAAAGGTACATAACAAAAGAATATAAATTAAGTAGGTGAGAAAGTCAATTGTTTCACGTTGGTGGGCTTGAGAATTGGAAAAGGAGTAAAAGAACCTTCTTGGAAGGTGGTTTTTTGTTTACAATTACCAAAAATAATGATTTTATTAAAAACAAATCATAAATAATTGTTTTTTAATAATAAACTCTACCACTTTATTTGAATTTTTTTATATAAAAAATATTAAATTCACCATATAAAAATATTTTTAATAATTTTTTAATCGCCATACTTCGCTGCACCCGCACCTTACTATTTCAAAAATTGCTGAGTCCTACACCTGTACCCAAATCCAGAAATGCACCCATACTTCGCATAAAGGTATTGCACTCAAGTGAGAGAATCTCAGTCATGCGAAATAATAAAGGAACTCAAGACTTCACCTATCCCTTGTTCAAGGCTTGTTTCGGTGAGATTGCAGATACTTGTTATCCAACCATTTTTTCTATTTCCGTTTTGGACTATATATTCCACAAGGTCTTTTACCTTGCTTTGTGTACCTAGACTATATTTTGAAACAAAACGGAGCTAGAATTCTATTCTTGAGGGGGCAACTTTTAGTACCAAACAAATAACTGAAATTTTTAGTCACTAAATTAGCATGACCTATTAAAAGCATTCTAACTTAATTAGTTGGCACTTCCTTATATTTTTAATTGAGACATTCAAGGATTAAATTTCCTATCCCTATTGTAACTATGAACAAAAGAGAATTGGGAATTGTAGCATATTAAATTAGATCAAAAGCAACATATGATATCAAAGCATTTCCTTTATATTAATAAATAAAATAGTTATTAATTAGTGAAAATTGATAACCTTGTATTTTCTTCTACTTTCTAAGCTAAATAAAGTCCTAATGTTGAGGGGTAATCTACTGAAATATTAGGTATTATTCTGTAATAAATATTAAAGAATAACAGCACAAATGTATGATTTGTATAATGGAATTATCACACATCCAAGACCAAAAAGTCACAAAGTATGCAATTGGAGCTGTTCAACAGTTACCATCCATGAAAAAAGAATAAAAGAAGAAAAATCTTCTTGTTTGGCTGGTATATGCCAATTATTATCAGGGCATGGGTACATCATATAGTACGATTAATGAACAGATTAAAACCAACGCCCCATTTTCCTATCAAAGATGCCAGGTCTGTAGGTTGAAATGGCCATGGCAACAAGAAGGGGGAACTGCATCAATACAAAAAGGGTGACAGGAATACTAGCCAAAAAAATGACAGGAAGTAAAATCCATGATTGTCCCTGTAGCATAAGTAAAAGTGCAGCAGAAAAGGCTATTATCATGGCTGGAATAGAGAACAAAAGGGTCAGAAGGCCTATTATCATTTTTGTAGGCAAGGACTTAAGGAAATCTTCTTCTGCATAACGAGATGTGAAGATTCCCAAAAACATCAAGACTGAAGTTGTGGAAGAAAAGAGTGAGAGAGCAACGGATACTATAAAGACCATAAATAATTTTTTATTAATGAAAATTGGGAAGCCTTTAGTTTGGTCATTACCACCTGGAACCGTAAATGCTGCAGCAAACATAATGGTAACAATGAGAGCACCCACCACTGTACAAGAAGATACTGTGTCCTTCATCCATTTCTCGCCCTTGCTCATCATGTCTTCATGGTTCTTTAAAAACAATTGTTGGGGAGTCAAACCCTCTTTGTTTATAGATACACGAACCTTGGTAGGGACAATGCTCTCCACCTCCTACATTTTTGTAACGAAGGCTTAGAAACCAAAATATTTAATATAAAAACATTAGAAAAGATAGAAATTTACCTCATGGTATAGGAAATGTAAAGATTAACATTAATATTAAATAGTTCCACAAATATCATCAACTATAATTCATATCATATATATCTATATGACTATATATATACACACACTATGAAACCGAAAACTTTTGATATTTTGTTGACCTCATAATATGTTGCCAGGTCTTTGCAACTCAAGGTTTATTTTTAGTAGTCGACTACTTTTGCTTTGTTCTTTCTTCCTGTTTGAAGTTTGAACTCCCTATGGTCTAACACCCCTTCTTTCTCTTCTCACTGTTGAAGCCCTCTCCCTCTTCTCACTCTCTCTTTCTTCCCTTCCTCTGCCGGCAACAACAAAAATGATGTTTCGTCCCTTAAAAAAGAAAACATTACCACACAACTCAACTTATCATTGTAAAACTCAAGTTTGAACTTTGAAATTGCTTTGGGTTGCCTTTGGAAGGACTGTAGTTTTTAGCCTGCTATTTTTTAGATTCAACTCTGTCTACCTATACTTTCTCAAAAAAAAAAAAAAAAAAAAAAAACTGTCCATCTATAAGGATTATGTCATTTGATTTTTGCCTTTGTCTCTGTTGATCAGTTTGCAATATTCCCGCCAAACGCGGACAGTCTTTCTCTGCATCACATCCACTGGGATCCAAAACCATGACTGGCCTCCAAATCTATGCCCAATTCTTTCAATTACTCTTCTCAAAGAGTAAAATTTTTTTTGGCTCAAATGGTGATAGATAGAGAACTTACAACAAAGTTAGCAGTAAGCAAGGGATGGCTTAGATAGAAACACCCATTTGTTGATGGGTGAAGAGTCAGGAAGAATGGTGGAAAACCTTTTTCAAAAGTTAGGAAGAGCAAAAGGAGATCAGTACCCTTTTGTAGTTCTTCATCACATGTAAAGAGAGGTCAATCTTATCACCCTCAAAATGTTATACATAATGCATGAGCCAAACCGAAAAAGGGCTTGGGCTAAGTCTCGGGGATTTGAGGTAGGTGTAGATCACATACCATTAAATTTAAGAAACTTCTTTTTCAATTTTCTGAGTAATGATATTGATGAAAAAAAAAATATTTTTTTGTTTGTTGCACTATAAGCAACTTGGTGGTATTTTAATGTGGTAGGAATAATTCTACGAGCAAATAATAAGTCTCTAATACCCTGAAAGTGACATATGCAGCCAATGATATTTGAGTTTGTATCATGTATGTATAACCAATAATCCTTCTCATGTAACAGTATTTGTGGTATAGGAAGTTTAGGGATAAATATGTAAAGGCAGAAAGTAAAGAGCAGAAAAAAGAGCAGCACAAAGAGCATAAAACGACATGTAGTTTAGTAGAAGATTTGTAAAACTGTGTAGTTTAGTATATAGCATTAGTGGCTATGTTAGTTGTGATTAGTGGCCACGTGTACAGCTGTGATTAGTTCATTAAAAAGTTAGTTTTGCTTAAATCCCGCTGGTTAGTTAGAGGTGGTTAGCTACATTGTGTATAAATATCTAAATCATATAATCTATTATTAATGTGTGATAATACAAAATATTCAATTCTTGGATTCTCTCAATTCTCTCTCTAGAATCTGTTTCTCTTTCCATGGTATCAAAGCCAACAATGGCGTACTCTGCAAGTTCAACTTCCTCTACTACAAGCTCAAGCACAAGTACACACTACGATTTCTACTCACGGAATTAACCCGTCGCTACTGCTTCTATTTAACATGGCGAGCATGATGACAGTGAAGCTAGAATACAACAAATATTTGGTTTGGAGGCACCAAATCGAGGTGATTTTGGAAGCTTACTCAATGATTAACATCATTGAAGATAATCTTGAAGCTCTAGATCCTTTACTTAAAGATAGCTCAGGGAATTATACCATTGAAGCTAATCCTGAGCATATTCAATGGAGGAGTCATGAACAAGCACTATTCACATTTATTAATTCTACTCTCCATCAATTTTGGCTCTCATAGTTAGTCAGAAATCTGGTATAGGAGTCTGGAAGATCCTAGAGAAAAATTTTGCTTCAGTTTCTCAATCTCACATTCTCAATTTAAGGAATGAATTGATGAGTCTCCAGAAAGGGTCAGAGAGTATGAACACTTTCTTTCAACGAATTAACAAAATTCGTGATAAACTTGTTGATGTGGCAGTTTTTGTTGATGAGGAGGAGTTTATTCATTTAGCTCTTGAAGCTTTGCCTCCAGAATATGATGCCTTTTCTTCATCCATATGAATTAGAAATGATGTAGTTACTCTTGAAGAGTTGAACACTCTGCTAAACGCTGAAGAAAGATCCATCAAGAAAAGGTCTACTCTTCAAGATTCTTCTTCATTTGCTATGGCAGTTAATCAAAGGAAGAGGATGGAATGGCAACGATCGTGGTTGTGGTAATGGATGAGGTAACAACAATGGCCAATTCTGTGGTGGTCAATCTACTTAATTTCCAATTAGTCTCAGTTCTTTGGCCAATCCTAAAATGGTTAAGGTTAGTTTTCCCCTTCACAGTCACAATCCAAGTCTAATTTTCAACACGGTCAAAGACCTGTTTGTTAGATCTGTGGTAAGAATGGTCACACTGCTTTGGATTGTTACCACAGGATGAATTTTGCATATCAAGGGAGACACCCTCTAGCTAAGCATCAATGGCTGCAAGTTCAATGGTTGCAAAGTCTAGCTCTCATCCAAACCAAAATTGACTCACTGACACTGGTGCTTCTGATCACATTACACCAAACTTGTCACGGCTCTCTCTTCATCAACATCCTACAGCTGGTGAGACTGTCTCAGTGGGCAATGGGCAAGAATTACTTGTCACTCATATTGGTAATGGTAAGCATCTCACTCCATTCTACAATTTCAATCTTAATAACATTCTTAGGGTGCCACAGATTGCTTCAAACTTACTTCCAGTGCATAAAATTTGTTTACAAAATAATGCCTTGTGTTATTTGCCTACAGGGAAGGTCCTATACAAAGGGTTGAGTAAAGATGGTGTCTATCCCATTCCACCCATTGCTTCTTTTCAATCTTCACATACATCCTCTATCAATTCAAGTTGCTTTGTTGCTGTTTTTGCACAAGCTTTACTTTGGCATCAAAGACTTGGGTATCCTTGTTCCAAGATATTGCATTCTGCCTTATCTGATGTACCTTTTGTTAATATTTCTGCTTCTAGTGATATTTGTTCACAACGTGTTTCTTGTATAAGTGCTAAAATGCACAAACCTCCCTTTCTAAAACATGTATCCGGTACTACTTTTCCTTTGGAGTTAGTTCATTCTGATGTTTAGGCCCCTGCTCCTATTGTTTCTGTACTTGAACACAGGTTTTATGTGATATTTGTTGATGATTTTACTTGTTTTACATGGCTATTCTTGCTTAAACATAAGTCTGGTGTGTTTAGTGTTTTTCTTACATTTGTCTATTGTTGAGAATCAATTCAATACCAAAATCAAGGCTTTAAGCTCTGATGGTGGTGGTGAATTTCTTAATCACAAATTCAAGGCTTTTTGTCTAAATAATGGTATTTCTCATCAACTTTCCTATCTTTGCACCCCTCAACAAAATGGGGTGGCTGAAAGAAAACATAGACAAATTGTTGAGACCAGGTTGGCTATGCTTCAGAAGACTAATCTTTCTTTGTCTTATTGGTCTTGTGCTTTCAGTACTGCTGTCTATCTTTTAATAGGATTCCATCTTCTATTCTTAATTTTGTGTCTCCTTGGCAGAAGCTTTATCTTAAGAAGCCTTCTCTTCAGGCTTTAAAAGTCTTTGGTTGTTCTTGTTTTCCTTTTTTGAAGCCTTCTCTTCTCATAAATTTGATCCTAAGTCCAGATTGTGTATTTTTTGGGTTATCCACCTCCTTCCAAAGGCTATATCTGTTTGGCGGTCTCCACTAGGAAAGTTTATATTTCACCTCATTGCATTTTTCATGAATTTGTGTTTCCATCCTTGTCAAGCTTGGATTCTGTGTCTTCCTCCCCTTCTTCATCTCTTCCTGCTTTTGATCCTTGGTTGGCTACTTTGCTTCCTTTGTCTGTTTTGTTTGCCTTTTATTCTTCTATTAACACTGCTTCTTCTACTGTTCTTGATACTACTCTTGCTATTGTCCCCAATGTGTCTCCACCTATTTCTGCTTCTAGTGTTTCTACCAATACTCATCCCATGCTTACCAGGTCTAAGAATGATATTTTTAAGCCCAAAGCCTATGCTGTTACTGAACACCCTTCTTATGCTGTGGCTTCCAGTTTTCTCATTGGGTTGAAGCAATGGACTCAGAATTTGCTAGCCTTCAACAACAACGCACTTGGTCTCTTGTTCCTCTACCTTATGGCAAGAATGTGGTTGGCTGTAAATGGGTTCTTAAGATGAAGAGGGATAGCAATGAAAATATTGCTAGGTATAAAGCAAGGTCGGTGGCCAAGGGTTACTTATAGCAGTATGGTTTGGATTATGCAGAAACTTTTAGTCTTGTAGTCAAACCAGCGATTGTCAGGATTGTTCTCGCTTTGGTAGTGTAGTTTGGCTAGTCTCCTAAGCAATTGGATGTATCCAATGCTTTTCTTCATGGGGTATTACAAGAAGAGGTCTATATGTGTCAACCCCTGGCTACAAGGACAGTTCAAGACCTGACCATGTGTGTCTATTACATAAGCAATCTATGGTCTTTAGCAAGCCCCTAGGGCTTGATTTGATAGCTTTACCACTCGGCTGTTTCATCTTGGATTTCATGCTTCTTGTGCTGACAACAACCTCTTCATTCTCATTCATTCCTCTCATATTGTGTATTTGTTGCTTTATGTTGATGATATAATCATCACTGGCAATAATTCTTCCTTTATTACTGAGATTGTGAGTTAGCTTGGTTCTTCTTTTGCTCTTAAGGATCTTGATTGCTTGAATTACTTCCTTGGGCTTCAGATTGAGTACAAAATTCTGGTCTTTTTGTTCATCAGTCTAAGTGTGCTCAGGATTTGCTTACCAAGTTTAACATGCTTGACTGCAATTCTTGCTCTAATCCTTATGCCTCAAACCATCATTTTGTTCCAGCTCATAGTCCTCTACTCACTGATCCTACTGCCTATAGAAGTTTGGTTGGGGCACTCCAGTATATAACCTTTACCAGACCTGATTTGTCCGACAAGCTGTCAACTTTTGAGCAAGCCTACTCAGCATAATCTCATTTCAACTAAGAGGATCCTCCAGTATTTGAAAGGGTCTTTGCATATGGGAATTCATTTTCAAGCTGGTCCTTTGTCTCTTTCTACCTATTGTGATGCAGATTGGGCTGGAGATCCTATAGATAGGAGGTCCATTACTGGTATGGTTGTGTTTTTGGGTGGTCCTCCAATTACCTGGTTTGCTAAGAAGCAGCCTACAGTTTCAAGATCATCTACAGAAGCTGAATACAGATCCTTAGCCACAACTACTGCTGAACTTTATTGGCTGAGGATGTTGCTTAAAGATCTTGGTGTTTACTTATATCATCCTCCAATTTTGTGGTGTGATAATGTTTCTGCTCTTTCCTTAGCTTCTAATCCTATTTTTCATGCCCGTTCTAAGCATGTAGAGGTTGATTATTATTTTGTTAGGGAGAAGCTTTTAAACAAGGATCTTGTGGTTAATTATATTTCTACATCAGATCAGTTGGCTGATGTACTCATCAAATCTCTTCCTTCTCCTCGGTTTCATTTTCCTGTTCACAAACTCATGGGAGTCCCTCCCCTTCGTTTGAAGGAGAATGTAAAGGCAGAAGGTAAAGAGCAGAAGAAAGAGTGGCACAAAGAGCAGAAAACGACATGTAGTTTAGTATAAGATTTGTAAAACAACGTGTAGTTTAGTATATAGCATTAGTGGCTAAGTTAGTTGTGATTAGTGGCCACATGTACAGCTGTGATTAGTTCATTAGAGCGTTAGTTTGGCTTAAATCCCGCTAGTTAGGTAGATGTGGTTAGCTACATTGTGTATATCTAAATCATGTAATCTATTATTAGTGCGTGATAATAAAAAATATTCAATTCTTGGATTCTCTCAATTCTCTCTCTTGAATTTGTTTCTCTTATCAAAATATACACATTTACTCTACCTGACCCAAGAAGAACATACTGAGTTGTCTAGTTTTAGTTTTGGCAGAGGCCAAGTGGCATCATTCTAAGAGGCGTCCTCCAAGGTACATAAAGACACTTTCCCTGCCTGATCTTGATTCATTTTGTACCTTTCTAAATGAAGTAGAAAGTTCAGAGATGCTAGGAAGGACTATTTGTGATTGCAGCACAATAGCTGAAAGTGAGCATCACAGTTAACCAGAGTCAATCAGCACACTCCACTTGAAGCACAAACATCTGTTAGGCCAGTTAATGTGTGAAAGAGTCCCAAACTGTGATTTTTTATGCTGGTAGAGCCAAGGACCAGTACACATTAGAAGAGATTATGGAAGCATTTCTTAGAATCATGTGATTTACATATTCTTCAAATCTTAATAGAGCAAACTTGGTCTGGCAGAATGCCCTCACAGCATTCATACTCTAGGACTTTAAGCGTGAAAAATGATGGATTTGATCATTTATATTGAAAATCAATTAGTTTTTGCATACTTATGTTGAAATTTCGATGGCTTTTTGTTAGTTTGTGATGCTTGCTGCTTTTGGTTGTTATGCAAGGGTGAATGATTTTTTCCCCATTTCTATTGTTACATCAAATCCCAATTACACCCTAACTTTCTCTCACACAAAAGACATAAAACTAGAAGCCGTCAGCCTCTCTTTTTCTCTATTATATATATATATATATATATATATATATATAAATATATTAAGTATGCTAATATTAGGTTGGCTATTGGGTTTTCCAATTACATGTAGAATTTGGTTTCATTGTTGACCGACTTGGGCTTGTGGTAATTCAAGCTGCACATGCGAGCCCATATCAACATTTCCCAACTCATTTGAATTGTTACATGTTAATGGGGTTTGATAATTGGGTTTTTTAGACAATGATTTGTTTTATAAATAAGAATTATGTGATTTGCATAAGTTATAAGCTAGTATTATTAATATGAAATCCTCCTATTTCATGTAAAGTGCAAGATTTATACTTCAAGAATGTGGATAAAAAGACAACGAGAAAAAGAAGACAATTGAATTGGTAAAAAATTGATCCTTATTATATCTCATCCTTTTACTACCAGAAATCAAAGTCGAAAGAGAACATTTTAGGTATAACAACCGAAGAATAATATTTTTTATTATGTAACAACTGGAAAATATTATGCTAGATATTAAGTTTTGGAATTGTGTTAGCATATCCTGTGCCAACTGTACTTGTAATTCATGTATAAATATTTTGTATTTTTTATTTTGCTTTTTGTGGGTCTTTTCGCATTTGGGTTGAGGATTCAAGAGCTGAATTTGGTGTTGATAAGGAAGTAGTTTTGATTGAGTGAAGCATAATTTTGGCCCGCAACTTTGGCATGTGGAAACCATTTGAAAATCTATTGGGATGAATTTCGCGGGAGTATCAATCGAGTGAAATGCTCAAACCTAAGAGAAATCAATTATGCTCTCACCTGCTTTTTCAGCCTTTTGCCCATCTTACGTATACATTATTTCCCATGAATTTCAAACCTAGTTTGATGATTCTCTCTTTATCAGTGGGTTGATAGGACTCGAACGTTGATCTTTGGGCTATTTCCTGCAATACAGAGGACACAGAATCAGAGGGGACCGGTGGGGACCGGCCAAAGATCCTCCGATGATCAAGTCAGTTACTTCGAACTCTCTGTAACGAAGAAATGATCTCTCAAAAGTAAAAGTGTCTGAATGAATTTACCTTTCATCGAAGGAGCCTTATATAGTGTGTGTGTGGAACGGTTTGTCTGTTTACGAACCGTTCCCAATGTCGAGGAGTCCGGCGAATTGGGAGTAACCTCCATAACCGCTGTGGAAGTTACCTAGGTCGGACGGGCCGATGAACTCGTCCATCCATAATCATGGATGGACGACACCTCCAGGATGATCTCGTCCATCTTTAGTGGAAGATGAACGAGATCATCTAGGAGGCTTAACGTTCATAAATAATAAATAAATCTTCACAAGGTATTGCTCGTCCATGTATGGACGAGATTCGCCAGTACGCTCGCACCGCCTATTGTAGCTTCTTTCGTGAGACGAGACACGTGGACGAGCTATGGACTTGGGATTGTTTATGACACCATCAGTTGCCCCCTCGTCCATGTGAGTCGTCCAAATGGTTGAACGTCTCTGGACTGGTAATTGGTTATCAATTATTTACACCACGTGTTACTTTTTTATTGGCGACTGATTCCGTCGATTTACATTTCCGAGGTAGATGCCACGTGTCGCTTTCGTATTGGTTGGGTCGTTTCGATTACCCAGGTCAGCATCCTATAAATAGTGGAATGCCTCCCTTAACCCTTTTCATTCCAGAAATTTTCCTCCTTGACATCCATCGTCTAGAGCCTCGTCTAGGAGTTCCTCTGCGTCTAGAGTCTTCTTCCGTCTAGAACCAGGTACTCTTCTTCCCCTCGTCTTTAGGTTTTAAGTTTCTAAATAGAGATGTCTGCTGCTTCCTCGTCTGCTGATAGCCTTAATAGGGCTATAGACGAGTACTGTGAGGATACTAGTGAGGGGTCTAACTCTAGCAGTGCTAGTGATGAGAGTGGAGGAAGCACGGACGAGAACTATTCTTCTGGGGCCCCTGGGCTCCCTATTGAGGTCGTCCAAGAACAGCTTAGGAGAGCTTCTGGCTCTCAAGCTGGTTCTCCGTCCAATCCTACGGACGAGGTAGAAACCGTCTTCAGTTGCGCTGTAGGCGTCCATTCTAAGACGGACGAACAGAGGTTAAATAGCCTTAAATCCTGGTATCAAATCCCAGACGAGTTTAACCCTAGGCTGCCCGTCCGTGGAGAGTGGTGTTGTGAGCCCCGTTTTGGTATAGGCGTCTATGAATCTTACTTCTTAGGTGGCCTTAGGTTTCCTTTAAATGCCTTCGATAGAGAGTTATTAGTTAGGTTAGGTTTAGGTGTTTGTCAATTCAATCCTAACGCATGGAGACTAATTATCTCCATGCAAATTTTGTGGAGGGAAGTTTTTGGTGGGGACCGTCCTCTTACAGTGGACGAGTTCCTTTATTGTTATAAACCTTCTGCCATAAGTCAATCTGAAGGTTTTTATCAGTTTACTGCTAGAGGGAATGATTGTAGGTTGATCAAGTCCCTAGCTTCGTCTGATAGGAAATGGAAGACGGAGTTCATTTTCGTTTCAGGCTTCTGGGTAGGGAACCCTGTGGACGTTGGCAGGGATCCCTTTCCCCCTTACACTGGGGAACTAGGGAACCTTCGTCCAGAAGGTACGTCCCTTCCCCTTGTTTATTTTTATTCTTACTTCTATTTGATATATTTACAATTTCTAACCTTTGTTTGTTCATTGTGTTGTAGCTGCCAAACGTCCGTCCTTGAGTAAATTCCATCGTGACCGCGTCCACAGAGCTCGTCTACATACAGACAGGAGCTTTCGTTCTCTTGTCACGTTAAGACGTTTAGCCAAGTGGGGTTTAGGTCCTGAGCCTTCAGACGAAGCTATCGCCCACGAAGTTACTGTGCGAAAAAGTAAGTTCTTAGCTAAACTTCCTTTTCTTTTTCTTTTTTATGTATACCTTCCTAACTTGTTCATCTCGTCCTAGGAATGTCAACAATGAAAGAGAACAGAGGGAAGGAGATTGCAGGAGAAGGGAAACGTCCTGAGGGTCAGGCCCAAGATCGTCCTGAGGGTCAGACTCAAGATCGTCCTAAGGGTCAGACTCGTCCAACGGCTGGGGACAAAAGGAAGTTCTTGCCAAAAAATATTGACTTAGGAGGGCTCCCCAGTCGTAGGGACAAAAGGATTAAACAAGGCTCGTCCAAGGTGGTCAAGTCTAAACCTCCCCAGTCCCAGCCTGCTGTCCAGATAGTTGATGTGGACTCGTCCACTCCAGTGGAGTCCACGCCGTCCAAGACTCCACCCAGAACTCCTTTGGCCAAGTCTACCACGCCTGGCTCGTCCCAGCCTTCTACGAACATTATTGAGAATGAAGACCTGGCTTGGGAACGTTTCCAGGTAGCTGTCAAGGACGAGGATATAAACGCGTGCTATAACATGGGCTTGAAGGAATTTGAACATTCAGGCGTCCATGACCTTTTCAAGGTATGTTAGTATCTCTCGTCTTTGTTTAGTTAGCAACTTTTCCTTATTTAATCATTCTATGTTGCTTTGTTTATTCATAGGCCATGTCGAAGTTTATAGCGGCGTCTAGACAGGCAACGGAGCTGGACAAGACGAGAGTCTTGTTGGAGACAAGGATTCAGCAGGTGAATGCTGACTGCAAAAAGTGGGCTGGGGCTGCTGAGAAAGCTAAGGACGAGGTCAAAGAACGTAACAAGTTGATTGAGGAGCTGAGGACTGATGCATTGGAGAAGGAGACGCGCATTGATCACTTGCAGAAGATGAACGACGAATTGAATGCTCGTCTCTCCAAAGCAAAAGAGGACGCTGTGGCTGAGTTCAAATCGTCCAAAGAGTATACAGACACTTTGGATCGTAATTATGCAGCTGGTTTTGAAGATTTTAGAATGGACACTATTGAGAACTTCCCTGAAGTTGACTTTGGCGTAATCAAGCTTAACCTTGCTGCTGCCACAAGCTCTCTTCTTCAGACCGGATCTGATGACGTCAATGTGGAAGATGATGCAAGTACTCAACCTCAGGACGAGCCTGTCGTGGACGCCCCTCCTTCTTAGGACGAGATTTTAACCTTATGGCTTTCTTTCTTTCTTTTTTATTTGGTCCTTTGTTTTTGGACCCCTTTTTTTTTATGTAATAAGAATACATTATACTCGTCCATGGTTTTAGGACGAGCTTTTTAAGTACTATTTTTGTTTTTCAAACTAATCAAGGGTTTTTGGACGTAGGATGTCCACCCTTTGAATGAAGTTTTATTTTCTTTGCATGAATGAGTGATTTCATCTTCTTTGCATGGACGAGTGATTTCATCCTCTTTGCATGGACGAGGGATTTTATCTTCTTTGCATGGACGAATGCTGCTAGGCCATTTGAACTCCAGCCTTAGCTCGTCCATATCGAGAATACATATTTCCCATGTAATCTAACTCGTCTTAGCAGGTAGTATTTTTAATTAGCTTGATTCGTCTTAAGACTTGCAAACTAATTTTACTTACCATCTTACTTATTTTGCCAACTTTTTCTCTCGTCCAGATTTTGGATTGTTTCAGTTGGCTCCACCTCGTCTATGAGTTGGACGAGTGTGGATGTGGTTTTTTCCTTAGAAAATTTAGACGTTACATCTCTGCGTCCAGAGATTTTGTTCGTCTTGAATCTTTCAACCCTCTTGAGGATTGACTTGGACGACAATATCATGGAGAAATTTCACACAACATTTAGCACATAACATAAATATTGTTTACAGACAAGGCATATGCACACTGATGCCTTTTTATTTAATAAATACATACTTCATGACTTCGTCCATAACAATAACACAACTATAATAAATAACAAGATCATAGTTTCAAACTCCACACATAAGCAACACCAAATATAATAGTATCAAACACAAACAACATCATACGTAGTAGTAGGGTAATTAAACAGATAAGACCCAGTCTCGTCCATAGGTTCACTCCTACTGGTAGTACCTCCTCAGGTGCTCCACATTCCAAGGATGTTCCAGCTTTCTCCCGTCCAAGGCCTCCAGGTAGTAGGATCCTTGCCTTTTACAGTTGATAACTTTATAGGGTCCTTCCCAGTTTGGGCCCAATTTCCCATGTGCCGGGTTCTTGGTCGACAGGGAGACCTTTCTCAGGACGAGATCCCCAATGTTGAAACGCCTAGGCTTCACCATCGCGTCATACTGCTTAGCCATGAGATTCTTATACTTTGCTGCCCGGTGTTCTGCGTTTGTCCTTACCTCGTCTATTAGATCGAGGTTCAGACGAAGCTGATCTTCATTATCCTTAACTTGATACATCATCACCCTGTGATTAGCCATATGTACTTCTGCAGGTATGACTGCATCACTTCCATAGGCTAATTTGAAAGGAGTCTCTCCTGTAGGTGTCCTCACTGTGGTCCTATATGCCCATAAAACTCCTGGTAATTCATCTGGCCACACTCCCTTTGCCCCCTCAAGCCGAGTCTTGATGATTTTCAACAAGGATCGGTTTGCAACTTCAGCCTGGCCGTTGGCTTGAGGGTGTGCAGGCGAGGAGTAATGGTTCTGAATTCCAAAATGTAAGCAGAAGTCCTTGAAGAGTGCATTATCAAATTGTCGTCCGTTATCAGACACCAGTACCTTCGGCACTCCAAATCTGCATACGATGTTCTTCCACACGAAGTTTTTCACATTTTGTTGTGTGATATTCGCCAACGGTTCTGCCTCCACCCATTTAGTGAAGTAATCGATGCCCACCACTAGAAACTTCATCTGCCTTACTCCCAAAGGGAAGGGACCCAAAATGTCGAGTCCCCATTGTGCGAAGGGCCACGGTGCCACCATTGGGGTGAGATATTCCGATGGTTGCCTGGGGACGTTGCTAAATCGCTGGCACTGGTCGCAGATCTTAACGTATGCTTTAGCATCAGCTTGCATGTTCGGCCAATAGTACCCTGCACGGACGACCTTGTGGACAAGTGATCTTGCTCCCGAATGATTGCCACATGCCCCTTCATGAACCTCTCTCAGCACGTAGTTTGCTTCGTCCGGGGCTAAACATCTAAGGTAGGGTTGAGAGAAACCCCTCTTGTACAGAACTCCATTCATAAGGACGTATCTAGCTGACCTCACCCTCACCTTTCTGGCCTCGTCCTTCTCTTCTGGTAGTCGTCCGTCTTTCAAATAGGATATAATGGGAGTCATCCAATTTTCTCTGTTATCAACCTGCTGTACTTCCTGGGCATCTATACTTGGCACATACTGAACTTCATCTGACTTCTCTAATGATTCATCTGCTGAGGCCTCCTTCGCTATGGTATCAGCTTCCACGTTCTCCTCCCTTGGGATTTGAACAAAGTCAGCTTTATTAAAACTTTTCACAAGGCGCATCACCCTACCAAGATACTTCTTCATTCGCTCTTCCTTCGCCTCATACGTCCCATTCACTTGCCCCATGATCAATTGGGAATCCCCCATGACACAAATGGACTTTGCTTCCACGGACTTTGCCAATTCTAACCCTTTGAGGAGGGCTTCATATTCGACTTCATTGTTTGTCGCTTGGTACTGTAGACGGACTTTATGTTTCAGTTTATCTCCCTCTGGGGACTGCAGAACCACACCAATTCCTCCTGCATGCCGTGTGGACGAACCATCCACATGGACGATCCATCTCTTATTGTCCTCTGTCTCGATATGACTTGGGGTAAACTCCGCAATAAAATCTGCTAGGGCTTGAGCTTTAATGGCATGCCTAGGTAGATACCTGATATCGAACTCACTTAGCTCCACAGCCCACTGGATTAATCGTCCTGCAGCTTCTGGCCTATTCATTGCCTTTTTGAGAGGATGATCTGTCATAACATTAACGACATGTGCTTGGAAATAATGCCTCAGCTTCCGTGATGCTGTGATTAGTGCGAAGGCCAACTTCTCCATTTGCGGATACCGTCCTTCCGCTCCTTTCAATGCCTTACTTGTATAGTACACTGGTCTTTGCACTTTATCTTCCTCTCTTATCAATGCCGAGCTCACGGCATGCGGGGTTACTGCTAGGTACAAATATAGTTCCTCTCCTTCCATTGATGGACTCAGCAGCGGTGCCATGGTAAGGTATACTTTCAAATCTTCAAAAGCTCTCTGACACTCGTCGGTCCATTCGAATGCTTTTTTGAGAACCTTAAAAAATGGCAAACATTTATCAGTAGCTTTAGAGACAAACCTGTTAAGCGCAGCGACTCGTCCAGTAAGGGATTGGATTTCCTTGGTATTTTGCGGTGGCTTCATGTCCAATATTGCTTGAATTTTATCTGGATTCGCTTCAATTCCCCTGTGGGATACCATAAAGCCCAAGAATTTCCCTGATGATACTCCAAAGGCACATTTGCTAGGATTTAGCTTCATGTGATATTGCCTCAATGTCTCGAATGTCTCCTGCAGGTCGTCTAGATGTCTTCCTTCGTCTTGACTTTTCACCAGCATGTCATCTACGTAGACTTCCACATTCCGCCCAATCTGTGGACGAAACATGTGGTTGACCAACCTCTGATATGTTGCCCCTGCATTCTTCAAGCCAAACGGCATCACCTTATAGCAGAATAAGCCTTGACTGGTTACAAAAGATGTCTTCTCTTGGTCCGCCTCGTCCATTCTTATCTGATTGTATCCTGAAAAGGCATCCATGAAGCTAAGCAATTTGTGTCCTGCAGTTGAGTCTACTAACTGGTCAATGCGCGGTAGCGAGTAGCTATCCTTGGGGCAAGCCTTGTTCAGATCAGTGAAGTCCACGCACATTCTCCACTTGCCATTCGCTTTTTTGACCATTACTACATTGGCCAACCAATCAGGGTAATACACTTCTCTAATGAACTTTGCTACCATCAGCTTCTGGACCTCGTCCTTGATTGCACTATCTCTCTCAGGGGCAAACACCCTCTTCTTTTGCCGCACAGGCTTAGAGGAAGGACATACATTCAAACGGTGGGTAATGACACTAGGGTCTATACCCGGCATATCCTCGTGACTCCACGCGAACACATCGATGTTTTTCTTCAAAAATTGGACGAGGTCCTTTTTAATCTTCTCTTCTAAATCTGCTCCAACCCTGGTACACCTCTCAGGGTTAACTTCATCCAAGGAAATATCTTCCAATGCCTCAGTAGGCTCTGCTACAACCTTCTTTTCTTCAATATTCATTGCTTGAACTTGTTCATCCATGGCCAGCATGGCCAAATAACATTCTCTTGCTGCCAGTTGATTACCTTGTACCTGTCCTACTCCGTATTCTGTTGGAAACTTGACCGATAAATGGTAAGTGGAGGTAACAGCTTTCCAGCTATTCAAAGTTGGTCTTCCAATGATGGCATTGTAGGAAGATGGACAATCTACCACAAGGAAGTTGACGTCCTTGGTAAGTTGTTGTGGATATGCCCCCACTACCACGGATAAGGAAATGGTACCCACTGGTTGCACCTTCATCCCACCAAAACCTACTAGGGGGGAGTTCACTGGACGGAGCTGGTCTCGTCCTAATCTCATCTGCTGAAAAGCTGGATAGTATAAAATGTCTGCTGAGCTTCCGTTGTCCACAAGCACTCTCCTGGTTGTGTAGTTTGCAATTAGTAGGGAGATGACGAGGGCATCATCATGAGGGTGATGAATTCTGTCAGCATCCTCGTCCGTGAAAGTGATTGCCTGCTCGTCCATAGACATTGTTCTCGGTGATCGTCCGGTAATCTGGACGTTCTGTACTACCTTCAAGAATGCTTTCTTGGACTTGGATGACCGGCCAGTTGAACTTCCCCCAATGATGACTCTTATCTCCCTGAGTGGTGGTCGCGATGAATCTTCCATCTTTCCCTTCTGTTTCTCGTCCCTCTGGTCTCGTCCAAGGAAACCCCTCAACTTCCCTTGCCTTATGAGATTTTCAATTTGTTGCTTCAAGTCAAAACACTCGTCCGTGTTATGACCATGATCCCTATGAAAGCGACAGTACTTGTTCCTGTTGCGCTTGTTGGGATCACCCTTCAATTTCTCCGGCCACTTCAGTGAAGGATCATCCTTGATTTGCATAAGGACTTGCTCAAGCGGGGCATTTAAAGGGGTATACTGCTGGTTCCGTACTGGAAGGCCTGGTTTCTTACTTTCTCGATCTCTCCTTTCATCCGTCCGTCCCTTCTTTGGACGAGTGCCTTGCTCGTGATGACGACTGGGATTTGCATCCATTCTCTCGGACCTCTTCCTCTTCTTGGCGATGATTGCATCTTCTGCATTCATAAAATTCTGAGCTGAATGGACGAGTTCGGCCATGGACTGGGGCTCTTTTTCATAGAGCTTGTGTATAAACAGATCCGAATTCACCCCGTTGTGGAAGGCTGCCAGCAGAAGCTTATCATCTGCTTCGTCCACACTGAGAGCTTCTCTGTTAAAACGGGTGATAAATGACCGAAGGCTCTCGTTCTCTCCCTGCTCTATTGTCAACAAACTGGACGAGGAACGCCTGTGCCTTTGTCCGCCAATAAAATTGTTAACAAACAACTTACTCAACTCTTCAAAAGAACTCACCGAATTTGGAGGTATTTTGCTAAACCAAACTCGCGCTGAACCCTTAAGGGTGGTAGGGAAGGCTCTACACATTATCTCATCAGGCACCCCTTGAAGATGCATGGTGGTCTTGAAAGTGGCTATGTGATCAAACGGGTCACGTGTTCCATCATATGAATCCAGTGAAGGCAACTTGAACTTTGACGGTAGGGGGTGACCGTTGATAGAAGCCGTAAAGGGAGAATCGGTTCTGTGAACCAAATCTTCTATCGGATTCGCCCTTTTCATACTTTCCTTCATCTCCTCCATAACTCTCTTCATTTGGTCCATTTCTTCCTTCAAGTGTGGTACCGTTCGTGAAGTGGTGCCTCTAAACTGGCTTCCAATTTCGGTATTCTCTCTTCCGCCATGACTCTCTGTTTGTCCACCTTCACGTTCTTCATGTGTTTGCCTCCTCATATTAATCTCCATTCGCAATTCTTGGTTTTGGCGAGTCAACTCCGCCATAGCGTCTGCCATTGATTGTGCATGTTGGGCAGATGACTGCATGACCGGTGCAGACTGGCGATCACGATGCGGGTTGCTACTTCCCTGATGGCCTGGGCTAGTAGCCCTTAATCTAGTCCGAACCATCAAACCCTTTGTCACGGAGAAGTAAACTGTGAAACAATTTCTTCCCACAGACGGCGCCAACTGATGATTCTCTCTTTATCAGTGGGTTGATAGGACTCGAACGTTGATCTTTGGGCTATTTCCTGCAATACAGAGGACACAGAATCAGAGGGGACCGGTGGGGACCGGCCAAAGATCCTCCGATGATCAAGTCAGTTACTTCGAACTCTCTGTAACGAAGAAATGATCTCTCAAAAGTAAAAGTGTCTGAATGAATTTACCTTTCATCGAAGGAGCCTTATATAGTGTGTGTGTGGAACGGTTTGTCTGTTTACGAACCGTTCCCAATGTCGAGGAGTCCGGCGAATTGGGAGTAACCTCCATAACCGCTGTGGAAGTTACCTAGGTCGGACGGGCCGATGAACTCGTCCATCCATAATCATGGATGGACGACACCTCCAGGATGATCTCGTCCATCTTTAGTGGAAGATGAACGAGATCATCTAGGAGGCTTAACGTTCATAAATAATAAATAAATCTTCACAAGGTATTGCTCGTCCATGTATGGACGAGATTCGCCAGTACGCTCGCACCGCCTATTGTAGCTTCTTTCGTGAGACGAGACACGTGGACGAGCTATGGACTTGGGATTGTTTATGACACCATCATAGTTCTTTTTGGAGAGTGGTGAGGAAACCTAGCAAAAACTGATAGTCAAACACCTATCCATTCTCTCTAGTCTCTCCTTCTCACCATAGCCAAATCTTTGAGGTGACCATTTCCATCACTACCAATACCATTGAGTGTTGTGAGTGAATTGGAGTTGTGAGAATCATTGGAGCATGCCCAATTTTAGTCATGGTGCTTGAAGGCGCAACTAGTGCTTGGTTGTAGATCTAAAATCTTGGATAGAAAAAGGAATTGCTTGGTTGGTAAAGAGTAGGAGCTTGGAGGGCTCAAGTACCAGATTTTTGTACTATTTGAAGGTTTGTATGTGTCAATTTGTACTACAAATATCTATTCAATGGACCATTTACAGCAATGATATTGCGGTGTTATGATCCTAATCTCCCACATAGATTAAGTGTAAGCTTAAACATCTATTTATAAGCTCTTAGGCACCCACCCCTTGCAAACCGGTTTTCAAGGATGAGTTCTACCCATGGTTTATATCATTTGGTATCAAAGCCAACCATCATGTCAAGTCATCAAACGTAGCTTATTTAGTGGAGCAGCCAAAAAACGAAAAGGCTACCATTGGGTTAGTGTCGATAGAGTGAGCCGTCGTGGACATCGGCTGTGGAGCATGATGGCATGTTATGATCCTAGTGTCCCACATGGATTAAGTGTAAGCTTAAACATGTGGATATAAGCTTCTGAGCACCCTCCCCTTCCAAGCCGATTTTCAAATAGGTTTGTATCATGCGTCAAATTTAGAATGTGCAACTTGCATTTTAGCCTAAAAATAATGAAGCCGTAAATTTAACAAATTTGGGGTGTAAATCATTACCTAAGTTGAATTAGATAAGTCTCACTAGGGATTAGCAACAAACTTACTCTTTTTTTTTTAGTTTTTAGTTTTTTGTGTTTTAGCATCTAGTTGGTATTACCATTTAACCAAAAAAAAAATGTAGTTGGTACTACTATTTACTATTTACATGTGGGGTTGTGAACGCACAAGCTAAGTTTTACCAAGTATTAAATGTTCAAGCTCGGCTTGACAACAAATATAAAACGTTCAAGCTTAGCCTGAGCTTAAACTAAGCCTACAAACAATATTTCAGCTTAAGCTCCTTAGAAAATTTAAGTGCTTGAGCTTGGTTAACTGGGCTTGATTGAATCAAGCTGAGCTCAATATCATGCTCAAACTCAAGCTTTTGAAATCAAGATTCATTACAAGTATATTATCAAGCTCATATTAAGCATATTATTAAACCCATTTGACTTGGACGATGGTCTTAACTCCCAATTAATTAAAGACTTAGTAAGATATGAGTTAATTAATAATCTCACAAGTGAAGAGATATTGATTAGATTTTGGGGGGCTTTTTCTACTTGGGGGTCTTAGAAAATTGCCTAATTAAGTTACCTATAGGTTCAGCCAGCCTTATTTTCATGGTATGATTACCGGAAGGGGAGGTTGTTTGCTTCAGAGTTGAGATTTGTAAATGTTTTACACTCACCCTAATGGTTTACTTCTCACTTTGGGCCTATTAAATGAGTGTAATACATTTGTCAGTCTCAACTCTCAAGTGAAATTACCACCCCATCAAAAAAAAAGTAATTGTATCATGAAAACCTCGAAGATGATGAAGTTATCCTTAAATTTTTCAAATCACCAAATATCCTTTTAATTTTCAAAATTATCAAAATACCCCTGAAACATTTAAATGATCCAAATTAATATCCCCTTAAAATCTTCAAAAACGAAAAATTCATCTAAATTTTCCAAAATTATTAAAATTCCCTCAAAGCCTTCACATTGCCCCTGAAACATTCAAAATAACCAAAATACTTTTATAATCACTAAAATGATTGGGGGGGGGGGGGGTAAAATACCCATTGAATCCTCTAAAATAAGACCTAGTAGACCAGTAAAATGACAAAAATATCCCTAAGATCTTCCACAAAAACCCAAAAAAAAAAAAAAAATGATGAAAATAATCAAAATGATGACCAAAGTAACCTACAAAATGATAAAAATAATCTTAAAGCCTCCAAATGACCAAGAAATACCTTCAAAACCCCTAAAATCACTTTAAATGCCCCTAAAACAACCCAAAAAAAAAAAAAAAAATTGCCCTTAAAGACAACTTTCGTACCCAAAATTTTAAAATGATGTATTTTAATGAGGTATTTTCATGAGGAATCATCCCTAAAATTTTTAAAATAGCTTAAAAAAAAACTTTCAGGTGTCCTTTTATTGGTTTGAAGTGTTTGTGATTTGCATGTGAATGTACAAGTTTATTTGATAGTTTTTATTAATTGTTTTAGCATTTTTTTGGTTGTTGCACTCTTATTTTGATTGTTATTACTGTATTCCCCAATAATTTTATTTTGATCGTGCTTTTTTAAGTTGATTTTTAGTTTTCTGAATTAATATTTTAAAGTGGTGAAATAAAAATTATAATCTGATATTTACATATAAAAAATAATTTTTTTTTTTGTAATTTTCAGTACGAGTTAAAGTACTACAACCAAATAACACAAAAGTATTCAAAAGCGCAACAGTAACAATTTGTAGCCTACTGTTTTGGACAAACAAACTCAATGAAGGGAGTGAGAATCGGGACTATAATAGTGTAACTGTAGTGCTAGAAATTTAAAGTGAGAGAGATGACCTTAAACCATTGTAGTTCTCTTTGCATCTGTAGTGCTGCTCCTAGGATGTCCTTATGTAGCGTAGAATCTTTGAACATCCCTGCCATATGTAATAAGTTATTGCCGTAGAAGGAATCTGTACCTCTTGCCAAAGAGTTTTTCATATTAAGACCATAGATAAGGCTAAAGATTTTGGCTCGACGATATCGGACAGCAACCGAAAAAATGCTGCTTGATTTTTCATCATGGCTCCAAACTAATTGTGGATTCGATTTCACCATTTCAAAAACAAACTCAAAAATCCCTTCCTTGGTTGCACAGAGGATGGCATCACGAACACGACCAATCTCCCTTTTTTGAATATCTGAAATTGATATCTGGTCCCTCATGAGACTCAGGAGTTCATTGGATAGGAAGTGGGTCAACTTCATTTCATATAGATGCTTGATACCTTGGTGAATAATCAAAACATTGAAAAGTTAACTATTATAAAACCAAAAAGAAAGTCACAATCTCTTTTGCTTGTAATTATCTAAGCGACCTTAATGATTAGAGTACTCCATTTAAGGTGCGCTTGAGATTAATATCTACAAGTCTTATTTACCTGTTAATTTCCTTCATTTACTTAGCAAAATGATCCAATTTCCGATCCCTGGACTTAGTTGTTTAATAGTGTTAAGAAGTGAGTAAGCACGTTTGCTTATAATAAGTAACAAAATTACCTAATAAATTAAGAGTATTATTTTCTAGGTGAGCCTTAAGACTAACTCCTATAAATCCCATCCACCTGTATTTTTCATTTTTCATTTTCATATAGTGTTAAGAAGTGAGTAAGCACGTTTGCTTATAATAAGTAACAAAATTACCTAATAAATTAAGAATATTATTTTTTAGGTGAGCTTTAAGACTAACTCCTATAAATGCTATCCACCTGTATTTTTCATTTTCATATAGGTGATAATAAGCAAGTGAAAAACTGAAAATATTAAAAAAAAATTTAAAAAATTGGAGGGAATGTAATAAAGAACCAATTGGAGTGAATGTGATGTTAATATTGTTAAAATGGGAGGAATATGAAAGTTAGAAACAAATTTTAAGTTGTGATCATGAAAGGAATGTAACTTTGGAAAAAAAAATAACAATTTAAAAATAGCTATTTAAGTAAATATATTTGTTCCCATTATGAAACAATTTTTTAATCAAAAAATAATTAAACTAGAAACAATTAAAAATTAGTTATATTATTCTTAGTTGATATCAGTCGACGTCTTTGAATTTTGAATCGTCGAACACACAAAAGAAATTTAATTAATGTGCAAAACTTAGATACAATTTTTTAAGTTTAGTACATTAGTGTTTCTAATTAAATTTAAGCACATAGTTATTAACAAATAAAACATAAATAGTGTTATTATTTTCAAAAAAATATAACTCAATACAATTATATGTTTGAATTTAATTATGTAATCTAATTATTGTACATAAGGAATTATAATAAATTGAGTTCCAAAGTATAATACCCAAGAGAGGTTGGAGATTTGAAACTAGTCGCCACAACGAAGATAGGCCTGCAATGTAAAAACCTTGCTAAATTGTGAATTTGAAAATTATTCTCATAAAAGAACAGACAAGATAAGTATTATATATGTAAAATCCTAAATTATAATCCTAATTTCAAATTAAATACTAAAATTTAAATTTTATTATTTTCCATCTTATAATTTCACATTGTTATGAATGCTTTCATTACAGTTTTTTGTGACGAAAGGGAATCATGGAGTGGTAATTATTGAAAAAAAAAATCACAAAATTTGATTGTCAATGTTAGCATACACATTGGTCTCCATAAAATAGGATAAGAGACCAATTTAGAGAATGAACCCCAAAAAAAAAAAAAAAAAAACTCACTTTGGCTTCCCAACACATCATCTAAATAAACATTTTGTTAAATTTTTTAGAATAAAAACCATTTTTAATTGTTTTGGCTATCTATTTTTAAAGCACTCTGATATTTAATTCAATAATTAATTTCATTGAAATATCATTTTTCTTGATTTTTTTTTTTAAATTTTTTCTCTTTGTTTACACACAACAGCCATCATCCACTTTGTCTCTCTTCATGTAAAATAGCATAAAGTTCAAAATATAATCAATGAGGTCCAAAAATCATCCACATCATATCATGAACTGGTTATGCAAAATATGATTTTGCAAAAATGTGCTTGGACAAATATACAAACAACTGTAGCTTATACAAAATACCTAATCCACTATTTTCATTATCATTGCTTCAATTTCCTGCTAGTTTTTGAATGTTCAAACGAGCTTCATTGATGGGACCTACTGATTGAATAAGAATACCTTTAAAGGAAAAAAAAAAAAAAAAAAAAGAAAGGCACAAAATTATATAATTCATGCTTCACTATATTTGTTTCAAAAATAACAATTAAAAAAAAAACGCTTAACAATATCCTAGGATAAATTTATATTTTGAAAAAAGAAATAATTACAATTTGGCTTTATCTTAGGAGTAGTATTTATTATATATAAATTATTTTATATACTTTTACACACATCCCAAAAAGTTATTGAAATCGTGACATGAAATCATCATTTCCAACTTATGAGATATATGTAAAACTATAAAATAGTTTGTGTGCAACAAATTTAACTCTTATTCTTCTCCAAAAAAGGCAAAAAAAAAAAAAAAAAAAAAAACTCTTATCCTAAATTACTAAACTGCAATGTTTCAAAAGGAAACACATATGGAATCAAGACAGCTATAGGTTATATTAGGGGGATGATTTCTTCTAACAATTGATTGCCACAATTTAAATCCTGAAAATTTGGAATCCAAAGTAATATAGTAAAAAATATTAAAACCTTTTAGGGACATAAGTTATAGTTGTGGCGTTTTTCAAAAAGATAAAGTTATAGTTGTGGTAGGAACATCACATTAACAGTTATGGCATGCTACCTATTTTATGTTTAATTTATATTTGTATTTTTTGATAATTCAATAGTTTGAAAGAAAGTTTAAATTCAGAATGTCTTTTTGGAAATATAAAAATGTATGAATCACAAGGCTTTTGGCCAAAATGTTATCCATTTTAACATCTACTTTTAACTGCCTTAATAAATTTATATATAAGATAAACATCACTTAAATTCGGTTAAAATTATTAGTCCAAAGGCTCTCCCTCCCTCCATTTACATTCAAAGTAGCCATGCATGTATGGACAAATATAGAGAGGACCTATTTTTTGTGTCAAAATTTTTTACTTTTTTTCTTTTTTGGCAAATAATCTAAATTTTAGTTTTAAAAAAATAAATGAGATTTTAATGTCTATTTTTAATTGTTTATCTTGTTTTTGTTGAAAGGTTTTTCCTAAAAGTACCGTAGATAAAAGCTAAAATCTAAATAAAATAAGCTGATCGATTTTTTGCTAAAAGTATTGTAACAGAAAGTAGAGCAAGACACTGGAATCTACAATAAACAAAAAGAAAAAAGACTTCGTATTTTGAGCAAAAATCATAAAATGAGACCAACAAAAAGTTAATTGGAGTTGACTTTTTGGCCAAAACTTTGCAGTAGAATACGTGTAATGTGGAACGCTAAATGCGAAACGAAATAAGCTTGGGTTTTTGTGGGACTCGCTTGAAGCCAAAAATTGTAAATAAGTTTTAGCAAAAAGCTAGTAAAAAGAGGGTGCCAACATATCCTCATCCTTTTATAGCACATTTCATATAAAAGTTACTAAAAACTATATCTTTTCATAAACACTATACAAATAAGCAAATGAAATAAGCAAATCTCAAATGGACATATAAACATAAGGACAAAATTTAGTTACGAAATTGGTTGTAACCTAAGGCTACAACCTTACTTGATATTATTAATATTACTACATATTTTAAAAATCTAATCATTTATGCTCTTAATACACATGTCAATTTTTTTGCCAATTAGATATTATTTACTATATGATTTATAAAACTAGATTTTATGTATAATTTTAAACTATAGAAATTTGCAATTTAAACAATCTATTGATAACACAGCTATTAATCTTTAATTTTGTAGAAATTTTGCAAGCATAGAGAATATAAGAAAAAAAATGTAATCCAATGGTAGATTTGTCAAAATTCACTTCTAATAAAAAGATATTGACTAAAGTTGTAGCCTTAAGTTACAATCAATTTTGTAACTAAATTTTGTCTTTTATATAACTTGTTAAGTGATTATTTTATTTTTTAAGAATCAACTTTTTAAGCAATATACTTATACAAAAATACCTTTTTAAGTAATATAATTATGTGGTTAAGATACAAACAAGTTATTAATATTAAATCTTAGTTATATTCTTTATGTGCCGACTCACATTTTTTAGCATTTTCTTTTTCATGTATAAAAATAAAATATTATTAGAATGTTATATATGAGTATATGTCCTTTTTTTGCATTTTTTTAATTTGGGTCTTACTTTTTTTTTTCATTGATTTAAGTTGGGTCTTACACATTATGCTTATGCAATATGATTTTGGATAAATGTCAATGTTACATGTCAAAAAATATAAAATATTATTTTGGACACACTATAAGCACATTAAAAGTATAGAAACTCAATAACCAAAGATATAAGAGATTTTCCCCTAAAAAAAAGTTATAAGAGGTTTGAAAATGCTATTTTTTAATTAAAATTCGATTATAAAAAATTTCAATATATATAAAAATATTGTTTATTTTAAAATATTTTGATCATTTATCATAATTTTTTGTATTAATAATAAAAATGGGGTATTATGCTTGTGCTCTGCAACTTGACTTAAGTATTATCCACTGTAAAACGTGCTTTTTCAAAGTATTGCACTATAAATATTAAAACTATTAAGTTAGTTTGTTATAAATTAAACTCTACTTAAATTTTTCAAGAAATTAAAATATAATTCTAATTAAAATTCAATTACTAAAACTATCAAGAATTTTAAAGGAGTTTCACTATTTACTATAAATTATAATCTACACTAATTATTGGTTTTGATAAAAGCAAAATTTACACAATTTATTACATAAATAATTTAGGTAAATTATATTTTAAACCCAATAATTCTATTATCTATTTGATGTTTTAATTTTAAATATTTTATTAAAATATTTTCTTTGGTTTTCATATAAGTTTGGATTAACCAGTAATTTGCATACAGATACTATAATAATGAAAATGAAGTCATTTCACTTATCTTTTTTTAATTGCAACGATTTTTTAAGAATTCTAACAAATTTAAAATATAACTCACATGCCAAGAGCCTTTTAACTCAATTAGTTAGTATTTTGTTGTTTTCAACATATCTAGGATTCAAATTTTCCCTCCTTGTTGTAACTATCAAATTATTCCCCCAAGAAAAAATTCACACCACAAATTCACATTACATTCAAATTCTCAAAAACAAAAAATTACATATTAATTTAAATAAATGAACATCATTCCTAAAAAATTAAATTAGGATTTCTATTTCAAAATAGATATACACAATTATTGACTATCAAAATAATTTCTTAAAAAAATTCTCTTAATTTTTCTAATTCTTGCATGTTTTTTTCCATAAGCATGTCAAATTCATTCTTTGATATGCTTATTTTCACTTATAATGCTATCAAAGAGATCAACAATTTATTAACATAAAATCTTACTTTTTTTTTTTAATTTCGAGTAATGTTTAAGAATATTAATACTACTTGATTTTTTAGAATTTTTATTTATATTTTGGCTTATGAATCACAAGGATAATCTAAAATATATTTTTATTTCAATTGATTTATCAATATATATATATATATATATATATTCATATTTCAATTAATAAAAATTATTTTCATTAGATCAAAATGGTAGTATAGTACGACTACATGTGTTACCTAATGCAGTATTAATAATGTTGGGTGTTACAACCTATTAGATATGTTGTTTAGCAATCAAGATTTTTGTAACTCAATTGGCATCTCTTTGTTTATTTTCCTAATTTGATTGTTACAATAGGGATGGAGGGTCTGAACCCTAGTGTAATTAGGTGCCAAGGTGTCAATTTGTTAAGCTATAAGGCTCTTGGAAGCACCTCTTTACATTTTTAAAAAAGATGCATCTAAAGTTTAAATCTCTCTTCCCCTTAGTGTAACTATCGCTTTATAAATCGGGGGGAAGATATGGGATTTGTAAATTTAGATATGAAGAATGAAAAGATATGATATTCCAAGTTTCAACCAATTATTTGATGATTCAAAGTTCATACACTTTTACCAAAACAAATAAAAATTCAAACACACCTCCCCCCTCCCCTTCCCTCTCAAATAGGCCTCTTGTAATGCTAGAGCATTTCACCATCTCTTCCCTTCTCCTCTATTTTGGCCTAGATTGGATCTACAGATAGAAGAGATGGGCTTGGTCCTTAAGGGCCCCCTTTTTCATAGGTTTTTATTTATTTCTCTTTTTGTCGAGACATGTGGTGGCTCTATTTCTTCATAAAGTTTATTATCTGTGTTTCACTAGGGACACTAGCTTGTGTTCTGACTCTATTAATTCTATTCAAGTGTGGAATTATCGATGACAGCGTGTGTTGGTGAGTGTACAGTACACCAGCCAAGGCAAACATGAGTGCTGACCTGGTTGAATCCATACCTTACACATGGATAAGCTGTGAGGAAAGAAAATGGGATGTTGGCAAAAAGAAGGTATCCATTGATTGTGCCAACGGCGTGATTACCCTTGGGGCAAGTGAAGTACGTGCTTGGCATGGACACCCAGCACCAACGTAAAAGGGAGATAGCGACTTCCTATGGTCAAAGGCTGTAGATCACTCCTCATTGGCTGAAGTAGCATTAAACCACTACTAAGGACGCGTGTATCCTCCCCGATGTCCCTTTCTTTATCTAAACCACTACTAAGGACGCGTGTATCCTCCCCGATGTCCCTTTCTTTATCTATTACTTGTCTCTCACAATGTCACAGAGCCGCCCTTCATCCCACTACACTGACATTGGCAAATTTTCTCTCTCTTCCAACCATAGTATAGTACAATAGGAGTATTAGGGTTTAAACGGAGGAATGAGAGCTTGACACCTGTTTTAATGTACCAAACAATGTTTCTCGTACCATAAGAGGAACATGTTGAGCAATTAGGGCAAGAGACTGAAAGATAGACAGAGAGGTAGAAATACAGGTAGGAAAGTGAGGAGACGAGAGGCTTTTGAGGAAGAACATCACCATGTGTAAAACCTTAAATTTTCACATTATAGAAAACTTTAAAGAGTGAAGGATATTATGTCCTTCCTTTGCTGTGGTTTTTCAACCCTTCCTAAGGGTTTTCCACATATGTCACACGCCTTCTTTACTTTTCTTATTCTGTCTTTACATTCTTTAGATGTGAAAGTGTTAAAGTTCCCATTTTTATTGTTCATGAGCTTTTACACTTAAATGTACAGTTAGATTTGTAGCTCACATTCTTTACAAGTTTGACAATATAACTTGCACGTACAATAAGATTTAGATGTTTCTAGATTGTAATCCTCCTTATTCTTCACAACTTGGTGTATTTGAAACGTCTCTATGGTGGTACGCATCCAAGCCCCATATTGTTGTTCTTCCTTCTATAAAGTACTTAGACTACTCACCCATAGCTTACAATCCTTATCGTAATGGTTCATGATCCCATACCAATAGCAGAAAATTGGCATGCGTTCATATTTAAACGAGATCCAATGTAGTTTAGGACCTCCAATATTCACTAGCCGACTTCTACATAGTGGTTGCATGATATTGATATTGATTTGGACTTGCATACAACGTCCACAATAATCACCTTTGGCCTATTCCTCAACACATTCAACCTTGCCCAAAGTGCTTACAATGGCCTCAACATTCTCCCTTGTCATACATCTAAACTATAGCCCATGAATTTGTACCTAAAAAGATGCTATATCAAACCTAGTATCCTCCACTGTTGCAGCTTCACCTAGATGAAACAAGCCAACCATGTATTAATCAAAAGACCATGGTCCTTTCATCTGTATACGCTTGAGGACATCTTCATCATTGAATAAAGCATAACTATATTGTTCCCAAGGTGGTGAATATCAAAACTTTCCCCAGACCTTCGCATGATCCTTAGCGTTCTCATCATAGCTTCAAGATTTATCCTCAGTTTGGTAAACAACTTTGCCACCAAAATCTCACTATTTTCCACAATGTTAGTAGAAAGGTTTACTGTTTGGGTTTCCTTCGTATTGAACGACAACTTCACCCATCTCCCTTGAAGGTCATCCATAGCGTGCGCAGGAAAAAAAAAAAAAAACTAACAACAACAATAAAGATTCCACCAAAAACTGGGGAAAAGATGGTCTATTTAAGAGACAAAAAAATTCTTTCACTATCGTAGGGTTTTCAAGAGAAAAACCTACAGATGCAAAACAATTCTTAGTTGATGTGATTATATGAATTGTCAAAAACTTTTAATGTGCAAAACTTAGATACCAATTTTTTAGGTTTATAGGTTTCCATTTATATTAACTAATAAAACATAAATAATGTTATTATTTTCAAAATAATATAATTCAATATAATTATATGTGTGAATTTAATTATATAATCTAATTTATTGAACTTAAGGAAATACAATAAATTGAGTTGTAAAGTACAATACCCAAGAGAGTTCGGAGTTTTGAAATTAGATGGCTCAATGAATATATCCCTGCAATGTAAAAATCTTCCTTAATTGGAGTCACCACCGCTGAGTTTATTGGAGTCACCACCGTTGAGCCGCCAATGGAAAACAACAAAGAATTTGGATTTGATTTAGCTTCACTAAGTTTCCAACCCTTCAACAAACTCACAACACTCAAGGTTGAGTGATGGAGGTGAAGGTTACAAATTTCTTTCAAGGATATGTCATTTGTGAGAGAAAAGGAGAAGAGAGGATAAAGAGATTTGTTTCTCTAGATTGAGGCATTCTCTCTCATAAAAAAGGGTTGGGATGAACAAATGCTCTCAACCTAGCAAACCCACAACCACACCCATTGCTAGCCACCACTAATCACCACCATCAAAAACCAAGAAAAAAAAAAAACAGCCACCAACCACCACAACCCACTAGCCACAAAACCCACTCAACCACCACCACGAAAAAAAAAAAAAAAAAAAAAGACCACAACTCCGTAGACATAAAACCCATTCAACCATCACCACAGCCACAACAACCACTGCCACCATCACCACTCCCCAGAACCACAACCCCCGACCACCAAAATCACAACCAAATCACAAACCCACAACTGCATCACTGCCATCATCCGAGAAAACAAAAACAAAAACGAAAATCATTCAGACCCACAAAGCCCCACTGAAGCACATATCAAACCACCATAAATATGATCGGACCCAACCCAACTGCCACAAGCCAACCTAAGAGAGGAGAGCGGGACAAGATAGAATGAGAAAGTTGATTTTAGTTAAGGGGGGAGAAAGGGAGAGGCTGGGCATGAAGGCATGGGTGATAGAAAATTAGAAACAAGGGAGAAGTAAAAAGAGAGAAGAAAAACAGCCACAACAACCATTGCCACTGTCACCACCACCAAAACCACAACCCCCAACCACTAAAATCACAACCAAATCACAAACCCAAACCCACATCCGCATCACCACCATCAACGGGGAAAAGAAAAACAAAAACGAAAATTAATCAGACCCACAAAGCCCCACCGAAGCACATATCAAACCACCATAAATTCAACCAGACCATCGAAGCACACATCAAACCACTATGAATCCGATCGGAACCCAACCCAACCAAACTGCCACAAGCCAACCCGAGAAAGGAGAGAGTGACAAGATAGAGCGAGAAAGTTGACTTTAGTGGAAACGGAGAAGGGGAGAGGTTGGGCATGAATGCATGGGTGCTAGAAAATTAGAAACAGAGGAGAAGCAAAAGAGAGAAAAGAGAGGAGAGAGAAGTAGCACGCGAACCAAATAAACAACATTATTTGTGTTTAACTTCTAGCTACAGTTAGTTGGCTAAAGATGTTTACTATAGTTAAGAGTTAATTTCTTTTTAAGTATAATATCTTTGATGTTGTGGGTATTTTTAAATATTTTAGCACCGCAACTATGAATACTCTTACAACCTAAATCTTGAGATAAGGAATTTAGTACAGTGACATACCTAATCCAATAATTTCTGTACCGCTGCCTTGGCTTCCATTTCCCGCAAGTTTTTGAATGTCCAAATGAATCTCATTGATAGGACCATTCGATTGAATATGAATAGCTGGAAAAAAAATATATACACACATGCACAATTATATAATTCAAGCTTCACTAACTATTGCAATTTGGCTTTATCTAGGAGTAATGTTTATTACATACAAACTATTTTACACAGTTTTATACACCCCCAAAATTAACTACAATCATGACTTGATGTACAACAAATTTAACCCTTATCTTAGATTACCAGCAATGTTCAAAAGGCAACACATACAAAATCAAGAAAATTACAAATTGGATTAATGGGAAATAATTCCTTCGAACAATTGATTGACACACTTCAAATATTGGAAATTTGGAAACAAAAGTAATACTGTAAAAAAATATTAAAATCTTCAAAGGACTTACATTATAGTTGTGGAACTAGTAGGAGCGTCACATTAACATTTGTGGAATGTTACCCATTTTTTGTTTAATTTTTATTTGTTTTTGTATACTTTAATAGTTTGAAAGGAAGTTTAAATCCTTATTGTCTTTTTTAGAAATATAAGAAGCTATGAGTCAAAACAATAAAACTTTTGGCCAAGACATTACCCATTTTAACATGTATTACTGGAATTGTTTTTGGTTCAGAACTAATTCAATAAATTTATAGATAAGACTTAGGCTCTGTTTGGTTGGAGGAGTGGAAAAGTAGAAGGATGGAAAATTGTGGGTGGATGGAAAAGTGAGAGAATAGAAAATATTTAGTTTTCCCTCTTGTGTGTTTGGTTGGAGGGGTGGAAAAGTGAGTGGGTAGAAAACTATTTTGTTTGGTTGGAGAGAAAAAGAGAAGGATGGAAAATATAATTTATATAAATTGACTATTATACCCTTATTACATAATAGGTAAGAAATAAATTTATTTGCACTTATTAAATAATATAAAATTTACCACATTATAAATATAAATTTATGTTATTATTTTTATTATTATAATGTAAAACTTACTTTTTCTATTTTATGCCATCATTTTTACAAAACACTCATATCAATTTGTCTATTATACACACTTTTTTTATTAAAATAATATTTCTTTTCTCTTTTTCTATTATTTCCCACCTACCCCCACCTAACCCCTCCTTTTTTTTGATTCATAACACTCTCTTATCTCTATCAATTCTCGGCCTCTCTTTCTTCTCCTTCTTTCTTTCTTTCTTTATTTTTTGTTTTTTTGTTTTTTTTTGTTTTTGAGAATCTTTTTCTTTCCTCTTTTTCTTTTACAATTTGAGTTTTATGCTTTTATTATAGATGACGATTTTGGGTTGGGTTTGATTGAGGGTAGTGATTTTGGGTGGAGAAAGCAAAAATTTTGGGTGGAGAAAATGGTGATTTTGGGATCTTCTTCAGCATCTTCTTCTTTCTTTCTGCTTCTTCTCCTTCTTCTTTTTTCAATTTCAGATTGATTATTTATATGAATTTGTATATGGGTTTGATGAATATGGGTGTGCTGTTGATTTTCTGGGTTTGATACGGGTGTGCTGTTGATGAATATGGGAGTGTTGTTGATGAATTTGTAGACGTTGGGAGAGGGTAGTCCAATAATTGCACAATGAGAACGTTTTCTCTCCACAGTTTTCCTCCCGATTTGGGAGGAAAATAATTGTGGGCCCTGGTGGAAAATAATCCATCCCATTTTCCATCCGTCCCAGTTTTCCTTTGCTTCCCAAACAGTGGAAAATACTGTTCTCCATCCCATTTTCCATCCAAAATTTTCCATCCTCCCTATAATCCTCCCAACCAAACACACTGTTAGGATGTGTTCATTTGGAGGTGAAATAGGGTGGATGGAAAACTTTTTAGAGTGTGTTTGGCTGGGTGAGAAGGAAGGAAAATAAATGGTTGGGCTCAGCCCAAGCCCACCAAAAAATTTTTTCCTCAAAATAAAAAGAAAACAGAAGGAAGAAAATGTGGCTACTTAATAGACAAAAATGCCCATGTCCAGTTTCTTTCTTTTTCTTTTTCTTTTTTTTGGTACTAGGTACGTTGCCTCTTTCTTTTCTTTTTTCTTTTTTTTTCCTTTCCTTTTTTTTTTCTTTCCTGGACATTCCCTTTCTTCTTCTTCTTCTTCTTCTTTCATTTTTTGATTTCCTAGGATGTGAGTGAGCATGTTGCCTTTCTTTTTTTCCTTTCTTTTTTTTTTTCTTTTCTTTTCTCGATATTCCTTTTATATATATATATATATATATATATATATATTTCCTGGGTTGTGGTTGTGATAGTTGTTTTGTTTTTTTTTTTTTGTTTAACTAGACATGATTTTTTTTTGGGACATGATTTTTATTTTTAATAAATTGTGAGATTGCTTTTTTTTTTTTTTTTGTCACTTTTTTTTGTCTTAATTGGCCATCATTTTTTAACAAGGATGTATGAATAAATTTATATAAACTCATTTTTTTTATCCCTCCACTTTTCCACTTCCAACGAAACAAAATGAGAGAAATTAAAATCTTTTCTATCCTCTCACTTTTCCATCCTCCCACCATTTTCTATCCTCCCACTTTTTCACCCCTCCAACCAAACAAGCCTTTAAAATCAGTTAAAATTAATACAATCCAATGACATTACCCATTTACATATATGGGAATATATAAATAAACTATTTTTTGTTTCAATTTTTTTGCAAATAATCTAACTTTCACTTTTCTTTTTTTTGAAATAAAGAAGTTTTTAGTATCTGTTCTATAAGAACAACTTATCTAGATTTTTGTTAATTTGTAGCTAAAAGCTAAAACCTAAAAAAACAAAAGTTGATGTTGAAAGATTTTTACTGAAAGCACTGTAACTAAAAGCTAAAAACTTAAAAAAAAAAAAAAAAAAAAAAAAAAAAAGAGTTGATTGATTTTTTGTTGAAAGTACTATAATAAAAGTATAAAGCGGAACATTAGACCCACAATAAGCAAAAAAAGACTTGGTATTTTGAGTAAAAATCATAAAATGCGACCCATAAATAGTTGATTGCTGTTAACTTTTTGACCAAAACTTTGCATTAGAATACATTTTACATGGAATCCTAAACTTGAACCAAAAGAAGCTTGGGTCTTTTTTGCGACTTGCATGGGCAAAAAGCCAATAAATTAAAAGCTAGTGCTAAAAGCAGTCTTAGCCTTCTACAACACAATTGATAAATACTATGAAAATGAGTTATTAGGAATAAGCAAATCAAACGAACATATTAATATAACTTTCTAAGTGAAGTGAATATTGTTGTTATTATTATTATTATCATTATTTTGAGAATCAAATATTTATCCAAATTTTTTTAAGTAATATATTTACAAGGTTAAGATATAAACAAGATAATTTATAATAAATCTTAGTTATATTCTGTATGTGCTGAATCACATTTTTTGTCACTTTCTTTTTCATGTCTAAATAAAGTAAATTATTAGAATGTTATATATGAGTAGAAGTTTATTTTTTTTTAAACATTGATTTAAGTTGTTGTTGTGCAATATGATTTTGGTTTGGTGTAAGTGTTACACATCATAAAATATACTTTCATTGTGTGGACACACTATAAGCACATTAAAGAAACCCAAAAATCAAAGCTTTAAGAGGTTTAGAAATGCTTTTCTAATTAAAATTCTATTATAAAAAAAATCTATATATCTAAAAAAATCATTATTTATTTTAATTTATTTTGATAATTTATAATAAATTTTTTTATTAATAATAAAAATTGGGCATTGTGCTTGTGCTATGCAACATGACTTAAGCATTATCCTTTGTAGGACGTGCTTTCTCAATGTACTGCAATATAAAACTAAATTTATTAAGATAGATTTTTATAAATTAAACACCACTTAAATTTAAAGAAATTAAAAAAAAAAAAACCGACTCCAATTAAAATTTATCAAAATTTTTAAAGAAGCTTCACTATTTATTATAAATTATAATCTACAATAATTCTTGGTTTTGATAAAAGCTAAACTTACACAATATATTAATTAAATAATTTGGAAAAATTATATTTTAAACCTTATAATTCTATTATCTATTTAATTTTTTAATTTCAAATATTTTATTAAAATATTTTCTATAGCTTTCAAATAAATTAACCAGTACTTTGGATAAGCATATGTATAATATAATAATGAAAATGATGTCATTTCACTTGTATTCCTATTAGCTACAATGATTTTTTAAGAATTCTAACGAATTTAAATTATGACTCATAATATGCTAAGAGTCCTTTAGTTTAATCAGTTATACCTAAAATATTAAATTAGGATTATCTATTTCAAAAATAGATTCATGCAATTACTGACTATAGAACTCTAATGTTATTTTTTGACTTTAGAAGCCAATTAGGTCTAATAAGATGTACGATGTTGAATCTAGTAGTGTTCCCCCTCCTTCCTCTTCTACAGGTACAGCTGCTGCTGAGACTTCAGGTGCTGCTGCTGATGCTGATGCTGATGTTCCTCCACCGACTGCTTCGGATGATTCAGACATTCGTCGCACGTTGGATCATGTCTTGACCGTTCAGGCGGCTCAAGAACAGATTTTGGTGGACGTGCTTGATGAGATCCGTGCCTTGCGCGTGAAGTTGGCGCAATTTAGACCACCTTCCTTTTGATGATAGATACCTTGTTTGCCCTTTGGCATTCCGTCACAAAAAGGGAGAGTACTTGTAGTATTTTTGTTTTCAAGGGGAGTTTATTTGTTTTTGGTTGGAGCTTGTGGAGTTTTTAAATTGTATCTAGGTGCTTCACTGTGTACTTAACATTTTTAACTCTTACCTTGTTTTTTGATGGGATATTTATGTTAGGGGGAGTTTTATATTTTTGTTGGAAATTTATTTGTTTCTTGTTTCAAACTGCTTATTGATTTATATTTATGAGGTATTCATTGATATATGTCTTTATTTATGTGTTGTTTGAAATCAAGAAGTTATTTTGTTTACTTGTATTATTTCCACACATGTGGTTATGCATTTTGTTTAATGTTTCAGGAAATATACAGATTGATTCAATTAAGCTGTTGTCTACACTTACAACTGATGGATAATAATTAGGATTGAATTTGTTTTATGAGCATTATTTTGTAAAGGGCTTTTCATTTTGTAAACTTTAAGTTTCTAAGTTGTGTTTTGTCATGGATTGCCAAAGGGGGAGTTTGCTAGGTTCTAAAGTTTAGGATTTTATGTATTTAGAACTCTAATGTGTATTGTTGACAAACCATGATCAAAACAATGTGTTTAGAAGTGTTTAAACCTAGCTCAAAGTTGTGTGTCAATATAAAGTTGGAATCGAGTTTAAAGCAGGAAGCACTGTGACTTTTGGCCTGGCTCGATCGATCGAAGTTTAGGCTCGACCGATCGAAGCTCGGGCAGATTGCTTTTCTGCAGATTCGTCCAACTCAGCCCTATTTGTTTTAAAATGTTTTTAGGGTTTCTTATTTGTCCTAAATATAAAAAGCAAATCCTAACCACGTTTTAGTGTTGCTTATATTTGTGGTTTGTGTAAATCTCTTGTGAGATCTAGAGGAGCTTTCCTTTAGACAGACTTAGGGTTTTCAAGGAGGAGATATTTTCTACACCTTGATGATCAATTCAGTTGCTGCCATTGAAACTTAAAGAATACACAAGCGGGTGTGCTTGTAACTGGTGGGAATCCAAGAAAGAAGAAGTCCGTGGATTCGGAGCTTGCACGTGGTCGTGTCAGTAAATTCTACTGGTTGGTAGCAATAAGAAGTCGAGCGTGGGGGCTTGTAATTCTTATTGTATGAACTTCGATTCTTTCAAGATAGTGGATTCAAGTTTACCTTGAGATAGCTAGGTCAAATCCTACCCAGGTTTTTACCAGTTTGATTTCCTGAGTGATCATATCATTGCTTTATTTATTTTCCGCTGCTTTGCATGATTTGATCTTTATTATTGTGATAACCTAGACTTGTTTAATTGGACTAAGTAACAACTTAGCTAATTACATAGGTTTAATCAATTGTTTAAGGGGTCTAATAACCATCAGAAATAGTCTCTTATAAAAATAATTTCTTTCAAAAATCCTCTTAATTTTTCTAATTCTTGCGTGTTTTTTCCATAAACATGTCAAAATTCATATCTTGACATACTTAGGGCCTGTTTGATAGAGGAGTTTGAGTAATATTGTTTGTAGTTTTTTGAAATACATGTGGATGAAAAATGTGTGGAAATGTGTGTAATGTTGTCTAAAAACTGAAAATAAGTTGTTTAACAACTCTACCAAATGCACTCTTATTTTTCATTTCCAATGCTATCAAAGAGATCAAGTTATCAATGTAAAATCTTATTTTTTTAATTTCAAATAATGTTTAAGACTGTTAATCTTAATTTAATTTTTTAGAATTATTATTTTGTGTCTAGGCTTATGAATCACATGGATTATTTATATAATCTTAACTTAATCATATAATCACATGGATTAATCTTAACTTAATCACATGGCTTATTAATCTTAACTTAATTTTTTAGAATTACTGTTTAGGCTTATTTTTTCAATTAGAATTTTTTTAGAATTTATTCATATTTTAATTGAGAAAAATTATTTTCATTACATCAAAATGGTAGTATAGTTCCACTATATGTGTTATCTCCGATGTAATATTAGTAATGTTGGATGTTACAACCTATAGATATGTTTTGTTTAACTGTCAAGAGTTTTGTAATTCAATTAGCATCGATTTTATTATTTTTTTTTTTTTTTAAAAATGAATAGTTATAACGAGGGAGGAGAGGTTTGAACCCTAGTGTATCTAGGTACAAAGGTGCAAACTAGTTAAGCTACAATGCACTTGGCAGCACCTCTTTATGTTTCTAATAGAGGCATCTAAAGTTCAAATCTCACATTTCCTATTATAACTATCACTATATGAAAAAAAAAAAAAAAAAAAAAAAAAAAAAAAAAAAAAAAAAAAAAAAAAAAAGACATAAAATTTGTAAATTTAGATATGAAAGAATGAAAACATATGATATTCCAAATTTCAACCCATTATTGGATGATACAAGCACCCCTCCCCCTCCCCCTCCCCATCTCCCTCTTTAATAAACAAAAACTGTTATTGCATGAAGTTATCTAAAAAATCCTTAATAAAATTAAATCCATTTGCCAAATGGGCCTCTTGTAATGCTTAGAGCCTTGCACCATCTCTTCTCTTCTCTTTTGGGCTATATTGGATCTACAAATGAAGGATATGGGTTTGGGCATCAAGGGCCCCCTTTTTCATAGATTTTTCTTTGTTAAGGGATATCATCACATAATTCACATTTATATAATTAAATTCATCCATTATTTGCATAATACCAAAACAAGTCAACGAAAAACAAGAGTGAAGAGTAAAAGGGATGGTACTAACCGGAATAGATCCATCGTTTCCAAAATACGAGCCGACTTCCACTTAGGAAATAATCAGGCATACAAGCCAGTGCATAAAAAGGGGAGTCACCAGATACGCCTTGAGCAACAACCAAACGTGGACAACGGTTGACTAAATCCAAAGCAATATCTATATTGTGTTGTACCATATGGACAGAGAAATTAATGAATCATACAGAATTATATATTGCCTCGCGAAATTTCAAGCAGGAAATAATACTCAATGGATAGTTAAGACGAAGAGTTAATTCTTACCCAAAGCTTTGTTATATATTGCCTCGCAAACAACTGAAGCCCCCATGGTGCCATTTTCTGCCATGAGAATTTCTAGCGGAGTGAGCAAGTAGAGATAACGACCCAATTTTAAATGCCCGTTGTAAAGAGCCAGAACAACTGGAATATTTCCATAGTCATCTCCAATACTGATCAAGTTCTCATTCTTTCCAAGCATCCATTCTGCTATACGGTAGTTTCCATTATAAATTGCCCGAGCTAGAGCTGTGAGACCATAAATATCTTTTATTTCCAAATTTTCTACAGACATTAGTTTCACCAACTCCTCCACTATACGCACATGTCCAGCTTCAGCAGCAACATGAAGTGCGGTCTTGCCCGTAACTGTGATTTTTGCACTTATTGCATGCGGATGGCGATTAAGGAACTCCTTGGCAGCATTCCAATCACCAATTTGCAAAGAGTCGTATAAGCCCATATAAATCTTAACGCCATCATCAATGTTTCCCTCTTTGTCACTTTCTCCTGCCAAACTTTATTTGATTATTTATTTATTTTTTCAAAGATTTTTTTTTTTTTTTTCAGAGAATGAAATGAAACGAAACCATTCTGACATCTACATGTCAACTATCAGTTGATAGTTTTTGTTGATTCTGAATTTCAATATTAATTAAATACCTAGAGACATTGGATTTAGTACATTTAAGAGCCATACCATGTCAAAGCAAGTGCAATATTAAAAATCTATAAGAGATTAAAACATCCCTATGAAGTATGGTGAAACTTGAGGGAAAAAATCTATAACAGATTAAAAATGATTCTTATTAACACAATAATTATGAAGATGAGTTAGTGTTTAGTAATCAAATCTACATAAATGTGAAAGGTTGAATAAATGTAATGCTACTAATGAATTAAGTAGTATACAAAGAGAGCTAGGGGCAATGTCAAAGCCAAATTAATTTTATGGGTCTAAATTATATATATATATATATATATATATATATATATCATGAAATTCTAAATCCAAGAATAATCCCTCTCTCAGGCCTTCCTTTAGTTTATATATATTGAAGATATAGAAATAAAAAAATAAAAAATAAAGAGAAAAAGAAGTGGAGTCAACTTTGTTGATAGTGTACAAAGGAGTAGAGAAAGAATAGAATGATACACGTCATCTTTGGCATTGGCACTAGTAACCAAATATGTGGGAGCAAATGCTTTTTTTAGATTTTGATGAACCAGTAACTGAAAATGTTACTTTCAAAGTTTCAATAACTCGAATGAAGTTCCTTTGAAACAAAAAGTAAACGTTCATATCTGCTTAGAAAATATAAATCCAATTTATTTATGATGTCTATTATATATTATATGCTCAGTTTGAAAACTATTATTTAAGACCAGGCCAAATGTCAAGAATGAACTGATTGGACAATTGCTGTAGAGTAATTGTTGCAGCAAGCTCAGTGCAGCAGCAAGTAGTACAACAGCAGTATCAGCTCAATAACAGCATGTAGTTCATGTGCAATTCCAATTAGTGGCATATGGTTAATTGTAATCCGCACATGCTTATTTCAATTAGGACATGTGCTAGTATGAGCTATAATAGTGGTTTGATAGCTGTTAGGAGAAAGATGGAGTTAGTTACGAGTTAGTACTCTAGAAGAAGTTGTTTCTAACCAAGCCTTGAGTATAAGAGGCTAGTTCTTGTAATCATGGAAGTTAAGCAATAAATAACTTCAGTGAATTCTCTTCCATGTCTCTAAATTCTCTCATTCTCCCTCTCTTATTCTCTAGGGGCTCGGTTCCCTCTAAAGAACCACTACAGTTTCCATTGCCTAAACAGCAAACCACCAAGACCTTAAGGAAGGTCTTAACAACCAACTTTTAAAAAAAGACTAATATTCTCTTGAAAGATTGTAGTTGGTTAGGGACTACGGAAACAATGTGATAATCAAGGAGCCGATGACATTTAAATTTTCCTAGACTTACAATTTAAAATGAAAAATAAGATGGTGAAAGATGTATCATTGTTAAGCAATCAAGAAATAGCTTTTAGAGAGAAACTAAGCCACTGTTGCTGAATCATAGCAATGTGTGTGGACCAAAACCATTATTGTTTGGTACAAATAACTATTTTCTTCTCTTCATTGATGATTTATTTTATCTAGAATAGAATTATGAGGATTTTAAAATTATTTAAAAGTTTAAACTGTTGTAGATAGGTATAGTAGTTATGAAATTAAGACCCTGTGATTCGATAGAAGGGCAAATTCATGTAAAATGAATTTAATGAATTTTAAGAAACAAATAGTATTGGTCATCTTTAAAAGTCCTTAGATCGGTAAATCAAAATGGCATAGATGAAAGAATGATTTTATAAAATCTTAAAATGATCGAGAGCTATGATCTAAGATTAGAGCATACAAAAGATACAGTTTCGACTTACATGTGTTTAGGAGCATAACATGTTATTAGGGTCATTATTTGTATGTATTGAAAAGTCCATTCCAAAAGGCACTGTATATGTATTTTGAGTCTAAGTTTTCAGTGTCCAAAAAGTGTATTGGATATCCATATTGAAGAATGAAGAAAACTGTTCAAGAAATTGCTTGAAAATGCTGAATTTTGCATCTCTACTGCATTTCGAAGAGACAGGCATACTGAGAAGTTGTTACCACTTTGTGTGCCTAAGGTTTTGTACTGAGCTGCTACCATTTGTATTGAAGCATGTTACTATGAAGAACTTTGCACAAATCAACTGCATCAATTAATCAAGGATTGTTGTAAGATTCAACCACACATTGGTAGATTCGTGTGCATTGAAGAAGTCTGCTAAAAAGAGCAGTCCAACTAGGTTAGATACAGGCTTGGATAGGTCAGTAGGTTCTACTATAGGTAGGTAGGAACTTCAGGATCAAGTAATATTTCTTGTACTCGTAAACTCAATATTTGTTAGTGGATTATTCAAGGAGTGGTGACCTAAATATCACTCATTGGGGTTATTCCTGCTAAGGTTTTCCTATCGGAACCATATTGCCTATATCAAATTTATTTTCCACTACACTTAACTCTAATTCCTTCAATTGGGCATTGCATGTAATTGGACCAATTAATCAACATGAAATAGGAACACCCAAGAAGATGATTTTCTTCACCTAGAGAAGAACATGTTAATAAAGCTTGGAAAAAATTTCCTATCCACGTCCAGCACCAACATCTCTTATTCATAAAAATATTTTCATTATCATCACTAGAAAGAAGTTCTATTGAAATACTATGGTAAATAGGAAGTATACAAGATCTCAATGATTTTACTAGAGAATGTCAATAATCAAACGTGTATTTTCCTGTTTGAGGACCTATAGAATGTAAAGAAATGTTATCCACAAAAAGGTCAAGGCAATAAAGAAATGTTACCAACAAGAGATCAAGACAATAGAAAAGATTGATAAATGGAGGTAACAACTTTGCTGTATGGAAGAAAGGCTATTGATGTACAATGGTGTATAAGATGAAGAAGAGTGAAAAAAATTAAAAATAAAAAATAAAAATAAAAATAAAAAAATAAAAAAAAGAGAGAGGTAGAGAGATACAAACCAAAAATGGTACGCCCAGCGTTGGGTATTAATTAGGATGAGATATTTGCCTTAGTTTCTTGTTTGGAAATTATACCACTAATAATTACTAGATATTAGCATAAAATAAATATATAGATATCAAATATATGATAAATATGCTTTTTGAATGCTTATCTTGCGAAATAAGTGTTTTTTCACTTTGTTGCCATGAGCTATACTCTCAAAAGGAATTAAGAGTTCACATATATTTACAATGAGAAACAAGAGAAACATTCTAAAGGAACACTTTCTGGCAAGCACTTCTTTCTCACACACAATCTGATAAGGCAATGCCTTAGCCTAGAGAGCAAGAAAGTCATCTCCTTTATTGGTATTGATAAAGTCTGTTTCTCCTGACCTTCATGATTTTTTTACTAAAGGTTTTACTTCTATGAATAAAACAGATAACAGTCTTTCTTCTAAAAAAAAAAAAAACACGTCCTCCATCTGCTCAAACTGGTATTGACAAAAATGATTTGGTGACTTAAAAAGAAAAAGCCATAAAGGTATGTAAAAAAAGCTATAATTTCCACTACTGATACTGTCCTTCAAACTTACTACCCTCTATAAAAATTCTTAGCCTAAGCTGTCCTCTATAACTTCTTGAATTTTTGAGGATATTTTTATTATATATTAAAGTTTGAGTAGGTGGAGGACATTTTTTAAATGCAAATAAAAGTGCACTTTCATTCGTGTTTTGAGCAAACATTCCAAAGTCCCAAATAATACGTTTCCATGTAACATACTTTGTAAGTCACATGAGTTGAGATGTCTTGATTGATTGTTTTTTATTTTTTAAATTTATGTAAATGGTTTAATTTTGACAAACAACGAACCAATTTTTTTTTGAATAATTCAATAAATAAATAAAAAAGCAATGGGTTGTGTATGCGAGAGCAATTGGGCTTATCGTCTATCATAACGATGAAGATAAAGTAAACCTAAAATTGCTAAATAGTTTGGTTAAAAGCCTAAGTTATCTAACATGTACAATGGAGGACATTCACTTTGGTATTGGCCTCAAAAGTCTCAAAATGAAACTAAAAGCACTTATTAGGACACATTTAAAGATTGCTAATAGAATTATTGCTACTTGAACTTTCTACGCTTTACGTTAGATTGCCTTGTTCACTTTTTAAAGAATTTAAACTTTTGGGATATAGCGATAATGAAACGGCTAAAGATATGGAATTATGGATGATAGAAAGAGCATTGTTGGATTTCTCTTTTAAACAGGAGATAATATTTTCACTATAATGTTGACTATTAAATCACCCAATATTTATTACACTTTATAGACATTTTAACAAATTTTAGTGGAGAAAAATGGCCCTGTTCTTAAAAAAAAAAAAAAAATACTTTCATTCTTTCATTCAAGATAATCTCGTGTTTATTAATTATTAAATCATAGTGCAAGTCAGCTTAGAGTAAAGGTGGGACGTTAGCCTTAGCCACCCACTAGTTTTCTTTTCAATTCTATGCATGCCTAGCTAGACAATGTGATACATTTTTTGCCTCTCTACGTACAACACTGAAGCTGCACCTTTTAAACTGCATAAGTTCACACGACTATTTTGTCTTCAAATGTTTCAGAAGCTCATCCATTGTACTTTTCGCAATAAGTTTTTTTTTTTTTTTTTTTTTTTTTTGAGAAGGGGGGTGTTTCGCAAATCGTAATGAGTTAAACTTGAAAAATAAATAGGTTGTTTTAATATATAGGAAAAATTAATAAGATTATTTTAATCTTTCCATTAGTTGAAATTTTACATCAATAAATTTAATTTATGTAAATTAAATCACATTAATTACATCATTAAAAATGGATCAATTTCATGGTTCACACATTAAATATTACAAATTTTAAATTATATCTAATATTATGTTACTTAAAATTCTAAATAATGAAACAGTTTATATAACAATAAATATATGAGAATCTAATTATTTCTAATGAGATGGAAAGGACTTCCAAAGTTTCAACCATCAACTGCGCGCAAAGCGTAATTTGTAGACTTGTACTAAACAAAAACAACAAATGAGCAAAACAATGAAGAAGATGGTGACAATTGGAACTATTTGGACCTTAGTTCCATTGTGGCACGTCACTGTCTTTTCCAATTCTTTGGATGGGAGGGACATTCTTCCTAGAACGTGACTTCAAGGCTGTAACGCAATCACAACCTATTTCCTATTTTCACAATCTTTCAAGCTTTTTTTCTGTAAATTTGTCATTTTCTTGGTTATCTTTTAGCTTAATTTACACACAGAAAAAGAGAGAGAGAGAGAGAGAGAGAGAGAGAAGTACCTGGCTCAGTACTTGAGTCAAGATTGTCTTCTTCTAAAAGAACTGCAGCCATACTGTCCGAAGTAAAACCGGTTCTTAATATCACGTGAGAGGGAGAGATACTTGACTTTTTAATTAACGAATTGAATGATCTAAATTACCTGCTACTTGGGTCAGGACCTTTAGGTTTGTACTTTCCTGCCAAGGTTTCCCAAGCAATTCTGGCCGAACTAATCTCCCTAATATCAGGGAATGTGTCCGGCCCGCATGAATTCTGGATCACATGCAAAGCCATGGCATTCGTCTTGCTCCAAACCTTAAAGACAGCTTCATTTTCTGGTGTAGGAGAACCGCTCCTTGATTCAACAATGTCCCAAAGATCTTGAGCCATCAAATATGTCTTCACCCGAACACTCCAATCTAGATAATTGTATTGCTTAAGAACTTCAACAACAGCTGCACTGAAGGCAGGCTTTGTTTCCATGTTTGATCTGTCAATATAACCAAATTGTGTCTGAAAGAAAATAAATGAAGATTTGGTTGTATCGTATCTCTGCTACGAATTCAACTTTTTAAAATTTTGTTTGATAATAATTTGGAAGTCAGTATCGACATTTTTTGGAATTGAGATGTCAAAATTTTTAGAGATTGATACATGGATATTAGTGGTAGGCAGTGCTGCAGCACTAGTATTGAATTTCAGATAATTTAAATATTTTCTTTTGAAAAATTCACGTAATTAAAATATTTTATTTTCAACAGGTTACATATTGTAGTTGATTTTCTCTTAATTTACAAATCAAATAAAAATTTTATATTGATTATCTCGTTTTATGCCCAATAATTCTATCAAAAAGCCTAATTATTGTTACTGTGTATAGAATAATATAAGAATGTGGGCAGTGTGCAAAAATGCACTAATTATTCTCAAATTAAAATTTTAAAACTTTTAATTTTGCTCATTATGTAATTAATTATTTGTGTGATATTATGCAATTAGGAAAATACTAAAAGTTACTACAAATTTTACTGTAAAAAACTTACAAATTATGTCAACAGTGACACTTTAATGAAATAATAAATCATTATAATAAATTATTAATGTATTAATTACTATTTATGATGAGTGATCATCAATTTATAACATTTAAAAAAAAAATGTAATATTTCTAACATCACTCGTGCGATTACTTATTCAACCATATAATAAATTTATTTATTCTCATAATGCACTGAATTTTTATGTCATTTGAAATTAATTATCCATTAAAAAAAAAGACAAAAATTACCTATGACCTAATCACTCATCTTTATTACTTAAAAAATTATTTCGACCACAGAGTCACAAACCCACACCCATTGCAATTTGCTGGCACTATTAACCAATCAAATAAAAATGCTCCAAAACTTTACTACCAGTTCCACTAGTAAATAAAGCCTCAAACTAGTAACTTTACTAAGAACTAAGAAAGGCAGAAAGACACTCAGACAAAAGTCACGACCCACACAGAGACGATAAAAGTTGAGCTAGAGAAGAGATGAGATTAGAGAGTGCGAAAGAAAGAGAGAGAAACCATAAAAGTAGATCAAATCTAAGAGAGAGAGAGAAGAAGAAATACCAGTGATGAGGCGGCAACACGGCAAAGACGATTGGCCTGCTGACGGCGGTGGCGTGGCCTCCTCTCTTGTAATCAAAATAAAAGAAAAAAGAAAAGGGTGAGGAGAAACAAACCAGAATTATTTAAAAAAAAAAAAAAAAAACTGTGGACAAAATCACAAATTTAATATGAACAAAAAATCCGAAGGACAAAAAAAAATGAGGAGTTACTAACTTACTTACCGCAAGATCCAAACATGCACTTGTATAGATACTTGAAAGGAACTGGTGACAAGAGGAACTCTTGAAGATTGAGAGAGAATTGGTGTGAAAACCAAAAAAGAAAGGAGAATGAGAGATTAATGAAGAGTCACTGAGAGAGAATATTACGTACCAACAAATTAAGCCAGTGATGTGTCATTTCCATTTGAAAGTAATTCTAAACTTTTTATACTTCAAGAAGAAACTGTATAGCTTAATAGCTTTACACTAACAATTCTTTTCTTGTAGTTTCTCAAAAAAAAAAAAAAAAAAAAAAAAAAAAAACAATTCTTTTCTTCTTACTCGGTTAAAGAATTTAAGAACCTAACAAAGAAACTAAGTGACCCCCTCTGTAGTTTGATTTGCTAAATAAAATGAAGATTTGGTCACTCATATATGCTACGAATTCCATATATATGCTACTCACCGACTATGTAGTAATTGAAATAGTTTTGAATTTTTCTAAAATTTAATGACTGAAGAACTATTAGATGTACCCTTTCAATTCTTTTCTTCATACCCATTTGAAAGATTCTCTAAACTTTTCCACACTTTAAGAGGTAGTTATTATTAGCTTAGCTGTACTTTTACAATTCTTTTCTTCATACTCTGTTAAAGAATGTAACAGCCTGACAAGGTAATCAAAAAAATAACAACCTGACAAAGACTTTTTTTTTTTTTTTTGGCTAAATACCTTACAAAGAAACTACATGTGCCATATCTATTCCCAAAGAATCCGACAACCTGGGGCGGAGGCACGTTATGCTTTGTAAAAACTTGGCCCCTCCTCCAATACGTAGCCATAAAACTGCCCCACCACAAATTCCTACTTTTCATCTTTTTGACTTTTCCTTTCATTCTCTAAGATATGTCAGCCATATCCTACATTTTTTTTTCATGAGTGAGGTCATATCCCATAGCTATTCAAAGACATGTTGTACTGGTGTGGGAATTATCATTAGAGAGTAGAGAGACTGTGAGGGTGCAGTATTAGACTATTAGTAGGAATGAAATTGATTTTGAATTTAGTTAAGATGAATGAAATTGATTTTAAATTTATTTTTGACCATAGTAGTCTCATTTGGTTGAATTTAATTGCTATTTATTTTATAGTTGCTTATAGTAATTTTGTTATATTTAATTTCTATAAGTATTATTTCTTGTAAATGTAGTCTAATTTTGGTTAGATTTATTGTTTTTTTCTAAAACTAATGCAGGAAAACATGTATATATGTCATACTTTGTATTTTTTTTTTAATTGCAAATTAATATGATAATATTAGCTCAGCCCCCAACCAAAAATTTCTGGCTACGCCCCTGATAGTTTGATTATAGATTTGCATAATGTTGATGAAAATAAATTTATTTTTATTAGTGAAAAAATGATATTCAAAACTTTAGTAATTATCCAGTGTTAACAATATTCGTACTAGTGGATACTTCATAGTTTGGTAAAAAATTGCAAAATGTCGACCCTTGAATTTTGGTTGTTCTCGAACAAACATCTTGGTGTTTCAATTTAGCATTAGATTAAATTGTAAATCATACCCTCAAATTCAGTGTATTTTGATTTTTCCTTTAAAATTTCAAAATCTTGAGCACTTTTTAACGTTAGATATCATTCGAGAAAAAAAAAAAAACCATTTTGTTCGTATCCGCTAATGATCAAGTGGCCATTAAATGCCACATAATCTCAAAATGACATAATTTCAGTATTAAAAAAATTATTTACCACATTATTTTATATTCTGTTAACGTTGCTTTTTTCTTGGTTTTTTTTTTTTTTTTCACTTTATTTTTTCTCTATCCTTTTTCATATTTTAAAATCAGGAAAATTGCACTAACCTCCTTTAAGGATTTCTCATTACACTCACCTCCCCTCTAGTTTGGAACAAAACCCTTACCTCTAGCCTTTCTTGGATGACTGAAATGCAAACTATTTACACTAACCTTTCTTGAATGACTGAAAAAGTTTTTAAAAATTCCAAAATAAAAAGGCCTCAAAAATCCCAAATTTCCTATTAAAATGGGTGTGGATGACCGTTTAAGTTGTGGGTAAAACAAGAAATTTATGATTTTTTAAAGTCTTTTTTAAAGTTAATCTTGGGAGGTTTTTGCAAATAATTTGCATTTTAAGGGAGGTATTTTATTCCAAACTAGATGTAAGATAAGTGTATTACAAACTAGAGAGAAAGTGAATGCAATAACAAAAACCTTAGCGATGTCCGTGCAATTTTTTCTTTCAAAATCTCACTCTATGAATCTATGATGACACAGTCCCCATAAATTTTGAATCAATCATCATCGAGCATCCCCATGAGAAAAAGACAAGACAAGTATTAGTTGATGAGCACATAGAATCATAGTATTAATTCATGCACTTTCTACCCAAAGAAAATTTTGATGCACTATGAAAAAAAAAATGTTCAACGAATTCAAGACAAATATATAAATATAAATTGAAATAAGGTTTTTGCAACGAAGTTAAAGGCTAAGATCTAATTTTTCTATTTCTTGCTATATTAAAAAATCAGTAGTTTGTGAAGATGGTAATTGATCTCCGAGAGCCCCCTCAACTAAACATTGAGTTCTTAGATGTTTAGTTGCTGAATTAGAACCAGGTCTAATTCTAGGATGGTTTGAAAATTATTTGAACATGAGTTTCTGAATACGGTGATAAATGGGGAAGAAACATCAGAATATGGTAAGGGAATATTTAAAATGAGGAAGAAAAAATTAAAAGGGTTTGATAATCAAACCGATCGAGTCACAGGGGCTCCATGGTGACAGATGGGGAAGAAATTGAGGAAACTATTTCAGTCAAGGGGCTGAGCAGCTGTGTGTACAGAGATCGATTAGGAACAATTTTGGTGATTTTTTTTTAATGACTTTTTTTGTAGTATGTAATGTAATGGAATGTGAAAAGGATTTTGGGGAAGAAGTTCGTTCATCCCAGAAAAATGTTGAAAACAGAAAAATAAATAAATTGTTTTATTTATTCAGCAAAACCAAATATTTTATTTTATTATATTTAAGATTTATTTTTAATTTTTAATTTTGGTTTAGATTAGTTACTTACATGGAATAATTAAATTGAGGTGACATGATTTCATTAGTCAAATAGCAAATGTAACAGATGCACTTAGGTTGCCCTTAATGGATATGTCAACATTGTACATAAACGAGGTTTTTTTTTTTTTTTTTTTCCAAACATTATCTAACAATTGAGGGAGTAAACTAAAATTAAAAAATTTAGGAGAAAAATCAAAATTACCTCACACTTTAAGGATGCAATTTGCAATTTAGTTGTACCATTATTTACCCATAGGGTTTAAGAAAATAGTATTGCCTCAACTGTTTGTGTATTGGTATATACAAATGTTGGTAGTAATATGTGTAAGTAATCTTTCTTTGAAAAGTAAAAGGATGAAGAGAATTTTTAAATAAAAATTAAATTTTGTAGTGGCTTGCTTAAGCGAAGCCTGTGTATGTGCAATTCAATCAACATTCTTTAGATGTTGATCGGAGACATAAAGTGTATTTTCGACACTCTATTTACTTTGCTCAAACAAGGATTGAGCAGAGACAAGCCCACTCTAGCAAAGTTGAGTGGACCCTAGTAGGCGTCCACTAGAAACAAGCATAATAAACACCCCATTTTGCAACCCTTCATTTTTTTTGTTTCATCATGTTTGAACCAAGGGCAAAATAGTAATTTTACACATGTGAAAAATTCCAAAAAATGACCTTAACCATAAATTCCTTACTTAAAATGGTCATAATGTAATTTTGATAAAGTTTACTAGTCATAGTGTGATGATCAGTGTTTCGAAAGCACAATGAAAGTTTGAACCTCTCTTTCACTTCAATAGTGGAATCCACCATAACCACCGCACACCTTTGGTGCAGTAGTCACTTCACAAGTATAAAAGTTTGTGGGGTGTGGGGGACAAGAGCCGGGATTCAAGTTTCCAGGAGGGAGTTTCACACACATATACATTTAGATTAGGTTAGAGTAAAAATTCTATCTTGTAAAAAAAAAAAAAAAAAAAAAAAAAAAAAAGAGTGGAATCCACCATAAATTAAAGTAGTGAGACCCACTACTTTAGTAAGAGGAGGGGAATACAAATTTATGACACTTCTGAAGTATTGAATAATGAGTCTTATTCATGTTATCAAAATAGCATCCATATCATTGTTTTATTAATGTTCAAATTTAATTTGTTGATCCATAATCCTACCATAGGCATGCATACATAGGATTATCCTAGATTATTCTAGATTAATTTTAATTGGTCCATAAAAATATTAATTGATATTAAATCATGTTGGTTAGTAATTTTAATCCTAGAAGACATGAAGCACAAAATTATTCCATTCAAATATTCTGTGAGAGGAGGGGATTACACATTTACAATGCTCTCAAAATATTGAATAATGAGTCTTATTTATGTTATCAAATAGTGTCCATATCATTGTTTTATTAAAGCTTAAATTTAATTGGTTGGTCCATAATCCTACCATAGGCATGCATGCATAGGATTATCCTAGATTAATTTTAATTGGTCCATAAAAATATTAATTGAAATATTAAATCATGCTGATTAGTAATTTTAATCCTGGAATAAATATCAATAAATTAAGTGTGATATTTTATATTTAAATATCAATTAAATAATTTTATTTAATAATATCCAAACCAAGGTTAATTTGATGAATTAAACACTAATTTGATGAATTGATGCTAACCAAATTAAGGTTAATTTCATATAAAGAATCAAATTTCGTGGTTAAAGTAGGAAATTTAACAAAAAGAAATGGATTTTTTTTTTTTTAAAGCGAGATTTACTTTATCTTGGATAAGGTGATGCATGGCTAAGTAAAGTTGTAGTATGATTTTTAATTTTTGATTTTGGTGTAAAGAGAGATATGAGATTGTTTGATGTGTGGTCATGTGAGAGTTTAGATAACCAATATTGACAATCTATTGTGTAGGATATTAGTATACAAAAATTAAACCCTCAAACCATTGAGGAAAATTAATCATCATTGATAATTCAACACATTTGCAACATTTATTTTTCCAAATATTTTAAGGTTTTAATTGGGTTGAATTTCTATTGATCTAATATTTTAGAGGCCTTTTACAAGTGAGGAAAATAACGCACAACCTTTTTTTTCTAATTTTTTTAAACCACTTATTATAATAAATTTTGGGCCTTTTTATAATGGGTGAAGCCTATTGATAAAGGATATAGGACCTTTTGGTAACGAAGGCCTAAGGCCAAGGCATGGAGCCAACATTGAAAGAAGTGAATATTCACTCAGAAGCATCAAGTTTCTAGAGGAAATATAAAGGGTGCAAATGTCAACCATCATAGATCAAGCACAATCCTTGAAGTGTAGAGAAATAAAATCCTTTGATTGCATAAAGACAAAAGATAATGTAGCATATACATTATCTAAAGGTTTGAGTAGATAGCAAGTAAACTACTCATCAAGAGGAGTTCGTTTAAAGTTTATATCTTAAAAGTCGCCATGATGGCAACTCTACCTAGCTGATTGGAGATCCCAAGACTTGCGTTCAAAGGAACAACCAAATTCTGGATAACCTAGTAATATCATTGTGGAGAAATTTAAGGTTGAATTCTCTAGAGCATTTATGAAATTTAAGAGTTGTTTAGGACCAAAATGAATACAATCATAGAACAAACTATTTTTGAAAAGAAAATATGTGAATTCTATTTTATTGGTTTACATAAATGACTAAAATAATTCAACAAATCATGGTCACTAGTTAGTCAATAGATTTGACAATCTTTCAAAAAGGAAGGTTCAAAACAGAAACTCTCTCTCCCAAAACAATGACTTTTCAATCTACTATCTCTATGTCTGCGCTATCACTTACATTGTTTTCAATCAATTTCCATTAATGCAAGGGATTCTGAAAAAATTGGGTTTTGCAATTATATGTGTGGCTATTTTTGAGTTAAAATAAAAGTGAGGCCCACACGTCTTCTGAGGGTAGTTAGAGTTGGGTCATGTTCTCTTTCATGAGGAGAATAATATCATGAAATCACCTATTCTAAACTGTTAAGGAATAAATGTGAAACTGACTCATAAAGTGTCTACCTAAACATTGGTAAAAAGTGAGATGACTTGAATTTCACATAAGAAATGAAAGACACATTTTTTGGGCTTATATACAAGTGTAATGGATATTTTTCTAATCAATTATACTTTAGTGGAAGGGAGAGAACCTACATTAAGTATGAGTTCGCTCATTCAATCTAGTCAACTATTCCTTTCTCATTTTCGTATATAAGAGTCATCTAGAGAGAGGAAACACCTTTTTGTACATAGATTGCTATGATTCTTCTGTATGTAGTAGATTATTTTATCCAGGAGATAGATTTCCAAGAGTCAAAAAACACCATTGTAAGAGACGAAATATGTTTTAAAAACATAGTATTAAACACTAGTCTTAATTAGATTTGAGTTTCTCATTATGTCTTCTTCCGGTTTATAAGTTTTATTTATTCGTTTATTTATTCACATATAATTATATAAACATATTTTACTGTTCTTGACAAATAATAAATATTTGGCAAAAGTATACTTTTAGACTCTACATTTTGAGATCACACTAAAATGACACTGACGTGGTCATTAAAATATTATTAAAAATAATTATTTGATATTTTTAAATACCACATTAGCATTTTAATTAATAAAAATTAAAAAAATAAAAAGCCCAGAAAATAAAAAGCTAGGTCAGAAAATAAATAAAAAATTTAAAATAAACATTAATCTTTTTTTTTTCCTCGTAAGAACATACATCCTCATGTCCAAAAAAGTTCAAAACTAGAAAAATTCACACATGGGTGGACTTTGGAATCCTTTGATCTTAATTAATTATTTCTTAATCTAAATAAAGAACACACAAGTTTCTTAATCTAAATAAAGAACACACAAGTAAGATGAGAAAACTTTCAAAAAAAAAAAAAAAAAGTAAGAAGAGAAAACAAAATCAAAAGCACCACTACTATAACATTCATAGATTCAAACACACAGACAGCTGCAATCTCAAACTCAAACACACACACACTGATATTAAAATCTGAGCCTGAGATGATAGCAAAAACCCAGATTGAGCAGAAAAAAAAATCGACAACAAACGTTGCAACCGAAATCACAATGTTATTAAACTCTCCATCTCTCTATTAACATAAACCCAAAAAGTGAACACATAGCAACAACCCAGATATAATGAACACAAAGCTGGGTCCTTTAACAAGTTATACAGCACCAAACCCACATACAACAACCCACAGTTCTTCAATCACCAAACTCACTTTGAAACCCAAAACCCGGTCGCCGCCAGCCATGCCGTGACAACAACCGAATCAATACAAGCCGCCGTTCACCAACACCTCCCTCTCTAATTCTCTTGCTTCCGTGACTCACCCAGCTACCAACCACCTACCTGTGTTTCACAACACCCACCAACAACTGCTCTATGTTTCACAACACCCTCCAACAACCGATCGCAACCCACGAATCCAAACCAATACACAACCACCACAGATCTGGGGTTTCACAACAACACACAATACCCACCACTAACCAATACATAACCCACGAATCCAACCGACCCACCATCCAAACTGATCCCGCCGCCTTCACTCATCCATAAAAGCTCCATGGTCGAGCTTGAGAACCCGATTTAGACCAATCCCATTCCAGAGCACTCAATTGGTTGGGAGAGAAAGATCAAAGAGAGGGAGAGTGAGAATCAACAAATTCCTAGAGCTTAAAGTGGTTGTTCATGGAGGGGCAGGAGGGCTCTGGGTGGAAGGAAGAGAGAGAGTCTGTGTGAAGAGAGAGGAAGAAGAAGAACAGCTTTGGGGAAGAACTTGATATTCCGAAAATTCTCAATTGAAAAAAATGTTTTGAACAATTAATATATGAAAACTAATTTAATTAGAATGAAAAGTAAAAAAAAATATATATATATATATATATATATATTTGAAAAAGAAAAAGAAAAATAATTAGATTAATGTTTATTTTAATTTTTTTTTAATTTTATGACTTGACTTTTTTTTTTTAAAAAATTAATATTCTATTAATTAAAATGCTAATGTGATATTAAAAAATACCAAATAATTATTTTTAATAATAGTTAATGTAAGGACATGATTCGTAACGACCCATAATAATATTGAGTTCGCACGTAAAAAGGCTCAAACAATATCATTTATAGAGCGTGGGTTTGAAAGGCTAGGTCTTGGTCACAAGACAGTGGGTTTTTCATGGTGTTCATACATCGTTAAATCGTATTCGCCCTAGGAGTCTTTCTCCAGGAGGCGGGCTGGGAGGCTCTGGTTTTTGGCCATTTTTCCCAGCCTCTTTCCCAAATTGCTTACTTCTCCTTTTATACTAACCTGCATCTCTTATCCAACGTCCACATGTGGGTTCGATTTCTCAGGACTGATACTTGTCTCATCAGTCCATATCCAGAGTGGTTGGGGGTGGTTGTAAAAAACTGAAGAGTATGGTTCTGTCAGGTGCAGAGTATTAAATGGCAGTAAGGGCAGCTTTTCCTTTGTCCTTGGTCGTTATACTATCCCGCGTACCCTTCTCCATTGACCTAGATATTTTAGATATTTTCCAAACTGTTCCTATACCGTTTTTGCCCTTCTTTCTAGTGAGACCTCGGATATACCGAGGACAAAATCATCTTCGGCAGTGTCTCAAGACTATTTGGACTTTTATTACCTATCCTCGGCTATAACCTTTCTCGGCTCGGGCCTTGGGTCCCAATGTAAAAATGAGCCAGGGCCTCAAATTATTGGACCCCACAGTTAATAACCACGTTAGCATTATGTCAGCAAGTAGGACACTTCGTTTGCTACATAGGAGGTTTTCGTTAGTGGATTGACAGTAAGAACCATTTTAAAAACGATTTTTTTTTTTTTCGTAACTACATTAGTAACGAAATCAATTTTGAGACCAAAATGGAAATTGATCCAAAATATAGGGATCAAAAGTACATTTTTACCTAAATAGTTCATGCATTATACCAAACATATTCAACCCTCTAGTTTTTTTTTTTTTTGAGAAGCCTATTCAACCCTCTAGTTGATAACACAATAATATATACAAGTTGACTCTTAAGTGCATTAAAAAAAAAAAATTATAAATAACAATTTTATATTGACTCGCCATATTTACACTATGATCTATTGAAATGAATTCAAAATATTTTCTCTATCTCTATTTTTTTTCTTATGGGTGTGCTAGTTTAAAAATATTAGTTACAAAATATACTACACCCCTGGTAGCTTGAGGATGTGGGTTGTTTCTTTTATTATTATTATTTTTTTAATGATAATACAATAATTATAATGAAGATGAAAGATTTAAACTCTAGATACTATAAACACTTTAGGAGGTGCTAATTGTTGAGTTACAAGGCTCTTATTGGGTAGTGGATTGATTTCTTGATTGTTGTGATTGATGGTGTTAATGATAGATCCAATCATAATTTGTCACCCAAAAATATGGTAGAAAATTAGCGAAAAAATTTCTTTAAATTTTTTTTTAACTATAGCTCCTAGATATATACTTTTTTCTTAGGACAAAGTTTAACTACAAAATTGGTTATAGTAGATTCTCAAAAAAAAAAAAAAAAAAAAAAATTGGTTATAGTCTAAAATTACAATTTACTCAATATCTTTTTATTGGATGTGAAATTTGAAATCCATTATTGGATTACATTTTCTTCTTATATCCTCCATGCTTATAAAATTTCTAGGAAATTAAAAATCAATAGCTATGTTATCAATAAGTTGTCTAAATTACAAGATTTTATAGTTTAAAATTATGTATAAAATATAATCTTATAAATCATAGAATAAATAATATCCGATTAACACAAAATATGACATCTGTATTAAGAGCATAAAGAACATGCAATTTAACGTTTAGATTTTTTAAATATGTAGCAATGTTAATGATATTGAATAAAATTATAACCTTGAGTTACAACCAATGTTGTAACAAAACTTTATCATTTTTTTTACTACAAAAAACTAACCTATATCAAGTAAATATATTAGAATATAGTGGGATTTTTATTTTTAAGGTTGGGTTAACGGGTCCCTTGGTTTTTTTTTTTTTTTTTTTTTTTTTTTTTGTTTTTTTGGGTAAGTGTTTATGCAAGGGATAGAACCCTTGAGTTGAAAGTCACTAGCATGACTAGGTACCACTTGGGCAAGGAGGCCCGGTGGTGGGTCCCTTGGTTATTTGTTAATAAAACGTTTTAGAAAAGTTATAGTAACTCTTTCATAGGAAATAAAAAACTACTGAAAAAATTACTACTCTTTTCTTTTCAAATATATATATATATATATATATAAATATTTCTCAAAAAAAAAAAAAAATATATATATATATATATATTTTGAAATGTTGTTAAATTTCTAAAAATTAAAAAAAAAAAAAAAATTCTTTTATTAGAGTTAACCTTTGCTTGTCTTTTACCAAAAAAAAAAAAAAAAACCTTTGCTTGTCTTTTTTGGGGGTAAAAATACGAACTGTACAGTGTTGACAGGACAGCAATGGGATGAGTTAGAAAGCGAGGGGGCGCACGGCTCCTGAAATGAAGTGGCAATTTTATTACGCTCCCTAAATTCAAGTTCCTGCCACTGCCACTCTCGCAAAATTGCTTTTTACAGCTTCAAGGTTGGATATACCCAGTGCTTGGCAAATGCCCCAGGTAATTTTTTCTTTTCTTTTTGGGTTTTATATTGAGGTCTTGTAATTTGATTGCTTTTGAAACTAAATTGCTGTGTTTGCTTGCTGTGATTATTTTATGATATTAAAAATAACATAAGAAATAGTAGACAGGTACCCACTTGTATTTTATGGACCTATGTTCTTTCCATGTTTTCTTTAATTTTTTTTTTTTTTTTTGGGATAAATGGGTTTCTGGGAAAGAAAGTAACTTCGTAAGACTTTGTTGATGAATGACGTCTCTTCAATCAGCATGTTTTATTTTGATTGGAATTGTTTTAGTTTGATATGTTTTCGATTGAAACAAATGGAACCACTATTCCAAATCTTTCTTGTGTGAGCAGTTGGTGACTTGAGTTGAGTGATACAATGATAACGACGCACAACGATGGAAGAAGGAATGCTAAATACAATGTGTGTGTCGAAATCGTGTTAACAAAAGGAATCCCAATTTTACGTCCCAACCACAATATTTTGAACTATAAAGCAAAATTTATTGTGGAGACTATGATGGTGTTTGTATGTAGAAAGCTAATTTTATTTTTTATTTTTATCTCAGCATGTAACTTGTTAAGGAAAAAAAAGTCTGATCTGAGCATGTAACTGTGTCGTTTTTTAATTTGAATGCAAATACTGCATATGGGGCTGGCATTTGGACTCTGAATTATTGAAATAGGAAATTTGGGGAATTGAAATGAAGGGTGTTCTGATGATAAAAGATTCAAAGTCATAAAAGGGGAATGTAGAAGTTAAAAAGAGTTCACCATGTTTAATAGAAAACATTAAGATCTGCTACTACTTTCAGATCCAGAAAACCACTGTTTATTTCTTTATATAAAAGAAGTGCCAAATATGAAGTATATTCTAGTACCAAATGCAATTTAATAAAATTTTAAAGACATCTTCATGTCAGGAACAAGCTAGCATAATTTTATCACCATAGTCTATCCAAAACATTAATAGTATCCATATGGTATTAACTGTATACTGATTGGGATCATAGAGAAAGTTGATGAGTTCATAATTTTTTAATTTGTAATTACTGATTAATTCAATTTTGTGGATTTGCATTTATGTAAGGGACATACCTGCTTTTGTAAATTTTTGATAAGTGACAAAAAATTCGAAATTTCATCTACATGCATGGACCCTCACCTCAGTGCTTCTCCTCTCTGCTCTTAGCTCTCCATTCAGAACCGTTTAAATGATAATAGTAATATAGAGTTTTATGCTTGAGAATGAACTTTTAGATGTGATTATTAGGTTTCTACTTTTGAAATTTCTAATGCATTGCATATGCAATTTAGTTTGTTCTTTTACATTTTGTAACTGCAAATTTCCAAAACTGTTTTTGTCATTTATATATTCATTATAAACTTGTTTAGTGATTTTGTAGTGGGTGGTAGCTGTTCTTTTGGTTTCTTGAATCAGTGCTAGGTTGGTAGTAGAATTTTAGAACTGCACAATTTTTGGAAATTTGGGGCTGTTACATGTACTGTGATAATTTCTTGAGACTATGGGTCCGTTTGGATACAGCTGAAAACTGAAAACTGAAACTGAAAACTGAAAAACACTGTAGCGAAATAATTTTTAAATGTGTGAATAGTATCGTGGGACCCATTTTTAATGAAAAAGTTGCTGAAAAGTGAAATTTGTGGGTCCGTGAACAGTACACGATGTGCTGTGATTGGTCCAAAAAAATTTGAAAAGTCAAAGTTTGCGGCTACTGTTCATTGAACAGTACATGAACAGTAGCCGCAACACCCAAAACGTGTGAAAAAAAAAAAAAAAAAAAAAAAAAACTGTAAAACGCAACGCAGGATTGGGCAGAAAACGCCCAATCCAAACGCACTCTATATCTCCAATTTTCATTGCTTGATTTAAGCAACCACTTCAAGGCATTTGTCACTGGGAATACATAAGTGTTTTCTGGATTGAAGTGAGCCTGTCCATAGATAGTTATAGTAATTTTGGAGATCTGAAACCAAAACTAAAACTTCTCATTCCATCTTCCATTGATTATGTGATGGGAGAAAGAATCATAGATTTAACTATTAAGATTTTAGTGATTTGTGATTGTGGTTGTTGAACTATAACTTATGGTAATTAAAAGTTATAGTAGTTTTTACTAAACTTGTATTTCCTTCTATTCATGATATAATTCTTTTATATGAGATTATTATTGGTATTTTTTACTTTTTAATCTAATAGGGTGGTGTCGATGAGGGTGAAGATCCTAGAAGTGCAGCAATCAGGGAATTAAGAGAAGAGACAAGAGTTAGTTCAGCAGAAGTTATTGCAGAGGTATGAAATTTGGACTATTCTTCCTTAAATTACCATTTTTGAGATGCTTATAGACTTTGCTTGAGGAAAGTGTGAGACTACAGTAGAAATTGCTTAGTAAAGCTGTTGTTGCTTTCTTTCGCAGATCTGAATTGAATGTCTTTTATGCTTAGGTTTTAAGAAACTGATCAGGTTTGATGGAGGATAATTAAAATAAGGAAGACATAACTATTCCTGAACCAATCTTCATTGTCTGGAAAGTATCTGATTTGTTAACCTCCTTTAATTTTTCTTTTTTTAAAACTCCTCTGTATGGTATTATAACTGCTTTGCACGACTGATCTCCTTCAATTCAGAACCTTGAATACCTTACACACCCCCCCCTCCCCTTCAACACACACACCACAAAAGGGGAAAACTGAAATATTCTCCTCTTGCATACTCAACCAAGCATGTGAAAGGACATGGTTGCCTTTGGCTGAAACACACAGAACTTAATTGTTTTTTTATTAAAACTTAAAAAGGAAAGTGAGATATATTTCTGTCTAGCATCTTTGCTACTTGACACAATATCTTGGCAAGGTATACTCAATTATCTATCCCATGGGTGTTTGTGCACCCTAGCTAACTTGAACGGCAAAAGAGGACTCATGTAGCCAATTCCAATTAGTAGGGCTTAAGGCTTAGTTGTGTATTTCTGTGTCTGTGGAGTGTGAGATTGATCCAACATCTTTGAAAGAGCAATATAAAGATCAAAATTCTTCAAAAATATGGTCTAAGGGCCTAAGGAGCACACTCCTCTAGGCTACATTAGATATTACTGAGTTGTTTTTTGGGTGTTTCTTTACGTTAGAAAGTTGCTGGTTTAGTATAAATTAGTGTTATTTTATTTTTATTTTTTTAAAGTCTTGGGTGTTTTGTAATTTTCAGGTTTCAGGGTATGGGCAGAACTTTTCGTTGGTTGGGTCTTATGATGGGTTTTCATATGGTTTTAGGTTTAACTGTGGGTTCTAATAATAATTTGGAATTAGTTAATAGTCAAGTCAGGAGCCTGATAGGGTTATGTTTAGATGGCTACATATATTGATGTTACAGTATTTATTCAATGCGCAGAACAAGTTCTGTTAGAATATTGTAGTAAGTATGCTCTGAAGTTTATTTGATGCAATCCTTCTTCTCCGAGGTGTGATGCCAAGGACACCCTGGGCTTGATGCTTAGGAAAACTAGTTTTGATTCTTAGAAGCTTCTCTCTTTGATCTTCTGCAAGTTGAAAGCTGAAACGTTGCAACCAGACCTTGATTCCTCACTCTTAGAACCCTAAACTTTATAGATTATAGTTAAAAGCCTAGCACCACCCACCTTTTATTAGCCTCCAAGCCCACAAAACCAGATCTTGTAGAGTTCTGATTTACTGTTTGCAGCACCACATCAGATCTGATCTCAGTAAATCACCTGTTTGAGCTTCAGAGCATACCCATCATGTTACTTTGTAAGTAAACCTTAATCCAATATTTGTTTCCATCCTTTTCCCCTTAAAGCCCTAATCCTAGGTCTTCCTAAACACTACAACAAATGCTTTCTAGAAACTCCTACATAAGATTTAGCATCAACACCTCTGTCCCACGCCAATCTGAACAAGCTGTGTATAATGACTGGTTTGGTGACTTAGGTCAAGAATTCTGAAAAATGGCTCGTTTTTGTTTGTATTTGGGGTCGGAATGCACCTAAAAACGCATAGAAATAAAAAAGGAAAGTAAATATAGGACTATAGGAGAGATGAGTTGAACATGAACTAGGGTTCTTGGCCATCACACATCAATCAAGTAGCTGGTTTTCCCATGTTTTCTTCATTCATTTCTTTAAGATTATGTAAATCCATAACTTATACAGATGATGGCCAACCAAGCTTGGCATCCATGTTTTGTAAAAGTCAGCATACTTGCTGCTGACCACAGAACTGATAAATCTTACCCTACCTTGATGCATGAGTTACACAAAGCTAAAGTCAGAAGCTAAAATATTGCAGATATATCCTTATACTTAAATATTTAGAGGTTCTACCTTATTTTAGAGCCAAGATTTATTACAATAGTTTGTATTTACCCAAGAAGTGCCAAGAACTTCCAGACCTGAAATCAGAATTGATTTGATGATCTACGATTCTGCAGTTTCTGCTTTTCTTAATTCGCAGGGAGGGAGAGAGAGAGAGAGAGAGAGAGAGAGAGACTATAATACATGGTTTTTGAAGGTATGCCAACGTTTATTATCCACTGCTCTGTGTGTGTTTTTTATGGGGGGCAGAAGTGCCATGGCATCTAGGTTTATTGGGGTTCTTATTTTTGTGAGGGGCAGAAGTGCCATTCCCTCCTTTTCTTTCTTGTACGTGGGTTAAAAACAACAATGTAGCCTAAATAAATAAAATAATAAAAAAGTCTGTCAGTAATTTTGGGACTAATGCTCCGTGGTTGTCTATCAACTCATGCTTGTTATTTTAATCAATTCCATTGCTCGCAATAAGTTAAAGCTTGAGTTGGGTTTCAACCTTATTGGTAGAAATATGTCTTCCCACCTGAAGTCAGGGAAAAGCTTAAACATCAGTGGGGATCAGACTGGAAGTGTCAAGCACAGAAGTGGTGAGCATATGATACAGCCATACATTGTTAGATGTGGTATATATGGTGAAAGGCTGCAAATGAGTCTAGATTAGGTCAGATTCAGTTTAGGGAATTAACCAAGCTGAGGATTAGTTTATCAAACCCAGGACAACTGAAATATCATCTTGTAACCTTTGGATGTATTCAACCTAACATAACCTAATCTAGGGTACAAAATTACAGATTTTTTTGGTTGGGGGCACGTAGAATATAGTAATTTGGATACGCAAGTAATTTTGGAATTAAAATTATCTCCATAGATGTACATGTCTGTGAGTGTAAATTTGTATTTAACTTCTATGGAAGCAATAGAGATGAATCTGAGGAAGTCTCATCTAAACAGAAGAAAGCTAAGAGGAAAGTCACTGCAGAAGCTACTTCTACTATTGCAGAAACAGATGATAAGAAGAAGAAACAAGTTACAGAGCTACAGGCTGTTTAGTATTTTTTTATAAAACTACTTGTAGTTTAGGAGTTAGTTTATAGATAGTGGATTACAGCTGTCAGTTCATTTTCTGGGGGGAAAGTTAGTTAATTTGTTTGTTAGCTTTTGGTACAGGTATATTTATCTTTGTACACAAACAATAATTAATTGAATCATTCAGTTTTCTCAATCCAGATTTTATAACTTCGTCAAACTTGCAAACCCTTTCATGTTTCTTCTTAAATTCACCGTGATTATTAGGATTCTTATAGTAAAATCTAACAGATTACATATTCTGTTATTTAACAGCTTAGGGCCTTAGGCTATTGAGATAAGCATTAATTTTTAAAAACCTTACTCTGAGCAGAAATAATTGTATTGAAAACCTTATGATTGATGGGGCTTTGTCTTCCAACCAAGATAGGATTGCTGACCATATTGAACATTTCTATATGAACCTATACTTTGAGCAACAAGTGCAACATCCTTTCCCAGATGTATTGGATTTTCCTAGGCTTTTAGGGGATAATGTGGTTTGGTTAGAGAGACCTTTGAGGAAGCTGAGATTTTTGAAGTCATCAAGGAGTTTAATGGGGATAAATCTCCTGGGCCTGACGGTTTTCCAATGGCTTTCTTCCAAGCTTGCTGGGGGACTCTCAAATCAAACATCATGGCTGTGTTCCACCATTTCCATGTTATAGGTCAATTTGAAAAAAGCTTGAATGCAACTTTCATTGCTCTCATTCCTAAAAAAGCTGCTGCGGTGGATGTAAAGGACTTTCGACCTATCAACTTTCTTTTGGGGGAGGAGGGGGGGGGGGGGGTTATAAAATTCTTGCTAAAGTTTTGGCTATTCGTCTTCGCATGGTTTTAGGAGAGATCATCTCAACTCCTCAAAATGCCTTTGTTCTAAATAGGCAGATTCTTGACTCCGTTCTTATTGCTAACGAATGTCTTGATAGTAAATTGAAGTCTAGTCAGCCAGGGTTGTTATGTAAATTGGACATAGAGAAAGCCTTTGATCATGTGAATTGGGGTTTTCTTACTCAAGTACTTGAGCGTTGTGGATTTTATGTTAAGTGGAGGCGATGGATTTCTTTTTGTTTATCTACGGTTCGTTTTTCTATCCTTATTAATGGTACTCCCCATGGGTTTTTTGGAAGTTCAAGGGGGTTGCGGCAAGGTGATCCTCTGTTCCCTTTGTTATTTGTGTTGGTTATGGAAGCCATCGGTAAAATGTTGGATAAGGCTGTCCATGAAGGTCGTTTGTCAAGTTTTAATGTAGGTGTTTCTGCTGGAAGATCTTTGATGGTTTCCCATCTCCTTTTCGCTGATGATACTCTAATTTTTTGTGATGCTAATATTGATCAAATGCTGATTCTCCGTATGGCGCTCATTTGGTTTGAGGCTGTGTCTAGTCTGAAGGTAAATTTAGATAAGTCTGAGCTGGTGGCTGTGGGAGCAGTTCATAACATGGATCTTTTGGTGGTTGTCTTAGGTTGCAAGCAAGGGTTTCTCCCGATGAAATATTTGGGTCTCCCTTTGGGGGAAAAATTTAAGGACAAGTCAATTTGGAACCCAATTCTAGAGAAGATGGAAAGAAAATTAGCAGGTTGGAAAAAATTATATTTATCCAAAGGAGGTAGAGTCACTTTAATTAAAAGCACTCTCTTTAATCTTCCTACTTACTTTCTTTCTTTATCCCCTATTCCTGCTTCGGTGGCCAACCAAATTGCTAGACTCCAGCTAGATTTTCTGTGGGGTGGCCTTGGAGATGAGCCTAAATTTCATCTGGTTGATTGGTCTACGGTGTGTACTCCGCTTGCTTCAGGTGGGTTGGGGATTAGGAACCTGAGAACTTTCATTGTAGCTTTATTAGGGAAGTGGTTATGGAGATTTGGGCATGAAAGGGATGCTCTTTGGCATCAAGTGATAGAGGTGAAATATGGTTGTGATTGGGGTGGTTGGTGTTGTAGCTCTTCCTCTGATCCATATGGAGTCAGTTTGTGGAAAAATATTAGAAGGGGTGGCACTCTTTATCTCGGTTTTTTCTGTTTGAAATTGGAGATGGTTCAAAAGTGCAGTTTTGGCTAGATAGTTGGTGTGGTTCTTCTTCTCTCGCTAACCGCTATCTTGAATTATTTAGGATTTGTCGTAGCAAAGAGGCAAGTGTGGCGGATCTAATGAGGTTCACCAATGGTGTCCTCCATTGGGAGATTCATTTTTGTAGGGATGTGCATAATCAAGAATTGGAAGCTTTCAGGAGCTTCATCAATACCATTTATTGCACTCCTGTAAGGGGCTTCGGGTAGGATAAGAGATGTTGGCTGCCTTGTAAGAGTAAGGGGTTCACGGTTAGTGCATACTATCATCTTCTAGTTGGTCATAGTGAGCAGTTTTTCCCTTGGAAAAGCATTTGGAAGCAGAAGATTCCCTCTAGAGTGGCTTTCTTTGTTTGGACCGCTGCCTTGGGGAAATGTCTGAGAATTGACAATTTAAGGAAAAGAAAGGTTTGCATTTTGGATTGGTGTTATATGTGCAAATGTAATTGTGAAATTGTTGACCATCTTTTCCTTCATTGCCTGATTGCTTTGGAGTTGTGGGATATGGTGTTTGGTTTATTTGGAGTTTATTGGGTTATGCCAATGTCTGTCGTTGGGCTATTGGCTTGCTGGCAAGGTCAATTTGATCACCTTCGTAATGGAGATATTTGGATGGTTGTTCCTCATTGTTTGATGTGGTGCATTTGGAAGGAGAGAAATAGTAGGTGTTTTGAAGACTTTGAGCGTTCCTTGCCTGACATCAAGCTTCTATTTTTCAGAACTTTATTGGACTGGTTCTCTGTGTGGAGGAACCATCCTTTTTCATCTATTTTGGATTTACTTGATTTTTGTAATGTTCATTCTTGATTTGCTCCCCCCTGTATACCCCTTGTGTCTCTCTATTTTTTTATCAATGTATCTTAATTACTTATCAAAAAAAAAAAATTCAACTTTCAATGCAATTTATCAGGAATCCCATTCAGATGATTTTACCTGTGGGTTTTATCTATGATTTTATGGTTAGCTACAAAGGTAATAATTTACCTTTGAAATCTTGTCCGAGTTGATTGTTTATTTAATTATTTTACCCCAAGCCAATAAATAAATAGTTAAATACTAAAGAACCTGCCAAATCATTGGCCAATCCTAGGGTAATTCAACCTTCCGTCTTTCCTCAATGGATGCATTCTGTTATGTCTTTGGCTAAGTGATTTCTCTTTAATAAACGCGATGCTATTGAATCTAGGTCCTCTTGTTATAAAAGGAGCGGAAGTACTGACACTACACATGCCTTTTAAAGAAGTTGACGGCAACATGCAGCCCATACCAACACTTTCACTATCCATGGTGTCCAAACTCCAAACATATATATATATATATATATATATATATATATATAACCTAAATCCACGCAAGACTTGACCTCCTTCAGGTGTATGAAGATTATTTTAGCCAATAAGACTGGCAAGTTGTAATCCATAGTATTTCATCATTAAAGGAATAAGTCGTAATATTTCACACTTTTCTTTCTCAAATTTTTTTCTCAATTTTCCCTTTTTTCTTTTTCTTGGAAGGTGTCTATCTCCATGTCAAATTCCGTCCATTCATTTCTATTTACCCAAGAAACCGGATTGAATAATTATATTAACCAACTCTTATCAAGAAAAAAAAAAAAATATATATATATATATATATATTAACCAACTACTTCAGCAATCTACAAGGGCCATCTTGATTACCAGCTCAGTTGCTAGACAAAACAAGTTCAACAGAGAAAACAATAAAGAGCATACAATCTCCAACTTAAAGAATTGTGACTCTTTTAACCAAAGTGGGTTTTTGTAATTCCCCCTTCCCTCTTCCCATACAGGTTGTCCACCTGCATCAAGTTGGTTCTGTCATTTTTATTTATTTATTTATGTTTACTGTGCATTTTCTTTTTCAAAATTGAGTGTCTATTGGCTCCACACTTGTTTTGAACTAGTGCGTATATGTTTATAAATAGGACTTTGGTCATTCATTTTAGTCTCGTTCTCATTTTCTTGCATAGGAGTTCTCCAAAGAGAGGAAACACATTTTTGTACATGGATTGCTATGATTCTTCTGTGTATCGTAGATTATTATATTTTGGTCGCTTGAACCCTGAGTCTCCTCCTTAAACCCCAAACTTAAAGGCTTGGAGAGGTACCATCTTCCTGTCTGTTGGATGGTTTCTTGATTTTTTTGGTTGGTTCACAATAGTAGTGTTAATGGTAGGTCTAATCATTAAAAAAAAAAAACAATTGTTAAAAAGTAGTGAAAAATTACCTTTAACATTTTTTTACCAACTTTTATTTGAAACTATATCCTCTCTTTTTTATAATTTGATAGTTACAACAGGAGAGTGAGGATTTAAATTTTGGATGCTATGGCCAGTTAAGTTACAAAGCTTCTGATTTTAAGTCTTGACTAAATTGCAAATTACATCCCTAAAGTTTGGGAGTGTTTAGATTTTACACCCTGAAATTTCAGAATTTGAATTTAATCTTTGTGAGTGGTTATTTTCTTAGGCAACCAAATTGAACCTATCAAGGTGATGGGTAGAGCAAATGTTGCCGACAAATAGCCCATCGCCAACGTCGACCGGTGGCTTTTGGGGTAGTTGGTGGGCTCAACATGGGGTGTGAAGAGACTGCCTTAGAATAGAATAATGGCACTAAGTATTATGGAATGGAATGGGATTTATGATGGGATTGGAATTGGCAAAGTTTCAAGGCAAGTAAGAAGCCACATTATCCTTTCTACCTTTCAAGGATGGAGCAAATTTGCCATTTAATCATTATTTTAGCAACTATTTCGTTAGTTGGTATATTTTTGAAACATTTTAGCAAATTAGTATCTCGTGCCTTTGAGACTCAAGTTCAATGAAGAAACTCGAGCCTTTGAGACTCGAGTTCCAAGTTGATGTAGATAAATAATCCACGTGTAGAGACTCGAGTTCCATAGAGCGTGTACAGAGAAAAAGACCCACGGCAGGAACAAACCTAGCATGCACAAACCTAGATCTTTCTTTAGCGAAACTCGAGTACCGTGTAGATTTTTTCATCCACAACTTTGAACTCGAGGTTTAGAGACTCAAGTTCCTTCACTGAACTTGAGTTTCAAAGCCTCAAGATGCTAGTTTGCAAACTTGACAACTAATTAAATAGTTGTTAAAATAATGCTAAATGCCAAATTTCCTTTAAAAGGATATCTCCTTAAAACTTCTCAAAAAATAAAAATAAAAGCTTCTCAGTGTTCAGTTTGAGGTGGTAAGTGGCTCCCTTATTCATTTTTGGGATGAAATGTGGTGCAGTGACGTTCCTCTTCGAGTGTCTTTCCCCATGTTGTATAGGATTGCTCAGAGGAAGGATGCAATTTTAGCTGATGTTCTGGGTGGACAGAATGGGTTTATTCATTGGGATATTCATTTTACTCATTCTATCTAGGATTGGAAGTTGGAGAGTTTACAATCTTTCTTTGCTTTATTGTATTCCGCTAATATTGATCGGAATGGGGTTGATAAAATGGTGTGGAAGCCTGCAAAGAATGGATCTTTCAAAATCTAAACGACCAGAGGAAGTCATGCCTTCCCTTGGAAAAGTATTTGGACAGTGAAAGTTCCTTCTGAAGTGGCTTTTTTTACTTGGATAGGCTAGGGGAAAGATTCTCACTTTGGATAATTTGAGGAGGAATATTGACGTTGTCAACAGATGTTGCATGTGCAGGAATAGTTGGGAATCAGTGGGTCACTTGCTCCATCACTGCTCTTATGCATATAATTTGTGGACGTTTGTGTTTAGCCACTTTGGGGTTTCTTGAGTGATGCCTAAGCAAGTGGTGGATCTACTAGCTTGTTGGAATAGAGGGGTGGGTGGCAGGTGTTGGGCAGCAGTTATTTGGGAGCAATTCCCCAATGCATCATGTGGACTATTTTATGAGAACAGAATCTTAGAACTTTCAATGGGGAGGAACATTCCATCATTGAACTGAAATGGCTTTTCTTGCTTGCTTTTTGATGGGATGAGTGCAATGAGTGGTCCTTATATCCCCTCTTTTTGGGAATTTTTAGATTTGTGTTCTTTTACTTAATGTTTTGTTTCATTTGGTACGTGTCCTGTGTACCATAGGAACAGTTTGTGTGCTTCTCTTCTATTAATAAAGTTCTTTTACCTATCCCCTCCCCCCACCCCCCCCCACACCCCAAAAAAAAAAAAAAAAAAAAATCTCAGTGTTTATATCTTTACAACTCTAGGCTGTCAGGTGTCACCAGTATTTTGGTGGTATGGTTCAGTTGGAAAAAAAACAATCACACTAAGAGGAATTTAAAAAAAAAAAAAAAACTGGTGGAAATTATTTGCAATGTTTTCTGAAAAGTTGATTTCTTTCCTATCTTTGATCAGACTAGGATATATGGTTTATAAACTAAAGAAAATTTGAAACCACTAAAGCCCATCCAGGTTATGGATTCATTCTTTCATGGAAGCATGACTTATGTTTATCTTTAAAATAAAATATAGAGTTTCATAAGAATAATAAAAAAGAAGTAGAACAAAGAGGAGAGAAGATAGAGCAAGGAAACCATCTTCTTACTCAAAATTCCATTAACCTTACTTGAGAAACTACCTAATAGGATTCTTCCAGGTTACTAGGACTCTGAATTTAGAGTATCTAATAAAATTATATGTAAGCCAGAAAAGGGGGAAAAACAACTAGGACTCCGTGATAACAATTTGAGAATTGTAGACCATGCTCAGCTAAGTTCGTATTTGGGAAATCTAAGTTTGTTTAGCAGTTGAAGGTTGTGTATATATTAGGATTATTAAAACTGATCCACTATGCAATTCCCATGTTGTTTGCTTGGTCCTTCATTGGCATTGTAATTATATCATTATTATTAAAGCTTGCTAGGGAACTGCTGTACCTAATATTTACAATTTTCTTTATAGGAGTTTTTCAAGTAATTTTTGTCACAAATGTTCTGACCTGGTGGGATTTCTCAGGTTCAAGACGTTCAATATGCAATTTGAGGAACTTCATCAAAAGCAATCTTAGTGGACAGTTCTTGACACTGAGTTGAGAGTCTCTTAAGGCTTGCAGTTGTGGAAGTGTTGTAGCCTGCCTACAGATCTTTTGTAAAACGTTTTGGGTGCGTTTTCTCATACTTGGAAGTAATACACACGCATGCACTTGCACACACACACACAAGCATGTGTGTGTGTAAAAGATTTTCCTTTCAGGATGTGTTTATTACAAAGTCAATAATGAGGTCTATTTAGAAATTTTCAAACAACAGTAATGGATAAATAGCACTTGAATGTTGTCATTCTTCACATTTTTTAAATGGTCATATTTAAAATGCTAGAAAAGCTCTAGTAAGAGCTACAAATGACTTAGGGTACTTGACCCAAAGCTATGCAAAATACATGCAGATGGATTGTATTTTCATTGGCTGTCTAATGATTCCTCATTACTCTGTCGTTACTTTCTTGTTTACACTTGCTTTTGGTTGTTTTACAGGCCTCTAGTTGAGAGTGGCAAGAACCCTCAAAAGTACATCAAGTACGGAGCGGGGGATCTTGAACGAATATTGGGTGAATTTTTTGAGGGAAAGAACTTGAATGAACTTAAGCGGTAGATTTGATCTCTTTCTCCTTCTGTGTTTGTGATAATGAAGATGATACGGGCCATTAACCTCTGCTTTGGTGGTACACATCACTCTCCTTTTGTAGAGAGTTGTGGTTCAGTTCCTGAGAGGTTCCTTTTACAGTGCCATGCTTCTACCTGTGTTATAGGTGATCACATGTATACCTACCCATTGTTGGAAAAAGTTGGTGAAAAGAATAAAAGAAAGCAGATTATACTGGATGCATTTGCTATGTAAATTACTTGCTATGTAAAATACTAAATAAGAGTGTGACTCATCATTCTTTCACAAAACGGCTGTGTACTTTGGTTTGGTGGTGATTCAAGTATATATTTTACGAGATATATTTAGTTATTTACCAGTGGTTTTCATATAGGAGCGATTTCAGTTGTGAAAAAGGCCGATTGGTCTTGACCAACAGATGCATGTGGATTCTTTTGCTAAATTTGCTGAAACATTAAATTGGTGTATATATATATATATATATATATATATATATATATATATAAATTGAAATGAAATACAAGAGTAATTGTAAAATAGTTGCCTCTACTAGAGGAGAATTTCACAATCAATTGATGTGCTACAATGCTTTTGCTATGTACTATTTGGAGTCCATTTCTTGATCGAGTGGCGTTCTTACAAATATTTTTTCTAAAATTTAATTTTTTATAATTTGACAGTAACTATAATTGGGGAGAGGAATTTGAATTTTGGTTGTATTTTTTAAAAATAATAAAAGGTGCCAATGGAGTAAGAAAAACTTTTGTGATATTTTCAAATGCAGCCTGAAAAATTTTAGTTTGTCCCCCTAAAAAAATGCACTGTACGCAGAAACAAGAAACCGGTATTTATAAATAAAAAAGTAAAGCTACCGAAAAAGTCGGAATTTTAATTAGGCTTGTTAACATTACGCACAAATGACTCCAACATGAGCCCATCTCCCAACTAATAAATTGCGTATCAACAGGGTAAAAATCCTGATCATTTATTAAAATAAATTTATAAGTGAGCCATACAGTAGCGATTTTCTTCAAGCACCAGTCTGTGCACAGTAGTGGTTGAAGTCAAATTGTTTGGATTCCAGTATTGGTCAGTTCCATGACATTGGTTATAATCAAACATATCATTAGGATATATTTTATTCCATGTAAAAGTTTGTTACAAATTTCTCTCTATTTTAGAGAATTTTGCTCTAGTAAAACTGGATCTTTTCTCAAGTGACTAAAGGAACTCGATACTTCACCTATCATTTGTTCTAGGCTCATTTGTGTGAGATTGAGGAAACCTGCTATCCAACCATTTTTTTTTTTTTTTTTTTCATTTGGACTAGAATTTCCAACAAGGTCGCCTATACTTTGCACGATTGTTCTATAGATAAAAGGTAGCCACACATTGAGCTTTCAGAGAAAACCACGTGCCTTCTCTCCTTGTGCTTAACTAAGAAAAACCTTCTTGTAAGTTGTAAACTAAAATCCTTTATGATGAGGTTCGCTACAACAAATTCTTGTAGGAGATTCTTTAGAGTGCTAGAGGTTCTGGTTTGTGCAAATAAAGAGTTCATGGAGAAGATTCGCTTAGCAAGATTGTAGATGTTTTAAGGTCACTACGATAAAAGGGCAAGCAGGAAATTTGCAGGGTTTGTAATAAAGAGTCTAGCTATAAAAATATTTTGAAAGTAGATGACTTTTTTTTTTTTTGGTAAACAGACGATTCAATTAACAACAAGAAAAAACAAAAGGATCAGGACACAGCTTGTCAAAATACATCCCATTGAGGTCATCCTCAAAAACACTAAAAATGTCCACAGGCGGACTAAGAAAGGAAGAAAAATCAGCATCTAGAGTAAAGCTCAGCCTAGCAAGACTATCAGCACATCTGTTCACTTCTCTATAGCAATGCTTAATCTGAACCTGTTGGAAGCGAGAAAACAACATCCTACAATCATCCAAGATAGGGGAAATGACATGGTTAACATAAGAAGGATTGCCTAATACATCCACTATGGCCTTAGCATCTAGTTCAATCTCAAGATGGGAAATATTTAAGTCACAGCATAACAACAGCCCCTCCCTAAGCCCCCACAATTCAGCCTCAAAGCTATTAGTTAGCCCAATCCGTTTGCTAAAGCCATTAACCCACCGGCCCCTCTCATCTCGAACAATGCCTCCACAGCCAGCCAACCCAACATCACCATTGAAGGCTCCATCCGTGTGGAGTTTCTTCCAACCCAACGGCGGTCTCTCCAAACACATCCTCTTGACCACCTTGCCGATCTGCACCCTTGGGGAAGCGACACAATGAAGAAATTCCAAAGCCTGGTTCACTATCTCAGTTGCTAGCTTCGGGCTTCTAGTTTTCCTGCTGAAGACAAGCCTATTCCTACTCTTCCAAATATTCCACACAGCAAAGGGAAAAACAATTTTCCAAGGGGGGTTTGCAGCAGTTAAACTGCCACTCTTTGAACCATTTGAAGCAAGCCAAACCTGTAAGTTACTTCTCCAAAAGGCATGGTCAGAGGCCGTAACACCCAGCTGGTTCCAAATGTGCTTAATATGAGTGCAATCCCGGAGAGCATGCAAAATAGTCTCCGAACCTCCCTGGCAAATGGGACAAAGAGTCTCATGAACAACACCTCTTTTTTCAAGGCAAACCTTAACAGCAATGCTATTATGGAAACACAACCATAGGAAAGTTTTGATTCTAGGCAACGTATTAGCCTTCCATATCCACCTCACAAGGGAAAGGCAATTGTTTTCCTTACCCATAGCAATCCTATAAGCACTACTCAGATCGAAGGTACCTTTTGGAGAGTTAGCCCAAACCAACTTGTCACCTCCTCTTGACACAACAGCAGTAGGAGTAGCTTGAATCATCCGTTTGAACACATCCGGAAGCTCAAAAGGAATTTTCCCCCAATCCCATCCCGAATCCACCAATATGTCTTTGACTTCCAAAAGACTTGCTTCTTGAGTAAGAGGACCTTGAATAAGCTGTCTAAGCGGGCCTCCAATCAACCAATGGTCAAACCAAAAGTTCAAACTACTATTCCTTCCCACTGTCCACCTACAGCCCTTCTGAAATGTATCCATTCCTCTCTTCATTGCTGCCCATACTGAAGAGCAGGGGAGTTTATTTGGATTAATAGCAACCCTCCTTCTTTGACTATGGTACTTCATCTTCAAAACCTGATTCCAAGGAGCTTCTCCTTCAGTATGGAAACTCCAGTTCAGCTTTGCTAGAAGTGCAGAATTCCTCTCCTTAGCTGATTGTAAACCAAGGCCCCCTTCATCTCTAGATTTTGTTACCTTGTCCCAACCAACCCAGTGAATTTTTTTTGCTGTGTCGGTAGACCCCCACAAAAAATTGCAATTCACTCTATCAAGACCCTCCAAAATTCTGCTTGGCAGCTGAACACATTGCATAAAAAAAATTCGTTTGTTTTCCACTTTGTTATCAAATTTTGTGTCTTACTTAGGACAAAATTGGCCTTTGCCCCTTTCTATCAAACAATCCAGAATTTTGCCCCTTTTCCCAAACTAATTAGGGAAATGCCCTTCTTTTGAAACTCGATTTTCTCAAAATCGAGTTAAGCCCTATAGTGGCGTTTTAAGGAGCCTATAGTGACGTTTTAAGAAGCCTAACCTGAGCTCCATGAACTCAAGTTATAGGTAAAAAAAAAAAAAAAAAAAAAAAAACTTGCATGGAACTCGAGTTCCAAAACGCCACTATAGGCTCTTTAAAATGCCACTATAGGGCTCCAGAATTTTTTTTTTTTTAAAAAACTTGATTTTGAGAAAATCGAGTTTCAAAAAAAAAACATTTCCCTAATTAATTTGGAAAAGGGGGCAAAATGTTGGATTTTTTTTTATATAAAAAAAAGGGCAAAGGTCCATTTTCTCTGTCTTACTTATATTGCTTTCATATTTACTACTCTTAAATTTGGTATTGATATATGTCGTTAATTGTTTATCGATGCGGTTTAATTCATATCGTGTAAGATTTATCACTAAATTCCATAACTTCATTGAACCAAAGCAAACAAATAAGTGAATTTTTAGCCACTTTATTAGTAAGTGACCTACCAAGAGCCTTATAGCTCAATTGGTTGGCACTTCTAGGGTTCAAATTTTCCCTCTCCATTATAACTATTGCATTATTGAAAAATACCTCTTAAAATTGAAAATAATAGCATATCAAATTCAACCATAAGCAACATATGATATCAAAGATTCCTTTTATATAAATAAATAAAATAGTTATTAGATGATGGGCATTGATAACCTTGTAACCTAGGTAAAGTCCTAATGTTGAGGGGGGTAATCTATTGAAATGTTAGGCATTATCCTATCCTTCCCCAAAGTGACTAAAAGAATAAATGTCAAAGAATAGCAACATAGATGCATGATTTATATAATAGACTTATAACATGTCCAAAACCAAAAAATAAAAAAGTATGCAATTGGAGCTAAACATTCAACAATTACCTTCCAAGAAAAAAAGAAAAATGAAAGAAAAACTTCATCTTTGGTTGGTACATGCCAATTATTAATAGGACACCAGTACATCATACAGCACAATTGATGAATATGTTAAAACCAACGCTCCATTTTCCTATCGAAGATGCTAGGTCCGTAAGTTGAATAGGCCATGGCAACAAGAAGAGGGAATTGCATCAATACAAAGAGGGTGATAGGAATACTAGCCAAACAAATGACAGGTTTGAAAATCCATGATTGTTCATGTAGCATAAGAAAAAGAGCAGCAGAAAAGGCTATCATCATGGCTGCAATAGAGAAGAAAAGGGTGTAAAGGCCTATTATCATCTTTCTAGGCAAGGACTCAAGGAAATCTTCTTCTGCATAACGAGATGTGAGGATTCCCAAAAACATCAAGACTGAAGTTGAGGAAGAAAAGAGTGAGAGAGTATCGGATACAATAAAGACCATAAATAATTTTTTATTTAAGAAAACTGGGAAGCCATTATTTTGGTTGTTACCACCTGGAACGGTAAATACTACAGCAAACATTATGGTAACAATCAGAGCACCCACCACAGTACAAGACGTTGCTGTGTCCTTCATCCATTTCTCTCCGTCTTTCCTCATGTCCTTGTGCTCTTTAGTAAACAATTCTCGAGGAGTCAAATTCTCTTTGTTTAATTTTACATGAACCCTGGGAGGGACAATGCTCTCCACCTCCTACATTTGTTAAACAAAGTCTTAGAAGCCAAAATAGCGCAACATTAAAAAAGACAGAAATTTAAGAAAAGTAAATATTAACATTAATATTTAATAGTTTCATAAATAAATATCATTAACTATAATTTATATATATATACACACACATACTATAAAACCGAAACCTTTGATTTTTTGTTGACCTCATAATATGTTGACATGTAAGTTTTACAGTTCTCACAATTTTCCACATTAGCATAAATATTTTAATTAATTTTTTAAGGTTTATTTTTAGTAGTACTCAATAATTTTGTTCAATACTTTCTTCATGTTTTAAGTTTGAAGCCCTTCCCTTCTTCTCACTCTCTCTTCCTTCCTTTCTTCTGTCATCAATGATAAAAATGATTATTCATCCTTTAAAAAGGAATTAAAAAAATTACTATACAATCTAACTTATCATTGTAAACTCAAATTTGGACTTCAAAGTTTGATTGCTTTGGGCATTAATTTTTAATTTAGCTTAAAAGTAAGGATAAAATGCAAATTACATTTTATAAGTTTGACTAAAATTCATTTCATGCCTTTAACTTTATTTTCGTTCAATTAAGTTCTTTAAGTTTCAAATTTATTCAATTAAGGTCTTTTGTCCAATTCCGTTAAAAAATTACTTTTAAGCATGCAATTAACTAATGAACGTAGCAAAGATTTTTTGATAAAAAATTTCTCCCATAAAAAATCTATAAAATATTTTAATTAATTTTATAGATTATTTTCATGAGAGAAGAATATTTTTTAACAAAATTGGATGGAATGCCCGAATTGAATAAATTTAAAACTTAAAGGACTCAATTAAATGAAAGTGAAGTTAAAGGACTAAAATTTATTTCAGTCAAACTTAGAGGGCGCAATTTGCATTTTAACCTATATTAAGCCAAAATTTAAAATTTTGGGTTTAAATCATTACCTAGGTTGGATTAGATCGTTCCCGCTAATTAAGGATTAGCAAGAGACTCCTACTCAAAATTTTTTAATATAAGAAAATTTCTCCTTTCTTTTTTGTTTATTTATTTTTAGTATCTAGTTGGTACTACTATTTGAAAGTAGGGCTATAAAGGCACAGGTTGGGCTTTATAGAGTGTTGAATATTCAAGCTCGGCTTGGCAACAAATATAAAATATTCAAACTTGGCTTAGGGATTAGCAACAAACTCTTACAAATTTTATTTATAAGAAAATTTCTCTTTATTTTTTGTTTTTTGTATTTGTTTTAGTATCTAGTTGGTACTTTAAAAAAAAAAAAAATTAGTTGGTACAGCTATTTAAAAGTAGGGTTTTAAACACGCAAGCTGTGCTTTGTCGAGTATTGAATGTTCAAGCTCAGTTTGACAAAAAATATGAAATATTAAAACTTGGCTTGATCTTGAACCAAGCCTACAAACAATGTTTGAGCTTGAGCTCATCAGAAAATCCAAAAGCTTAAGCTAAGCTTGGTTTGGCTTGATTCATTAATCAAACTGAGTTTAAGCTCAAACTCAAGCTTTTGAGATCATGATCCAATACAAGTATATTATCCAACCAATATTAAGCATATTATTAAGCCCTTTTTGACTTGGACGATGGTCTCAACTTCGAATTAATTAAAGACTTAGTAAGATATGAGTTAATTAATAATCTCATAAGTAAAGAAATTTTGGGGGCTTTCTCTACTTGTGAGTCTTAGACAATTGCCTAAGTTGCTTATAGCTTCATCCGACCTTCTTTTCATAATATAATAATCAAGGGGGGGGGGGGGGGGGGGGTGTTTGTTCACTTAGGAGTTGAGACTAACAAATGTTTACATTTGTCAATCTCAACTCTCAAGTGAAAATCCCTCCCCCACCCCCCCCCCCCCCTCCCCCTCCCCCCAAGTTATTCTATCACCAAAACCTCCAAGATGATGAAGTTATCCTTAAAATTTTCAAAATCACCAAATACCCTTTTAATTTTCAAAATAATCAAAATACACATAAAACCTTTAAATGATCTAAATATCCCCTTAAAATCTCCAAAATGACATAATTCCTCTAAATTATCCAAAATTATTTGATTACCCTCTCAAAACCTTCAAAATTCCCCTAAAACCTTCAAGATAACCAAAATACTCTTAAAACCACCAACATGATGAGAAAAAAAAAAAAAAAAAGTACCTATTGAAATCTTCTAGAATAAGACCTAGAATATGACCTATAAAATGACGAACATACCTCTAATATCTTCAAAATAAGAATAAGAACAACCAAAATAATGAAAGTAATTTACAAAATATGACCAAAATACTCTTGAAGCCTCCAAATGGCCAAAAAAATACCTTCAAGAACCTCTAAAATCACTTAAATGCCCCTACAACCGCCCTAAAAAAAAAAAAAAAAAAAAAAAAAAAAAACCCTTAAAGACCATTGAATGAAAAAAAATGTCTCATGAAATCTTCAAAATGATCACGTTATTCCTCAAAACTTAAAGAATCGACCCCAATATTTTAAAATTGACAAAGATTAGGTACAAAATTGGTTGTGACCTAAGAGTACTGAAAGTTCAATTAGTGTATAAACACCAATGAATGTTTCGACCCCCAAATACAAAATTACCAACACAAGCTTATACATAAACAATATAGGTGTCGAAAGATGAATATAAGCTAAACCCAAATTGGTAAAATACTCTTAACCGTAATTAATCATAAACACAGCAGCAATTAAAAGGTAAAGAGAAAGGAAAGAGAGATGCAAACACAGATAACACGGCGATGTGCTATCAAAGAGGAAACCGAAATACTTGGCGAAAAACCTCTCTACCACCCTCCAAGCAATCAATAATACACTAGAGAATAAAGTTGGGATACATGAATAGCAGAAGACCCTCCAAACCTAATCTATCTAGTGCACCTAAACCCTCCAAACTTCTTGCTCTAACAGGGTTACGTCGAACCTTGTCTTCTCTAGCTTACCGGATCCCGCAATAGCCAATTGCATTAACCAAATGAATTGGTCCCTTTTGAACTGCTTCCCAAGCACCAAAATACCTCCTCACTGATATGGGTATGGTGAGATAAGGATTTGACAAAATGTACCTCTCAAGAATATGTCAATGGAGAGGGTGAGAGTAGAGGAATTTGGAGAATCAAAGGATGAAGATTGTGGATGAGTCAATCTTATTTTTCTCTAGGGTTTCTCTCTCAAAATTCTCTTTGGAAACTCTTTACATTTTGTGGATATAAGGGTATTTATAGTGGTATGTGTGAGGATTGCGAAAAGTCAGGTTTCAATCAAATAAGGCATTTTAGTGACTCAAGCTCGCGACTAGAACGAGTCACGAGTTTGAGTCGTGAGCTAACTACCTGGCCAGATTGGAAGTTTTGTCCTGTAGTGCTCCAGCTCTCGTGACCCTTCAACTCCCCATGCATGCTTCACATGTGTGCCATTCTAGTGACTTGCCAGTCGCGAGATCCAGTTGTGAGACTCTTCTTGAGTGCACACTTCTTGAGATTTCTTCACACTCTCTCACACACTACCCTTCCATAATTCCCACCTAAATATAGGGTATCTAGTTGCTAAAATACAAGTAAATTTAGTATGGAATAAAATCAATACATGATTGAATAAATTCAACCTTACAAGTACATCCTTACTCAATATATATATATATATATATTTTATTAGAGGTGAATTTTGACAAATCCATCATTGGATTACATATTCTTCTTATATCCAACTTGCTTGAAATATTTTTAGAAAATTAAATAACAGCTATGTCACCAATAAATTTTTTGAATTGCAATTTTTTGTAGTTTAAAATTATACATAAAATATAAGTTTATAAATCATATAATAAATAATATCTAATTAACACAAAATTTGACATATATTAAGAGCGTAAAGAAAATGCAATTCAACTTTTAGATTTTCAAAATATGTAATAATGTTTATTTTATTGAATAAAGTTTTAATCTTAGGCTGTAACCAATTTTGTAACTAAATTTTGTCTTTTTAAAAGTAGCTCAAAAACAATTTTCAAGTGTCCTTTCATAGGTTTGTAGTATTTGTAACTTTGCATGTGAGTGTATAAGTTTATTTGATAGTTTTTATTAATTGTTTTAGCATTTATTTGTTGTTGTACTCTCATTTTGATTGTGTTTTTTTACTTTGATTTTAGTTTTCTGTATTAACATTTTAAAGTAATGAATTAAAACTTATTATAAAATATTTACATAAAAATATAGAAACTTTTTGCAAATTAAAATTTCAGTACCAGCGAAAGTAGTACAACCAAACACCAAAAAATATTCAAAAGGGCCACAGTAACATTTTGTAGCCTAATGTTACTGCTTGATTAAAGACTCTAATAGTTGTTTAAGTGAGCATATAGCCAATATTTAAAAGACCGAGAAATTGAAAGTGAGAGAGATAACCTTAAACCATTGTAGTTCTCTTTGCATCTGCAAAGCTGCACCTGGGATGTCATTAAGTGAAGTAGAAGGTGCTGACATCCCGGCCATATGTAATAAGTTATTGCCGTAGAAGGAATCTTTAACACTTGCCACATCGTGTTTAGTATTAAGACCATAGATAAGGCTAAAGATTTTGGCATGACGATATTGGATTGCAACCGAAAAAATGCTGGTTGATTTTGAATCACTGCTCCACACAAGTTGTGGATCCGCTTTCACAATATCAAAAACAAACTCAAAAATCCCTTCCCTTATTGCACGGAGGATGGCTCCATTAACCATACCAGTCTTTCTTTGTTGAGTATTTGAAATCAATATCTGGTCCTTCATGCGACTGAGGAGTTCACGGGATAGGAAATGGGCCAACTTCATTTCATATAGATGCTCGATACCTTGGTTAATAATCAAAACATTGACAATTTAACTAGATGAACATATAATTATTAGACAAAAATAATAAAATAAAAAAACTTACAATCTCTTTTTCTTGTAAAGTTGTAATTATCTTAGCTACCTTAAGGATTAGCGTACTCCATTTAAGGGGGGCTTGAGATTAATATCTGAAAGTCTCATTTACTTGTCTCCTTCATTTAATTGGTAAAAAAGAAAATAATTTCAGATCCCATGGACTTAGTTTAATAGTGCAAAGAAGTGAGTAAGCATGTGTGCTTATAATAAAAAACAAAATTACCTAATAAGTTAGGCCTGATTGGTAAGAGTATTTAAATATAGTTTTTTATTTTACAATTTATAAAATAGTGGATACTACACTTGAATTTATTGTTTGGCTAATATCTTTCTAAATACAATTTTCAAAAAATTATATCATATTTTCCTAGTTTAAAACAAGATTTTGAAAATGGCTAAGGGGGTGTTTTCAAGATACAAAAAAAATTCCTACCCTTCAAATTTAAAAATTATCATTATAATAATAATAATAATAATAAAAAGGATGAGCTCTATTCTCTTATTATTATCTATATTTTAAATTAAAAAAAAAGTAATTTACAAATTCTACACGTAACTTTTTGTAAATATTTTTTTTTAAATCTCGAAAATAGAAATGGTCCCCCGAACAACTATTTTTTGTTTTTAGTATTTTGAAAATTGTTCTAAAAAGTTGGAGCCAAACACGTAAAATATAAAAATTATTATTTGAAAACTAATTTTAAGTTCAATTTTTTTAAAATTGATTGTTAGGACATATGTGGTTTACTTGTTAGGAACATATGTCTCTATTTTGTATAATTGGCTAATTCTTTGACAAAACGCGCTTTACTTGTATTTGAGTAGATCTAGGTTGTGTTTAATACTTCAAGAAATCTTGTTTCAAGACCAAGTGTTAAAGCCATGTAAGTTTGTCCAAGATTCAAGCAGAGAAAGTGCCTATCATTAAAGTTCGATAGCTAGCATCTATCGAGTTTGAAGAGCTATTACAGGCCTGTGGCTCGACAGCAACTCGACAGATAGGCATCTGTCGAGGTTTATGAAAAACAGAGTTTCAGTTCTGTTTTGACTCCAATCCGTGATTATGTGTTTGGGCTTTCTTTTCTTACAACCCTAGACATGATTATTTTAAGGGCCATCAAAGAGGACACAAGTTGCACAAGTGTTGAGCAAAGTTTGTTCAAGCAAATTATGACCGAAGATAGAATTTGCCCTAGTTCATCGTTCTTGTGAAGAAGTTGTTGTGTTTGTGCATCGTAGGGTTTTGTAACCAAGTATCTTCTGAATCTTCATCGTGTAATGAACTAAAGAACTTTGAAGCTAACAACCTTCTCTAGTTGGTGTTTGAAGTCGCGTACTGGGATCCGCGTAATTGGTTAGTCACGTACTAGGAGTTGTGCATCAAGAAGAGATTGTCACTACAGAACAAGTCCAATTGAGTATTAGGGTAAAGGTTAAACTGTAAGTTGGTATAAGGTACTAGAATTCCTTTACTTGTAATCATTTGTTGTGATAATAGTGGAATTTCATGAGTGGTAACCTTAAAATCACTCGGTGGGGTTTTTACCATGTTGGTTTTCCCCATTCATAAACAAATCACCATATCAATTTATTTTCCGCTGCACTTAGTTTAATTGGTGATTTGTTTGTGCTTTCACGCGTTTGCATGTTAATTTGATTAATTAATAAACTTGGCTAATTAATCAATTAATTCATCACAATGGGTCAATTCGTTTTTGGCCTATCATTGATTTTATACTGTTTGGAAAATAAAAACAAAAATCCTGCTACCAATCAGGCTTTTAAGAGTATTATTTTTGAGGTGAGCTTTAACAAATTACCTATAAATTCTATACACTTGTATTCTTTATTGACATTACGTGAGAAAAAGCAAGAACAATTTTAAAAAAATTTAAAAAATGGAGGGGAATGTAATAAAGAACCAATTGATATATTTAAAATGGGAGGAAATGTGAATTTAAAAGAACCAATTGGAGGGAATGTAATGTGAAATTTTCAAATGTAAAATTAGATTTAGATAGAAATATGAAAGTTGAAATAGTAAATTTTAAGTTTCGATAATGACTGGAATGTAACTTTAAAAAACAAAAACAATTTTAAAATAGGAATTTAAGAAAATAAGTTTGTTCTCAATTTCCCATTATAAACCAATTTTTAATAAAAAAATAACCAAGCCAGTTATATTATTCTTAGTTTTTCTTTTTGGAATAAAGTTGTCGAGGGAGAAATTGATGCCTCTATCTAAGATGTTGGGAAGCCAAGCCGAAACTCGACTATGGACTCTTGGGATGATACCCAAAGGCTTTCGGTGTGATAACAAAGTCTATCCAAGCAAGAAACAAAGGCTGCGAATGACAAAACAGCAACAAAAGCCCAATGAAAAACACGTTACAATACTTAATTAGGACATTAATGGTTCTGGTCTGATAGTTCAAATCAGTCATCCAGTGGTATGGTATTATCTCCAGCAATAGGGTAATTTCAGGTTAATATGTGTGTTTACATAGTAAAAATCATATTTTTTCCTTATTATTATTAAATCAACATGAGGGAGAACTTCCATAGTTTTTAAAACATTATGGCCTTCATCATAATAATAAACAAGGATTAAAAGCTCTATAGTTACAAATAAAAAAGGAAAAATAGGATGGAATGGAGGGAGAGAAAGATCACCAGCTCAATGCAACAAGTATTAAACTAAGATTTTAGTGAGTATGTGTGCATAAGGCATGAATGAGGTGAATGAGGGCTGTTTTGAGTGATTGGGATAGGATTAATATTGAGATTGAAACTTTTTGTGAGTAATGGGCTGTTTGTGACTAGTTGGAGGACATTTTTGAGCTGTGATTGTGTAAAGGGAGGGAAATAATGTCTAAGGTTAGATGAATGTGGGCTGAAGGGGATGACTAGTGAGCTTAAAGAGAGCTAAACTGCTAGCAAAATGGCAAATAGACCAGGGGTTTCAGAGGGAGTAGTTGCTGGTTTATGGGCTGAGATGCTTATGCTTTTATAATGGAGTTTTTAGAGAAACATTAATTAACAAGAATCCAAAAAATGTAGCTCTGATTCAAGGGAGCCAGACAGCTGAATTAATAACCTAGATTTGGCCTAAAAATGAGAGATTTGCTTTTGGGGTTGCCTTGCTTCTTTGGGTAATGATGGGATTTTAAAGTTCTTTGCATTAAATGCCATGTTTTCTGGGGCTAAGCTTAATGAATGTGATTGAGGCGTGTATCAAGAGCGAATCCTAATGCTGCAACTGAGATTTGGACCTTAGGAAATAGGATTCAACACCCTAAGCCAGGTGTTAAAGTTTAAGCCCACTTCAAAGGGTTCTGTTAGAGATCCTTTTATGCCTTCCAAACCACATGTTTCCAATTTTTTTTCCCCTTTAGGATTCATGGACTTGGCTCATAAATCATGTCTTGAACATTTTTAACATTTATAGCATCAATTTGTTGGAGTTTGAATAGTTTGGTTTCAGCTCCTCTTCTGGTGGAGGTGCAGTATTGGGGAAAATGATAGAGTTCCATCATTCTTTAGACTTCAGCTAATATGACAGCCCTTTGTCATTGTTCACGTCAGGCAGAGGGTGATAGAAAACTGATGGAACAGCCCATAGTTCATCCTCAAAGGCTTGGTCCTCTTGTAGGGGGCTCTCGTTATTTCTTTGGTTAGGGATGAACAAGGGCTGGTTATGTGCACATGTTGCCATGGGTTTTCATTCCTCATGGACTTTTATTAGTAAATATTTTTGGGTTTTTACATAAATACTTGCAATGGGCTTTTGGGCAATTAGTTGTAATGTTTGAAACAATAGGAGAAGTTTCAAAATATTTTTGTAAATAATATTTACTTTGATGAATTCCATGTTGCAATAATGTTCATGGTTTCTCATAATCGCATCATAACTTAAATGATGATCTTGTGGGTTTGAATGTTTACCATGAGTGTCGAAGGCGTATATTATGGATGTCGCGATGCAAATGATATCCATGTATTTTATAATATGAGAACATAATTTTCAAGACAACTCCCAATGAGTTTTTTTATAAGACAATTGCCATGGTTTTTGCCATGGTAATATTTTACCACGATATTTTTTCTTTGCCAAGTATTGATAATCTTGGGCTCTTTTTTGACAAATAGTGCCAATGAAAATTGGGTTTTTAATATTGTCAATGAGAATTGGGATTTAATGTTGCCAATGAGAATTGGGCTTTGATTTTGCCAATGAGAATTGGGCTTTAAATGTTGCCAGCGAGAACTAGGCTTTGATATTGCCAATGAGAATTGGGATTTGATGTTGCCAGTGAGAATTGGGCTTTGATGTTACGAATAAAAATTGGGCTTTGATGTTGCCAATGAGAAATTGGGTTTTGGATAAATAAATTGCCATGGGTTTAAATCATGGGCTTTGATCATGGATTTGAATTCCATTAATAAAATTGTTTTGCCATAGACTTGAGTCATAGGCTTCTCAAATATTGCCAAGTATAAGTATTCTTGGGCTTTAAAAAGAATAGGATGTGTGTATTTGAAAGCAAATAAATGGTACTTAAATAAAATTAGGTGTAAAAAAAAGTACCCTAACAAAAGTTATACTAATTTTTTTTATAGGATAATTGTAACTTTATTAAGAAGAAGATAAATACAATACATCTTGAGCTAAAGCTGAATTAATCGGCGTTGGATTTTTCTCTATCCAAGTTACATAGTTATCACTATTTAAAACTTCTTTGGCATAAATTGCCAAAATGTGTGCTGACCTATTATCTTGTCGCTTCACATGAGAAACTTTGACTGACCTAAAACCTTGAAGCCTTTGAGATAATCCAATTAAGATATTTCATACAGCCACCGGTGGAAAGCCCAACCCCATAAGAGCATCAGAGAAAATTTTTGAATCTCCTTCGAAAATCACATCCCTTATACCCATATCCCAAGCAAAAGTAACTCCCTCCTCCATTGCCTTGGCCACTATCTCTAAAGGTCCCAATGGCTGGTGGACTAATTTGCTTAGTGCTACTGTAACCCTCCCAGCATGGTCTCTAATCACCACCCTGACACTGCTTACTGACTTTGAGCAAAAACTATACCATCCAAATTAACCTTATAATTCGGAGATAGAGGCAATGTCCATGGATCATTCGAGTTGTCCTTTACCTGTTAAATATTATGGTTTGCTATTTGAAATTCATTTAGCAAAAATCGAGCTAACTGGACCACCTCTTCTGCAGATTGTCGAGAGTGACCATGTCTTACAGCATTTTTATTAAACCACATGTGCCAAGCTATCATGAGAAGCATCTCCAAAATGTCATTGCCAACATGCTGGACAAAGATCAAATACCACACTATATCCATGAACTCCAAATACTGTACCCCATGTGTATCAAAACTAATCCCTAAAAGTAGCCACACTGCACAAGCTTTCTCGCATTCCTAGAGAATATGTCTACTAGATTCTATACCCAATCCACAAGCTTCACATACATTCTGCATAAGTTTGCTTTTGTGGGAAGTATATTTCGACATGCTCTCCAGACAAACCTTATTCGGCATGTTTAAGTTCATTTTTCTCCAGAATTTTCTGTGTGTATCACCATTTGAAGGTTCACCCACCCCGCTATTCATGGCTTTATCCAAAGCAATTTTATAAGCACTGCGAATCGTGAATTTCTCTTTTGAAGTGTATGCCCACACTAGCTTGTCTTGTGGCAGACAAGAACTTAAAAATATGCTTAGAATGGATTGGACATTGGGTGGGAGAAAAATTTGCCTCGCCAAATCTGTTTGCCATTCACACTTCAGGGGATCAATGAGGTTACTAACTGTGGAAAGTTCAAAGGTATTATTTGGCGGAGAGATCACTTTGAAAGTGGATGGTTTAGGTAATCTCTAAAGTTGTGATTTACAACTATATTTTATGTTAGTTTTATTCCATGACAAAAAGTATTGTAATTGCATTAATTTATTTCCTTGTATTTTATGGGATTTTGTTGTATTGGGTTTAGTATTAAGTTGGTGAAGAATCAAGCATAAAATGAAGAATCAATAGATTTTACGAGTGTCTCGCTAGAAACTTACCTATGAAATAGCCATGTGAGAAGCACATGCTGGAAGCTGAAGAATCATGCTAGCCTGGAGGATTTCGCGAGTGTCTCGCAAGTAAGGCCTTCTCGCAAGATACCCGTGAAACTCTCTGCTTTGAGATTTTTTAAGTGTGACTTTCTTACCCTTCACCCATAGTATATATACCCTCATTACCCACAAAAGTATGAGAGGCCATTCAGAGAGAAAACCCTAGATAGGTTTTCTACAACATACACACCCATCTTTTAGAGAGAGAGCTACTCATCCTTAGTGAGAAATCATTCTAGTCTCTTCTCCTTCCTTCTCCCATTGTCATACCTTGAAAGGAGATTTGTGCCCAAACACAACCCACACCTTTTTAGAGTGTAGAAAGTGTTTTAGAGCTTGGGAAGCTTTAGGGATTTGCCAAAAGAAGCCGGTGAGGCTTGGCGGATACAATTGGGCATATTGCAGGATTCAGAAAGCTAGAGAAGACATGACTCCAAGAAGTCCGTTGGTAGCAGGAGCTTGGAGGGCTTAAGTACATTAGGTAAACTAGGTTTGGAGGGTTTTTTGTTATTCGTGTACTCTAACTTATTCTCTAGTTGATCGATTTACCGCTTGGAGGGCAACGGAGAGGTTTTTCGCCGAGTTTTTCGGTTTCCTCTTCAATAACACGTCTTGGTGTTATCTTGTGGTTTCATCCTTCTTCCTTATTCTTTTAGCTTTCATTTTATTGTTGATATTTGATGAATATGGCTTAGAATAGTTTTATTGTTAGTTCGCTCCCATTTACTCTTATTCCGCACTTAGTTCAAGTTGGAGTAAAATCAACCGAGCCGTAATTTTTTATTTGGGGGTCTAAACAAGCTCTTGTGTTTTCACACAAATTCGAGCTTTCATAACCATTTATTAGTCCAAATCCCAACCAATGCTTCATTCCCCACTTGCCATCTACAACCTTGTTTAACAATTTTTTGCATTGTCATTATACTACTCCAAGCAAAAGAAGGTCGAGATCCCAATGCAATCCCAAGGAAGTCACTATCCAGGAAATAACGAGCTTTTAAAACTCTATGGACCAGTGATGACGTATTTGTCTGAAGTCGCCACCCCTGTTTGGCTAAAAGTGCAAGATTAAAAGCTTTAAGATCACGAAAGCTTAAGCCACCCTCCTTCTTTGGTGTACAAACCTTATCCCCACTAAGCCATGTCATCTTAGTTTTTCCATCCATTTGCCCCCACCAAAAATTTCGAACCATGCTTGTCATCTCATCACATAAAGTATTCAGAATTTTAAAAATACTCATGGTATAAGAGGAACATGTTTTTATGTACCTAACAACATTCCTTGTAGTATAAGAGGAACATGTTGTTGAGCAACTAGGGCAAGAGACAAAAAGATACAGAGAGAGAGAGGTAGAAATCTGGGTAGTAAAGTGAGGAAAAGAGAGGCTTTTTGGGAAGAACATCACCATGTGTAAAACCTTAAACTTTCACATTATAGAAAGCTTTGAAGAGTGAAGGATATTATGTCCTTCACTTACCGTGGTTTTTCATCCCTTCCTAAGGGTTTTCCACATATGTCACATGCCTTCTTTACTTTCCTTGTTCTACCTTTACAATCTTTAAATGTTAAAGTGTTAAATTCCCATTTTTATTATTCATGAGCTTTTACACTTAAATGTACTGTTAGATCTGTAGCTCACTTTCTTTACAAGTTTGACAATCTAACTTGCACGTACAATGAGATTCAAATGTTTCTCGATTGTAATCTTTCTTATTCTTCACAACATGGTGTACTTGAAACCTTTCTATGGTGGCACGCAACCAAGCCCCATATTGTTGTTCTTCCTTCTGTAAAGTACCTAGACTACTCATCCATAGCTTCAATCCTTCTCACCATGGTTCATGATCCCACACCAATAGCTTAAAATCGGCATGCGTTCATATTTAAACGAGATCCATTGTGGGTTAGGACCTCCTATATTCACTAGCTGACCCTTACACAGTGGTTGCATAATATTGATATTGATCCAGACTCACATACAACGTCCACAACAATCACCTTTGACAGATTCCTCAATGCATTCAACCTTGCCCAAAATGCTTCCAATGGCCTCAACATTCTCCCTTGTCATACATCTAATCTGTAGCCCACGAATTTGTACCCAAATGGATGCTGTATCAAACCTAGTATCTCCATTGTTGCAGCTGCACCTGGATGAAACAAGCCAACCATGTATTTATTGAAAGACCATGGTCCTTGCATCAATATACGCTTTGGGTCATCTTCATTATCGAATAAAAGCATAACTGTATTGTTCCCAAGGTTGCGTATATCAAAACTTCCCCCAGACCTCCACATGATCTTTAGCGTTCTCGTAATAGCTTCTAGATTTATCCTCTATTTGGTAAAGAACTTAGCTACCAAAAACCGTACTATTTTCCACAACGTTAGTAGAAAGGTTTATCGTCTGGGTTTCCTTTGTATTGAGTGACAACTTCGCCCATCTCCCTTGAAGGTCGTCTATAGCGTGTGTAGACAAAAAACTAAGAGAAAAATAAATAAATAAATAAATAAAGATTCCACCAAAAACTGGGGAAAAGATGGTCTGTCTAAGTGAGAGACAAGTTGTTTTACCGTTGTAGGGTTTTCAAAAGAAAAACCTACAGACGCGAAACAATTCTTAGTTGATGTGATTATATGAATTGTCAAACACTTAATGTGAAAAACTTAGATACTAGTTTTTCAGGTTTATAGGTTTCCATTTATGTTAACTGATAATACATAAATAATATTATTATTTTCAAAATAATATAATTCAAAATAATTATATGTTTGAATTTAATTATATAATCTAATTTATTGAACTTAAGGAAATATAATAAACTGAGTTGTAAGGTACAATACCCCAGAGAGTTCGGAGATTTGAAACTAGCTGGCTCAATGAATATATCCCTGTAATGTAAAAACCTTGCTTAATTGTGTATTTGAAAATTATTATGTACTATAAAAAGAATAGATGAGGTAAGCATTATATATGTAAAACCCTAAATTTTAATCCTAATTTCAACTTAAGTACTAAAATTTAAATTTCATTATTTTAATCCTACTTTTAATTTTACCGTATTTAGTCCCTAAAAAAAACATTCTCATTTTGGTCCCTATCGTCATCTTATTAATGGAAATTATCTACATAGAAGACAGAGCGTACTGTTGGTATAGTAAATATTAATGTGACCATTAAAATCATATTTAAAAAATTTTATTTAGAATTTTATAAATGCCTCGTCAACAATTTATTTATTTTTTAAAAAAAGCCACATCAGGTAAAAATAATAATAAAAATTCTAAGCTTTTTTTTTTTTTTTTTAAGGAAAAGAAAAGAATTAAATTAATTTTTTTTTTCTTTTATTTTGAAGAACATGAAGAACTTAGAACATGTATTCTTCCCGGTAAATCATGTTCTTCATTTTCTTCCCCAACTAACCTTGCCCATAAAGTTTAAAAAAATCTAGATTTTCTTTTCTTTTCTTGCATTTTCTTTGCAACTAAACCCATAAAATTACTCAAATTTACAAAATACAAAGACATGCCAACAAAAATTTACAAAAAACAAAGACATTCAACAAGATTTTCTTATGCTTTGAAACCAAACACAAAAATACAAAACTCAAACCCAAATTTTCTACCCCCATGCACAACCAAATACAAAACTCATCCCATATTTCCCTATGTTTTCTGAGAAACCAAACACAAAACTCAAATCTCAAATCAATAAACAAAACCCCAGATTAGAAACCACAAATAGCCACACAACCTTAAACACGCCAACCTGCACCACCTCCAACCCCAAGTCTGAAAGCCACTAGCAATTTAGTCCATGGGTTTAGAGAGAAAGCCACTGTTGGTTTCGGCCATGGATTTAAATAGAGAATTCGGTTTTCAGCCATAGGTCTAGAGAGAGAGAGAGAGACAGAGATGGGTTTTCGACCTAGGTTTAGAGAGAGAGAGTAGGATTTTTGGCCATGGAGAGAGAGAGAGAGAGAGAGCTCACCTTCAATCAGCTCGTAGAGGGAAAGAGAAAGCTTGGAGAATTTCGTAGAGAGAGAGCTTGGAAAATATGAGTTGGGTTAGATTTTTTACTGGAAGTTAATATGAGCTTGAGTTCTAATAATGTGTTTGGTTACCAAGAAAGTTTAAGAAAAATTGTGAAAGTTACTGCAAAAAAATTTTTCCTAATCTTTAAAACTAAAAAAAAAAAAAAAAAAAAATCAATTTAAATTAAAACTAAGATATTAGAAGTTTTTTTTTTTTTTTTGGTTTTTTAATTAAGTTGTATACATGGCATTTTTAAAATTCCAAATAAATTTTTTAAAATAATATTTTAATGGTCACATCAGCATTTACTGTGCCAACAGTGCACTCCGTCTATCACGTAGACTATTTCCACTAGTGAGATGATGGTAGGGACCAAAACATGATCACTTTTTGATTTTAGAGGCTAAATATAATAAAATTAAAAAGTAGGGACCAAAATGGGAATAGAGTCAAAATATAGGAACTAAAATGGTATTTCACCTTTTTTTTAATTGTTTCTCTCTCTGTTTACACACAACAACCATTGTTCACTGTCTTCCTTCTCCTTTGGGAAAAGCAAAAAGAAAAAAAAATGTTATTATAGTAAACAAACTTGTGGTTAGACCCATTTTAATAGTGCCTATTTGTGATTTGGACTTCATCACTTTACCTATCTAAGATTACTTTCATTAATTAGTCCTTCATAACCCACCTCGTTAGTTTACTGTTATAAACATAAAAGTAAATAAAAAGATGGATATATGAAGATCAAAAAGTTAGAAGTGTGTAAAAACCGAGAACAAACCTATGTAAGAGAGAAAGCGGGAGCTGGACTTTGCCTCATTGGCATATTTTCCCACTAAAACCACCGTTTCAAAGAAACTTTGAGAGAGAAAGAGATGGTGAATTTAGCTAATCATCATCAACATTGTCCTTAGTTTTGATCATTAGATAATTCCTTAAGAAAGAGGCTCAATTGTGGATATGGTGGTGGTAGCTCTCATTCCAAGCCAAATTTCACTCTCTTTGCTTGTTATTCTCAAGCCCAGTATTGTTTCTCTTCTCCTAGTCTCCAATATCTACTCTTTTCTTTTTCGTTTCTAAATAAAAGTCTAATTTTTAAACTCTTGCTCAATCAACCACCTCTTGGCTTTCTCTTAAAACAATTTTTAATTCCATTCACTCCAATGAAAATTGTAAATGACAATGGGATGATGAAGGAAAAGAAAATCCCTAATGAAATATACTATTCACAACATATCATCCTAGCTTAGGTGTAACATGTTACACCTAGCTAGCCCCCCATTTTCCTCATTCCCCTATAAATATCCCCTCCTTTTTTAGAAAAAAATAGGGAGAAAAAGAGAGAAAAATAGGAACAAATAGAGAAAGAGTGGAAAAATTCTAAGAAAAATACCTTAGAAATTCTGAAAAAAAAATTCTTTTCCCCCTCTCTAGGAAACCCACCACAAAAAAAAAAAAAAAAAAAAAAAAAATGCCGCTTCCCTTTTTTTACTTGTAATTTTGTGGGTAAGCTTGTAGGGATGGGGTAGTTTCTTAAGAACTACACCCATCCCATTTCCTTTTACTATCTTGTAAACATCATATTTATTTATATATGAAGTGTTTTCCATTATATTGTCTCTTTATTTTGTTATTGTGTAAATATCTCTCTTTATCTTTATGTCTATATTACTATTGCTTGTTTATGATATTGTGCTTGTTTCGTGGATGGGTATTGGACCATCTCCTAGGGTTTGTATGGGAAGTACCCTTAGGGGAAAGAAATCTCATCCCACCTAGGCATCTAGGGTTTTATTTTCCTTGCTTTATATTTATGTCATCCATTTTATTTTCCAAGCAATCCCCTCCCCTTTTAATTTATGTCATCCCTTTAATTTTCTTGCACAATCCCCATCCCCCTTTACTTTATTGCACTTATATATGTGTGTGTCTATATATATAATATAGACACATAAATATATATATATATATATATTTTTTTTTTTAAAAAAAAAAAAGAAGAAGAAGATTTTTCTACTCCCTCTCTCTTAAATGGTTTTTAAACCTCCATTAGAGCACAATATGGGTATGTTTAATAAGAATGGTTGACAGTTTAAAACTCTCATTTCTTATGATATAGGACCCATGGGGCTTGAAAGAGATTAAAATCTATTTAGGAGAGACAAAAAAAGAAACTTTTTAATCAACCTTTACAATATTTCAGCTCTTTACTTTTATGTCATTTAGATTTTTGCACTTTACTTTTCTTGCAATTTATTTTCTGCACTTTATTATTGTTGTCCTTTTATTTTTCTCATCAATAATGTTGCCATAAAATAAATATACTTGGGTAAAACAAAATTCTTTACACAACTATTATAAGGAAGTGCTTCTCAAAATCCTTTTCACCCTTTTCAAAAAAGAATGATGAAGTTTTCTAAAAAACAAAGAGATTTTTCCCAAAAGATGCTTTGATAAAAAAAAAAAAAAAAAATCTCTTCCTCTCAAAAAAGTTTCCAAAAAAAAAAAACTACCTTCATTCTTTTCTTAAAAATTTAAAGGTGTTCTAGAAAAAATGTTTCTCTAAAAAATATATTTGTTTTTTTTTTAAAAAAAAAAGTTCTTACCACGTAAAAAAAAAAAGGGTGTTTTCAAAATAGTTGTCATCTTTTTTTGCATGACAAAAATGAGAAAATGGTGGATGACAGTAAGGTGCTACTCTTCCAACTCCATTCATTTTTTTCTTTTTCTTTTTTGTGTGTGTGTTGTAGTTTGTTTATTTATAATAGCTAGTACTCACATGTTACCTATGTATTAAATATTCTACGCATATGGTTGTTCTTGTATATCCTCACACATGCTATCTATGTATATACCTCACATGCTTGTTTGTAAATATTCATTGAAGTTAATATTCACATGATAATTATAAGTAAATAATTACTCATGTATATATGTATATATTGTTTGTAAAACTCTTTTTTCAAAATTCAAAATGCCAAGTATTCTATTTCTACACAAAAAGATGACGATTGAAATAAATTAAAATGAGGTACTATCTTTGGATAGACATTGTGGGGTGTCTAACACCTTCCTCACACGTAACAAAACTTTCGAATCCATGATCTTTGATTCAAGACTTTTTGGTTTGCCTTAATTAATGAGCCCTTAAAATCTGGTTTAGCTAGTTAGGTAACCTAAAACGAATTAGACACATGGGTGACCAATCACACCTAATACAAAACTAATGATTGGTGGCAACTCCTAAATTGAAATAAGAAAAAGGGACTCACATACACACACCCCCACTCTTGGGACACAATCACACAAGAGTCATGTTGCCAAGGACCCAATGTGTGACCAACCAAAAGAAATTTTGGGGTGCCCACACCGACCACCCATTGGAAAACTCCACTAGCATGAATAGTGCAGTACATGGATGACTATAAACCCTCCAAACCTATATCTACCTGTGTACTTGAGCCATCCAAGCTCCAGTTAGCAACCAACTTCGTCGAGTCATTTCTTCATCTAGCTTATTGGAGTCACCACCATTGAGCCACCAACTGAAAACAACAAAGGATTTGGATTTGATTTGGCTTCACTATGTTTCCAGCCCTTCAACAAACTCACAACACTCAAGGTTTAGTGATGGAGGTGAAGGTTACAAATTTCTCTCAAGGATATGTCATTTGTGAGAGAAAAAGAGAAGAAATGATAAAGAGATTTGTTTCTCTAGACTAAGACGCTCTCTCTCATACAAAAGGGTTGGGATGAACAAATGCTCTCAACCTAGCAAACCCACAACCGCACCCATTGCTAACCACCACTAGTCACCACCAAAAAAAAAAAAAACACCACAACGACAAACCACCATAACCCACTAGCCACAAAACGCATTCAACCACCAACCACCACTTCAACCAAAAAAAAAATCACAACTCATTAGACATAAAACCCATTCAACCACTGCCATTGCCACTATCACCACCACCCAGAACCACAACTCCCAACCACCAAAATCACAACCAAATCACAAACCCACAATTGCATCACCACCATCATCCGAGAAAAGAAAAACAAAAAAGAAAATCAATTAGAGCCATAAAGCCCCACCGAAGCACATATCAAACCACCATAAATCCGATCAGACCATCGAAGCACAGATTGGACCACCCAAAAAAAAAATTTCGATCAGAACCTAACCCAACTGTCATAAGCAAGCCCGATCGGAACCCAACCCAATTGCCACAAGCAAACCCAAGAGAGGAGAGAGGGACAAGATAGAGTGAGAAAGTTATTTTCAGTCAAGAAGGAGAAGAGGAGAGGCTAGGCATGAAGGTGTGGGTGATAGAAAATTAGAAACAAAGGAGAAGCAAAAAGAGAGAAAAGAGAGGAGAGAGCAGTAGCACGCGTGAACTAAATAAACGACATTATTTGTGTTTAACTTCCAGCTACAGTCAGCTGCCAAAGATGGCAGTCTATTGTAGCTGAGAGTTAAAATTTTTTTAAGTATAATATCTTTGATGTTTTGACTATTTTTAGTGTATTGGGTGCTAAAATAGCTTATTTAGCTATTTTAGCACTACTATTGTGAATGCTCTTACAACCCAAATCTTGAGAAAAGGAACTTTGTATAGCGGCATACCTGATCCAATAATTTCTTTACCATTGCCTCGACTTCCGTTTCCCGCAAGTTTTTGAATGTTTAAATGAATATCATTGATGGGATCACCTGATTGAATATGAATACCTGGGAAAAAAAAAAAAATACACACATGCACAATTATATAATTCAAACTTCACTGACTATTGCAATCTGGCTTTATCTAGGAGTAATGTTTATTACATTTAAACTATTTTACACAGTTTTGTACACCCCCAAAATTAACTAGAATCATGACTTGAGTTTGTGTACAACAAATTTAACCATTATCTTAGATTACTAGCGACATTCAAATACGGATTGGAGTAATGGGAAATGATTTCTTCAAATAATTGATTGACACACTTTAAATATTGGAAATTTGGAAACAAAAGTAATAGTGTAAAAAATATTAAAATCTTTAAGTAAGGGACTTACATTATAGTTGTGGTATTGGTAGGAACGTCCCATTAACATTTGTGGGGTGTTAGGTGTTACCCATTTTATATTTATTTTTTATTTGTTTTTGTATAATTTAATAGTTTGGAGGAAGTTTCAATCCTTATTGTCTTTTTTGGAAATATAAGAAGGTACAAGTCAAAACTATAAGACTTTTGGCCCAAATGTAACCCATTTAAACATGTACTATTGGAATTGTTTTTGGTATAGAACTAATTCAATAAATTTATAGATAAGACAGAGATCTCTTAAAATCAATTAAAATTAATAAAGTCCAATGACGTTATCCATTTACTTATGTGGGAAAATATAGACATTATATTTTGTCTCAAATTTTTTGCAAATAATCTAACTTTTATCTTTTTTTGAAATAAAGAAGTTTTTAGTGTCTGTTTTATAATAACAACTTATCTAACTTTTTGTTAAAATTTTTTTACTAAAAGCTAACTTTTTGACTAAAACTTTGCCGTAAAATACATATAACATGGAATCCTAAACTTGAACCAAAATAAGCTTGGGTTTTTTGTGAGACTTCATGGGCCCACAAACAGTAAATAAGTTTCAACAAAAAGCCAGTAAAAAGCTAGTGCTAAAAGCAGCTTTAGCCTCTTACAACACATTTAATATAAAAGTTATCAAAAATTATATTTTTTTGATAAATACTATGAAAATAAGTTACTAAGAATAAGCAAACCAAACGGACATATTAATATAACTTTCTAAATGAATATTATCTATATATTCTATATATATATAATCAAAGCCTCTGAAACTCCCACAATTTTCCACGTCAACACAACATTAAAAAAAAAAGAAAAAAGTAATAAACCTGACACTCAGTTATGAAGGAGTGATTCAGTTAAATGAGAGTAAGAGACCAAGGAGGGAAGAGAGAAAGAGAGAGTTTTGCGTTAGAAAGCTGAAGTTGTGAAGTTTTGAAAGCATGAAAGATAGGAGGACAATTAGAAAGCTAAAGTTGTGAAGCTTTGTAAGCCTGAAAGACAAGAAGACAAAGAGGGCTTAGCATTAAAGACTATTTAGCTTGGTTGGGGCTTTATGGTTGACAACATTAACCGTAATATATAAAGATTGAGCTTTAAAGTAGAGATAGGGTTGGGAATCATTTCTTTTTAATGGTATTTTAAAATTATGAAAAAAAATTTAGAAAAAAGAAGGATAGTACTACTAAAAGGAAATGATTCTCAGTCCTAATAACGTGGATGCTGATGTGGTTCAATGTGAGTATAGTAACATTAAATGCTACGCTTCAACTTTTATAGTATTATTATATAGATAGATTAACTCACTTGGCACAAAATTCTAAAATTTAGCTTAGATGAGACACATGGCACAAAATTAGACTCTAATTGATTTTTAATTTGAAATACAATTGGATTTTCTCTCTACTTTACCTATTATCTATATATCTATATAAAACCGAAACTTTTGAAGCTCCCACAAATTTCCACATAAGCACATTATTAAAAAAAACATTAAAAAAAAAAAAACGTAATAACAATTTTCTAAATCCCGATGCTCTGCCCTTTCCCTTTCACGATACTCTGCCTTTCCCAACACAAACCAAAACAGTACATATGAGCACAAACCCAAACCAAAACCAAAATAATTTCCCATCTCCCTTTTCGTCATCTTCCTCCTCATCTCATAAATTTCTTCAAACACAATACACAGCCAACACAAACCAAACCCATAAATCACCAAAACCAAAATAATCTCATCTCTCTCTTCGTTATCTTCCTCTTCATTCCATAAATTTCTTATTTGTAAGGAAAAAAAAAAAAAAAAAAAACAGAGAAGAAGAAGACGACGCAGCAGGGGCTGCGCCAAGTTGAAGCAGCAGGTTGCCAACACAAGTAGCCGGTCATGGTGTCATGCCTTCATCTTCTACTGCTGTTTCTTCTTCTTTTTTCTTCTTTTCCTCCTTCATCTTCTTCTTTTCTTCCTCTTTCTTTTGTCCGTCTCCAGTCTCTGTAGTTTCTCTCTTTTTGTTTTTGACATTTTGTACTCTCTTTTTATGTTTCCAAAGCCTCCACAGTCCACATGAAGTTTACCCAAAAAAAAAAAAAAAAAAAGCCTCCACGTAACTTGCATTGGGAAAGTAGAAAGGTTTTAATTTTTGAATAAAAGATGGGCAAAATATTATAACCATTAGTTTTTTTTAAGCTTTGAGCCCAATGTGATGTGAGATATGCAGTGATTGATGATACTGATTGAGGGTGTGTTTAGATACCGTTTATTTTGTTAAAATTGAAAAATTATTGCTAAATAGAAATGTTTTAATTTTTGAATAAACGATGGGCAAGATGTTGTAGCCATTAGTTTTTTTTTTAGCTTTGAGCCCAATGTGATGTGATACGTGTAGTGACTAATGGTATGTTTAGATACCATTTATTTGGTTAAAATTGAAAAATTATTGTTGAAAGTACTATAAATAAAGATAAAAGTTAGTTGAAATAGTACAATGAAACCCATGAATAGTGTCAAAAAGTGCAATGGGTTCATAAATTGTAGCAAAAATAAGTTGAATAGTGAATTCATTTTAATTTTTAATCCTAATCCAAACGCACATTGATTGACATGCAACAAATATCTTAAGTACTTTTAATTTAACAGTTTTTCCGTACATCGCACGGGTTAGCGACTAGTTATATATATAGATAGTACTAAAACAAGTCAACGGAAAAACAAGAGTGAAGAGTAAAGGGGATGGTACTAACCGGAATAGATCCATCGTTTCCAAAATACGAGCCGATTTCCACTTAGGAAATAATCAGGCATACGTGCCAGTGCATAAAAAGGGGACACACCATTTCCGTCTGGAGCAACAACCAAACGAGGACAACGCTTGACTAAATCCAAAGCAATATCTATATTGTGTTGTACCATATGGACAGAGAAATTAATCAATCATACAGAATTATATTGCGAAAATTTCAAGTAGGAAACAATTCTCAATGGATAGTTAAGACCTAGTTAATTCTTACCCAAAGCTTTGTTATATATTGCATTGCAAACAACTGTAGCCCCCATAGTGCCATTTTCTGGCATTAGAATTTCTAGCGGAGTGAGCAAATAGAGATAACGAGCCAATTTTAAATGCCCGTTGAAAAGAGCAATAACAACTGGAATACTTCCTTTGTTATTTCCAATACTGATCAAGTTCTCATTCTTTCCAAGCATGCATTCTACTATACGGTAGTCTCCATTATAAGTTGCCAGAGCTAGAGCTGTGAAACCTTGAATTTCTTTCATTTCCAAATTTTCTTTAGACATTTGATTTACCAACTCCTCCACTATATGCACATGTCCAGCATCAGCAGCAACATGAAGTGCGGTCCTGTCCCTAACTGTGATTTTTGCACTTATTGCATTCGGATGGCGATTAAGGAACTCCTTGGCAGCATTCCAATCACCAATTTGCAAAGATTTGTGTAAGTCCATATAAATCTCAACGCCATCAACAATGTTTCCCTTTTTGTCACTTTCTCCTGCCAAACTTTATTTGATTATTTATTTTTTTTTTCAGAGAATTTTTTTTTTTCAGAGAATGAAATGAAACGAAACCATTCTGACATCTGCATGTCAACTATTAGTTGATACTTTTTGTTGATTCTGAATTTCAATATTAATTAAATACCTAGAGACATTGGATTTAGTACAGAGAAGAGCCATACCATGTCAAAGCAAGTGCAATATGAGCCTAAAACATCCCTCTAAAGTTTGGTGAAACTTGAGGGAAAAAAATCTATAAGAGATTAAATATGATTCTTATTAACATAATAATTATGAAGATGAGTTAGTGTTTAGGAATCAAATCTACATAAATGTGAAAGGTTGAATAAATTTAGTGCTACTAATGAATTAAGTAGTATACAAAGAGAGGTAGGGGCAATGTCAAAGCCAAATTAATTTTATGGGGTCTAAGTATATATATATTGAAGATATAGACATTAAAAAAGTAGAAGAGTCGACTTTTTTGTTAGTATACAAAGGAGTAGAGAAAGAATAGAATGATACATGTCATGTCATCTTTTGGCATTGGCACTATTAATTAAATATGTGGGAGTAAAATGCTTTTTTTAGATTTTAATGAACCAATAACTGAAAATGTTACTTTCAAAGTTTCAATAACTCAAATGAAGTTCCTTTGAAACAAAAAGTAAAGGTTCATATTTGCTTAGAAAATATAGATCGTCATTTTATTTATGAGGTCCATTTTATGAAGTCAAGAATGAATTGATTGGTCAATTGCTGTAGAGTAATTGTTGCAGCAAGCTCAGTGCAGCAGCAAGTAGCTAGTACAACAGCAGTATCAACTCAATAACAGCATGTAGTTAATGTGCAATTAATGGCATATGGTTCATTGTAATCCGCACATGCTTATTTCAATTCGGTCACATGCTTATTTCAATTAGGACGTGCTAGTATGAGCTATAATAGTAGTTGGATAGCTATTAGGAGAAAGAGTTAGTTATGACAGTTAGTACTCTAGAAGAAGTTGTTTCTAACCAAGCCTTGAGTATAAGAGGCTAGTTCTTGTAATCATGGAAGTTAAGCAATAAAGAACTAAGTGAATTCTCTAAATTTTCTCGTTCTCCCTCTTAATCTGTGGGGGCTCGGTCCCCTTTAAAGAACCACTACAGTTTCCATTACCTAAACAGCAAACCACCAAAACCTTAAGGAAGGTCTTAACAACCAACTTTAAAAAAAAGACTACGATATTCTCTTGAGGGATTGTAGTTTGTTAGGCACTACGGAAAAATGTGATAATCAAGGTGCTGATGACATTTAAATTTTGTTGGACTTACAATTTCTGGTGAAAAAATAATATGGTGAGAGGATTGTCTTCCATTGAACATCTAACCAAATTTATAAAGATGTATCCTTGTTAAGCAATCAAGAAATAACTTTTAGAGAAAACTAAGCCACTGTAGCTTGTTCATAGCGATGTGTGTGGACAAATAACTATTTTCTTCTCTTTATTGATGATTTTAGTCAAAAAAAGATTATTTTTTTCTAAAATAGAATTATGAGGATTTTAAAATTATTTAAAAAGTTTAAACTACTGTGGATAGGTATAGTAGTTATGAAATTAAGACCTTGTGATTTGATAGAATGGCAAATTCAGATAAAATGAATTTAAAGAATTTTATGAAACAAATAGTATTGGTCATCTTTAAAAGTGCATAACTAAAAGAATGATTTGATAAATTTTTAAAATGATCGAGAGCTATGATCCAAGATTAGAGCGGACAAAAGATATAGTTTCAACTTATGTGTGTCTAGGGGTATACAATTGTAAAGTTGTGATTTCCAACTATATTGTGTTGGCTTTAATTCCATGCCAAATTTGATTGTAATTGTAAGGTTGAATTTATTTAATCATGTGTTGGCTTTATTTCATGCCAAATTTGCTTATAATTTAACAATTAGATACCCTATATTTAGGTGAGAATTATGTAAAAGTAGTGTGTGAGAGAGTATGAATAAAACTCAAGATGTGTGCAATTCAAAGGAGTCTCGTGATTAACAAGTCGCTAGAATGACACATGTGTGAAGCATGTAGGGGGGAGCTGAAGGGTCACGACAACTGGAGCACTACAGGACAAAATTTCTAGTCTGGCCAGACAGTTAACTCATGACTCAAACTTGCGACTTGTTCCAGTCGCAAGGTTGAGTTACCAAAATGTCCCGTTTGGTTGAAACATGACTTTTCGCATTCCTTATACACATCACTATAAATACCCTTATACCTACAAAATGTAGAGAGTTTCCAGAGAGAATTTTGAGAGAGAAACCCTAGAGAAAAACAAGATTGACTCATCCACAATATTCATCATTTGATTCTCTAAATTCCTCTACTCTCACCCTCTCCATTGACATATCCTTGAGAGGTACATTTTTCCCAAATCCTTATCTCACCTTATCCATATCAGTAAGGAGGTATTTTAGTGCTTGGAAAGCAGTTCAAAAGGGACCAATTCATTTGGTTGATGCAATGGGATAATTGCGGGATTCGGTAAGTTAGAGAAGACAAAATTCGGCATAACCTTGTTCGAGCAAGAAGCTTGGACGACTTAGGTGCACTAGGTTCATTAGGCTTGGAGGGTCTTCTGTTATTCATGTATCCCAATTTTATTCTATAGTGAATTATTAACCGCTTAGAGGGCGGCGGAGAGATTTTTCGCCGAGTACTTTGGTTTTCTCTTCGATAACACATCATCATGTTATCCTTGTATTTCCATCTCTCTTTCATTTTTCTTTACCTTTAAATTGCTGCTATGTTTGTAATTAATTATGGTTTAAAGTGTGTTCCAATTTGGTTATAGCTTATATTTCATATTCTGCACATATAATGTTTGATTATAAGCTTGTGTTGGTATTTTTAAATTTGGAGGTCTAAACATTCATTGGTATTTTAGACACTAATTGAACTTTCAGTAATTTCTTCAGTCATTTTCCCTGTATGTATATGGGTTTATTTGCAAGAGATGAGTGCGAAAGATCGGTGAAGAATTAAGTTTCAAGAGTTGAATCAGTGGATTTCACGAGTAGCTCACGAGAAGCAACCTACGAAAAGGCCACATGTGGAGCACATGATTGGAAGACGAAGAGTCGTGCCAGACTGTCTTTTTCGCAATTGTTTCGAGAGAAAGGCCAACCCGCGAAGGACTTGCAAAAGTCTTTGTTTGGCAAAAAGTTGTATTTGCTTTACCAAGTCTTTACCCACACTATATATACCCTCATTACCCACAAATTGTAAGGAGTGCTTTTCAGAGAAAAAAAAAAACCTAAAAAATACACTTAAAAGTTAGAGATTGTAATACTCACAATCATATACACATTTTCTTGTGGTTTTCCTCAACTCCTACCTCTCCATCTCTAAATCTTTGAGAGGTTGCTAGCCCAAACAACCCATCAACCGGCCAAGTCTTTACCCACACTATATATACCCTCATTACCCACAAATTGTAAGGAGTGCTTTTCAGAGAAAAAAAAAAACCTAAAAAATACACTTAAAAGTTAGAGATTGTAATACTCACAATCATATACACATTTTCTTGTGGTTTTCCTCAACTCCTACCTCTCCATCTCTAAATCTTTGAGAGGTTGCTAGCCCAAACAACCCATCAACCGGCCAAAACCTACCTGATCCAACCCAATCCAATTCACCGGGTTGAATCAGTTTTTAGGAGTTGGTGAGTTGGTTTGGGTTGTGAAATTTTTTTTTACAGTGGGTCAAGTTGGGTTTGGGTCATAAGATTCATGAATCTGCCTAACCCAATCCGGTCTACCTATATTTAATTTATATTTAAATTTTAAAAAATATATTAAAAGTATATTATACAATTTTGTTATTTACTTTTTTACCCCTCTTCCTAAATAAAACTTAAACCCTAAATTCTTCTTATATAGTTTGTGCTGGTTTGGTGTTATATTTAGGATTATTTTTGGTTATAAATTTACTCTCATTTGTGGTGATGTTCTAATTCTCAATTTAATATTAATAATATAGCGACAATGAATGGGTTACTTTCACTACAATGTCGACTATTAAATCTCCGAATATTTAATACACTTTCTAGAAATTTTAACAAATTTTAGCGGAAAAAAATGCCCCTGAACTTAAAAAAAAAATGCTTTCATTCTTTCTTTCAAAATAACCTCGTGTTTATTAAATTATAGTGCAAGTCAGCTAGAGTAAAGACGGGCAGTTAAACTTAGCCACCCGCTGGTTTTCTATCTAATGCATGCTGTCTAGCTAGATAGTGTGATGCATTTTGATTTTTTGCCTCTATACGTAGAGCACTGAAGCTACACCTTCTAAATTGAATGAGCTCGCATGACTAGTGTCTTCAAATGTTCCATATATAAGCTCATCTACGGTTGGCATTAAGTTAAACTTGAAAAAAAGATAGGGTTTTTATATATATATATATATAGGAATATGAAAAATTAATCAGCTTTATTTTAATCTTTCGATTAGTTGAATTTTTACATCAATAAATTTATTTGTGTAAATCACATAAATTATATCATTTAAAATAGATCAATTTCATGGTTCATTCGTTAAATATTACAAATTTTAGAATATATCTAATACCACATTGTTAAAAATTTTATATGATGAAACAGTTTATATAAATATATAAGAATCTAATTATTTCTAATAAAATGGAGAAGACTTCCTAAGTTTTAACCATTAACTGCAAAGTGTAATTTGTAAGACTTGTACTAAACAAAAACAACAAATGAACGAAACAACGAACAAGATGGTGGCAATGGGAACTATTTGGACCTTTATTCCATTGTGGCACTTCACTGTCTTTTCCAATTCTTTGGATGGGAGGGACTTTCTTCCTAAAACGTGACCTCAAGGCTGTAACGCAATCACAACCTATTTCATATTTTCCCCCTACTTTCTAGGGAATGCTTTCAAGCTACTCCTTTTTTTTTTTTCTTTTTTTTCTTTTTTTTTTTAAGTTTGTCGTCGTCTTGGTTATTTTACAGCCTATTTTACACACCCGCACACACAGAAAATAAGAGAGAGAGAGATGTACCTGGCTTAATACTTGAGTCAAGCTTGCCTTCTTCTAAAGGAACTGAAGCCATACTGTTCGAAGTAAAACCGGTTTTTAAAATCACGTGAGAGGGAGAGATACTTGACATTTAATTAACGAATTGAATGATCTAAATTACCTGCTACTTGGGTCAGGACCTTTAGGTTTGTACTTTCCTGCCAAGGTTTCCCAAGCAATTCTGGCCGAAGTAATCTCCCTAATATCAGAAAATGTGTCCGGCCCGCATGAAATCTGGATCACATGTAAAGCCATGGCATTCGTCTTGCTCCAAAACTTAAAGGCAGCATCATCTTCGCGTGCAGGAGGTTCGCTCCTTGATTCGACAACGTCCCAAAGATCTTGAGCCATCAAATATGTCTTCACCCGAACACTCCAATCCAAATAATTGTCTTGCTTAAGAACTTCAAGAACAGCTGCACTCAAGGCAGGCTTTGTTTCCATGTTTGATCTGTCAGTATAACCAAATTGTGTCTGAAAGAAAATAAATGAAAGATTTGGTTGTATCGTATCTGCTACGAATTCAACTTTTTAAAATTTTGTTAGATAATTATCTGGAAGTCAATATCGACATTTTTTGGAATTAGTGGTGGGCAGTGTTGCAACCATGGTTTTAAAAACCGGACTGAATCTGCCGGTTCAGCTGATTTAATTAAGAACCGAACTTAAGTCCAGTTCGATTCTATCTAAAAATCGGAAATATCAAAAAATGTGAAAAAAAAAACTGGAAATAGTCGGTTAAACCGGTGAAACCATAAACCTGGATGATTCGACTGGTTTTCAGCGGTTTTGTTCACTGAGCAAAATTTTCATGGACTTCTTGGCTTTTTGATGAGGAAGGTGCAAGTTTTTCTTCTCTATCTTGTAAAATCTCATATTTGGAATAAAAGCAGATTTGGTGAGACACTTAATTTGGAGAAAATCTCATATTTGTTTGAGGAGGTGTGAGAAGCACTATCAGAAAATGATTAGAAAATATCTCAGATCTGTTTGGTTTGGGCGAGGAGTGAGGACTCAGGATGAATTGCCGAACTGGGCTTCAAGGAGAGAGAGGAATTTAAACTGCCACTGCTACTTCTTCGGAGAGAGAGTTCTGACCAATTTTCTTTTTCTACATCTACTTTGTTTAAGCTTTCTTTCTTTTCTTTTCTTTTCTTTTCTTTTCCATTTTTTTTTTTTTTTTTTTTTTTAGAGGGTGATTGTTTAAGCCTTTTAAGGAGAGGAGAAGATATTATTTTTTTTAAAGGTTTAGCAAAAACGTGGTTGGATGTTGTTTGGCCACGTTGATGGCTAGGTGGGGACCACTTTGTGACTCCCATATTTTTTATTTTTTATTTGCACTTCGTAAATACAAGCAACAATAGTAATTAATAACGTTGATAAGACAAGCATACAATATTTTGCAAGACAAGTATTTAATATTTACATAACAAAGCGTCCGGAGCGTCTGAGCCTTAGCCAGTCAGCCAAGCCCTCGTTGCCTACATAACAAATACTAGCTTTGTCATATATGCTCTATGCATATAATAAGATTCTTTTTTTAATATTTTTTAATAGGAATTTAAGGTTTTTTTTTTTTTTTTTTGAAGGACATGGGGTAGGTTTTTTTTTTTTATAGGAACATGGGGTAGTTTCGGTTGTGTAGATGGGGTAGTGAGAAGTTTTATAGAACATGAGGTAGTTTTACAAACATGAGTAGGTTTTTTGTTTTTAATTTTTGTCAATTTATAATTTTAACATCATTTTTATGTTTTAGGAAAAAAGATAAGTTGATTAAATTAGGAGTATTTTTAGAAGTAAAAAAGACAAGAACTAACTTTCTGAATCCTCTTATTATACAGAGAAGAGACTAATAATTTTGGGAGAAATATTTAGATGTGAAATTATATTAACATTGGTAAATTTTTTTCTAAATAAATAATGGTTTTGTTAAAACCTTAAAGTAAAGAAAATTATATATGAATTATAAAACCTTAAACCTGTTTTTCATAAAACTTTAAAACCAAAACCTTTTTTTATTTGATAGTTTGTTTATCTTAATTTCTTTTAATTTGAGTTTAATTTGACATAAAAATACTTCTAAAATGTCATATCTATTTTTTTAGTAAATATTGATAGCTATAAAATTATTATATATTTAAATTTATTGTTTTATAATTATATATTTATTAATTGAATTATTTATTACATCATTAGTTTGACCATGGGTCCAATCCTGTTCAAACCTAAAAACTGATAATCAATCCTTTTACGATTCTTTGACCAGTTCAGTTTTAAAAATCATGGTGCTACACTAGCATTGAATTTTAAATAATTTAAGTATTTTCTTTTAAAAAATTCACATATTAGAATAATTTTTTTTCAAAAGGTTACACATTGTAGTTGATTTTCTCTTAATTTACGAATCAAATAATAATTTTATATCGATTATCTAATTATTTTTCCAATAATATTCTAGCAAAAAGACTAATTATTGTTAAAATGTAAAAAATAATACAAGAATGTAGGCAGTGTGCAAAAAATGCATTAATTATTCTCAAATCAAACCTTTTAATTTTTCTCATTATTACGTAATTAATTATGTGTGATATTATGCAACTGGGAAAATGCTATAAGTTAATATAAATTTTAACATAAAAAACTTATAAACTTTTGTATCAATTTATTTGATTGGTGTTACTTTAATAAAATAATATATTATTAGTGTATTAATTATCTTTTTTGTTTGGTGATGCATGAATTTGTAAGACTCATATAACAAAACTTGTAATATCTCTAACATCACTCATACAACTAATTATTCATCCATACAATAAATTTATTTATCCACATAATGCAATGAATTTTTATGTCATATGCAATTATTTATTAATCAAACAAAAAGACATAAATTACCTATGACCCAATCACTCAACTTTATTAATTAAAAAATTATTCGACCACAGACCCACTATTATAAGAACTAAAAAGGTACAAAGACACCCAGACAAAATCACAGTAAAGTAGTAAAGTCACAAAAAGGGTAAAAGTTGAGCTAGATGAGATCAGAGTGCAAAAGGGAGAAACCATATAACTAGATCAAATCTAAGAAAGAGGGAGAGCCCAAGAAGCAAGAGAACAAGAGAAGAGACGAAATACTAGTTGTTAGAGATAAATCACGTTAAATATGCTGAAATAGGTGCAAAAGTGAAAACATAAAATAGAAAAACCCAAAAACACGGGGTTAAATTTTATGCCAATAAAATTAAATTTTAGTCCATAATTTGAGTAATTTAATAATATATTAGGGTCTTTCAAGCAAAAAGAATCACATGCTTTTATATTTTTTTAAGCTTATACTACGGCTTTACTTTTAGCTTTTACTTTATCTGACACACTAATATCGTACGATTACTTTTTCTCAAAAAGCATTATAATATATATTATACAATTAATTGGTCAAAATCACGTAAATTTAGCTTTTTTTTTCTCTGTACAACTACTTTTCTTTTTTCTTTTCCAATAATTTTGATTAGAAAAAAATAATAGTTTTAGTTAATTAAGTGAATAACCTTAAAAAGATACTTAATTTTTATATAACATCAATTAATTCATTATATATATATATAAAATAAACTTTTTATTTTTATGATTATAATTAAACATGTGATTGTCCATTCTAAGGAAATTTGATCAAATTTACACGAAAAGTGTCACTAAATATTAATATTTTTACATTTTGCTATCATATTATTAGTAATAAACTTATTATATTTTTATTTATATTTATATAATTTTATTAATTATATTATTTATGACGTCACCTGTTCAACCATCGGTCAAATCTCGGTTCGATCAAAAAACCAATAACCAGACCTTTTTCCAATTCTTTTACCGAACTGGTTTATAAAATCATGGAAATAAGCCAAAAAAAAATTGAACAAAAATTTGGGAAAAAAATTATAATAAAACCACTAACATGGCCCAAATCAAATGCCAATAGAAAAGCCCAGTACAAGATCAATCTCATCTCAGATTAAGACTATCACTACTCCAACACCAACACGATTACGTTTTTAATTCAACAAATATTATATAAAAAAAAAAAAAAAAATCCTCACTGCCTCAGTGCCTCGTGGATTCACAAGTCATTAAACAATTTAAACTAAAACTAAATCAAACCTAAAGATTAAAAGGATATAAGAAACTCACTTACTCTTCCCAGCCATTGCCATCCATCTCTGTTCAACAACACAAACAACCATGGTTTTGAAACTCGGACCGGACCATACAATCCAACCGAAAAAACCGCGAACCTCTCATTTTTGCAATTCTTTTAGCCTCAAGAACCGCTATATGGGAAAAAAGTAGAGGCCCATGTGAACCACGGTCGGACCTCATGGTTCTGAGAACTGTGAACGGTTCTTGCGGTTCTCATAAGTCCCTTTTTTTAAAAAAAAAAATTAAAGCCTTAAACGGCACCATACCAGAATATTTACTATTTTTGGTTGGAAAAAAAATATCCACTGGTAAAGAATTTGAATAAAAGTAAAAAGAAATCAGAAAAGAAAAATAAAATAAAATAGAGCTACGTTACCACCCGCTGTTTTATATCTTCTCAGGTTTGTTTCTTGTTTCAGCTAGATACCAGCTTCTCCTTCTTTCTTCTCGTTCTTTCAGCTTCTACCTTCTAGAGCCATTTCTGACTTCTTCTTCTCTCTTCCTTTTATTTCATATGCTTTTGTTTGTATTGATTTTTTATCTCTTCCTTTAATTTCATTCACTTTTGTTTCTAGTGCTTTTTGGGTTTGTGAGCTAGTCACGTGGGCATTGGAAAGTGGAAATTGGAAAGACAATTCTGAGGCTTTGTTTCTTACAAAGCCTTGAGCCCCACATGATATGATGATACATCATATCATCCTCTTTTGTCCACTTGCCGATACAAATTGATGCTTTTAGTTTTCTTTTTATAAAAAAATGGTTATTATTATTGGATAGATATTTCATATTTGGCTTGAGATGGATATATTAGACATAGTTAAAATATAAATTTATAGTTTTAATTGGACTATTTTAGTTATTTTTTCTATTTTTACTAATTTAATATTTTTATATATATTTAAAATAATTATTAAATTAATTATAACTTCATCACAGTTCGAACTCGGTTTGAACTCAAAAATCTTGAACCTCTCCATTTTACGATTCAATAAATGGTCCGGGTTTCAAAACCATGCTAACAACCACAACTGAACTCCACAAGTTTATGTTGTAAAATTTTATGTATTGGCGTGTTTTTTATTGTTGTTGTTGTTGTCGTCTTTAATATATAAATTTTTCTTTTTATTAAATTGTGTAATTTATGTTTCTTGAGAAACTCCGATCCAAATTCCATACAACCACTATAAAACACAAACCCACATCACAAATCACAAACCCATGGCAGATCGGTTAGAGTAGAGAGAAAGATCACAAACCCATGGCACAACCCACAAACCCATGCCGACGAGGAAGGCAAAAGCCTCTGGTGGTTTGTTGATCGAGTTGTGGTGGTGGGTTGTCAATTGGTTTGCAATTTTGGGTTGTTGGGTTTTTTCTTGATGGGTTTGGTAACAGTGGTGGGGGTTTGGGTTGTGATCCCGGTGGTTGGGCTATGAGTTTGGTGGGTCTTACTGAGTTGATCTTGCGATGATGGGTTGTGATCATGGTGGCTAGGCAGTGGGTATTTGGCAGTGATCATGGTCATTGGATAGTGGGTATTTGGAGGTCGCTAGGTAGTGGGTATTTGAAAGTTTGATCGCTTTGTTCATCTTGGTTCAGAGAAAGAGAAAGAGACAGAAAGGAAGAGAGAGAAAGAAAGAATAAAAAATAATAAAGAAAAAATAAAGAAGGGATATTTAATTGAAGTGGTAAATTTTCTCCCAAAAATTTTTTTTTGAAGTGGTTAAGAAAATATCATTGTAGTGGTGGGGGCGGCAGTGGAAGAGTCAGTGGCAACGGTAGCGATTGTGGTGGTTGTGATTGTTGTTTGTTGTAGTGGATATATTATTTTAAAGATGGGTTCAAGTTACACCTGGTGTAACTCCTTAAAAATTATACATTTTTTGTATCGTAGATTTCTAATAGATCCAATGGTTGAAAAAATAGCATTAAATGATTGAGGATTTCCACCTTATTTACCTAATTAATAGCAGATTTTCTCTATCCTCATTTATTACTTTCCATAGACCTTATTGGGTATTATTTAACTGTGTCCCTTTCTTCCTTAAAAAAAAAAAAAAAATTCCAAGCTTAGTAACGAAAATTATTTTTATTATAGAACACACTTTTGACACTCTACCACCTCCTTACATTGATTGACATTCCACAAGATCTGATGCTTTCTTTACATAAACACTCCTCTTGTCCTACTCCCTTCTTTATTTTATTTTTTGATCTCAAATCCGCCCTATCTTCAACTGTAACAGCTTTAACTGAACCCATAGATATATATAGTGAATGGATTGATGAATGTGAGCGGGTCAACAACCTTGAAGATGATGGTGCGTAGGAAGCCATTAAGATGTTAATAATGTTGTTTGTCTGTTGGAAGAGAAAGAGCAAACCAAAAAGCATGTAGCTATTGTGTCTGGGTGTCTTGAGAGGACCTCGTTGGTGAGGTCTCCATATTTCTGAATTCGATATAGGACTTCTCCATATATAGTAAGTCTATAATACTTTAGATGACAGTTTGGTAAATATATGGATAACTTAATCGGGTTGTTTGATGATAATACCCTTATTGCGTAAAAGATTTAAAAAAAAAAAAAAAAAAGGACACAGTTAAACAACTCCCAATGAAATCTATGGAAAGTAGTAAATAAGGATAGAGAAAATCTGTTATTAATTAGGTAAATAATGTGAAAAGCAATAATCATTTAATGCTATTTTTTCAACCGTTGAATTTATTAGAAATCTACAGTGCAAAAAAGGTGTAACTTTTAAGGAGTTACACTAGGTGTAACTTGAACTCATCTCATTATTTTATTATAATAGATATATTATTTTATTATGATGTTTATATTATTTTATTGTGTTGAAAGTTAAAATAGATCCACTGCTACTGGATGTTTTGTAAAGTGAGTAGGTAAAATAAATAAAGTAACTTCTTGTGGTACCAAATAACTAAATTTTTAGCTTCATTGCTGTGGATGCTATGAAGGAAAGCTAGTCTGCCGTTATCCAAAAAAAAGAAAAAAAAGGAGAAAACTAAAAACATTTGAAAAGCTGAAAGTGGGTGATGGCATGAACGTGAAAAAAGTTAATGGATTGGAAAAAAGTACAGCACTTTCCTTGCAATTTTGGCTAGGGGTCGAGGAACCGAAAAAACTGACCGAACTATTGCCAAAATTTCAGTTTGATTTTGGTGCGGTTCGGTTTTCATTTTATAAAAACCGAAAATTTCGGTTTCAGTTTCAGTGTCCCTCACAAATACACCGACCCGACCGAAACTGAATCGAAATATATTAAATATTAATTTGTACAAATTATATCAAGAAAGTTCCTGTTATCCTAGCGGCAAGGACGCGCATTCCCACCAGTCAACCCAGGTTCAACCCATAGTTATAGCTTTTTTATTTTCTCTCCTTATTACCAAAACTACATTGTTTTGGGTTTGCTTTATAACCCTACTAACCCTATTTTTCAGCATTCATCTCTCACTTCAACAGCAGTCATTCTCCCCTTTCCCTCTCCAATCATTCTCTTCCTCCCCATCTCTCTCTTTCTGTCATAGTGTCATGCCTCCATTTCTCTCTTTCTCTCTTTATCACGCTGCTTTAGTACACTTCTTCGCCAGTATGCTTCTTCGCTATTCGCTTTTTTTTTTTTTTTGGTACCTTGCTTGGTGCTTGGTGTTTGGGTAGTGAGAAAACGTGGGAAAGCAAAGGGAAATATTTTCTTATTTTGGTATGATCTCTAAATACGTACATGATTTTGAGTTTTTTTTTTGGCTTGGTGTTTGGATACTTAGAAAATGTGGGAAAGCAAAGGGAAATAGGCTTTTTTTTTTTTTCTTTTATCTATTTGGTTTCTAAGAAATTGGAAGCAACCGAAAGCCGACTGAACCGAACCGATTGAAATCCAGTCAGTTCGGTGTCGGTGCCAAATTTGGTAAAGCTGAAAATTTCAATTCGTTGGAAAAATTGCAGTTCAAACCAACCGAACCACACCAATTACACCTCTAGTTTTGGTCCATGAATTAAAGGGAAAAACGGTTTCCCAATTCCTCTATAAATTAAAGGGGCCTTCAGCAAGCAAAAAAAGAAAGAGGAGAGAAGCACGCACACAACAAATCACAGAGAAAAAAAAACAAAAGAAAGAAGAAAGAAGAGAGACACAAACAGAGATAGAGAGCAACAAACAAAGGAGGAACGCACAACATTAGGTGGGGATTTATCACTCCATTTCTTCTTTAAATCTCTCCCTCTTCCTCTTCTTCAAATCTGAATTTTTGTTTGGTAAAACAAATAGGGTTGGCTTTCATGAAGAGTTCCTAACTCCATGCATGAAGTTTTAAATACGAGTCCCTAACTCGTAAATCCTATTTAAACATTACCATATATAAATTCTTTCAAACTTTGGCTCAGTGATTTCTCAATTAGAGTCCTTGACTCTACTAAATCAAATTCATCAATGGAGTCCTTGACTCTACCCAATTAATGGAGTCATTGACTCCACCACATTTCAATGGAATTCTTGATTCCCAAAATCATTTTAAATAAAATGGGGATTCTAATTCCTTCAAATTCCAACATTACTAATTTTTTTAGGGATTCTTAATTTCTTAATCAAGATTGGAGTTAATAATTCACAAAATAAAATGACCATAAAAATCGATTTGAGGAAATTTTCCAATTCCCAATTCTTAAAACATGTTTATAAAAAATAAAATTGCTCCAAAGGAGTTTTCTTTCCCTTAATTAAATTTGGGAACCTCAATCCAAATATCATTGAAATTCCTACATGAAAGCAAATGAGAGAAAAGGGAAAATTGCTTGGACATTCAACTTCTCAAAAAGAGAATCCTTGATTCAATTTCCATAAAACATGGTCCTTAACTTATCCTTGAGATTAAAACCAATTATCTCACCTTACAAAATTATGTCAATGCTTAATTAAACACCAAGTATTGACTTAAAGATCCATCATTTAAAATTGGACAAAACCATATTTGAGACTTTAAATCTAAGATCACAAAATTAAGAACTATGAAGTGGCTTGATCTCCGCCAAGGGTGCGTAGGCAACCTAAATAAATTATTAGGTGCAGCCACAAATAAATAAAAACCACATATCCCCTCAAATATGAAAAATAAATAAACTTATGTACAAAGACAACATGGTTGGAATCAAAACTTTTTCCCTTGAAACAAGGGATTGTAATTAAGAGATAAATTATCTTGAATGAGCACTAGTCACATCAATAAAACTCATATGCCAAAAGGCCTATGAGTGAAATTATGTTTGATGCATTTGACTAATTTGACAATTCTTGTTAAACATAATTTGACAATGTTTGTTAAACATAATCTAACAATTTTCGTCAACACAACCCTTTGAAAAAAAAAAAAAAAAAAAAAAAAAAAAACAATGGATTTAATTTTGGAAACATGCCCTTTAGCAAAGGGCACGTTAATATATAAGATTTTTAATATTTAATTAATAGAGTTTAGTAACATAAATGTGGGGAAAATATTTTTCCGATAAAATGGGTTTGATTGGAGTTAAACGTAAGGCGATGAAAAATAAAGGAAAAAATAATAAGAGCAGTTTTTTGGTTGAATTGGGAAAATTAGATAAATTTTGGTAGGCCCTTGCGTTTTCCCACCAAAACATCATTTCCCTAAATTGGGGAGAAAAGTAAGGAGTACAACACCTCAGGACAAAAATGTCCTCCTATCAACTTTCTTTGGTTCTCTTTGTTCTCTTCATTTTCGTCATTTTTCTATTTCTGTTTTCCTCAATTGCTTCTGCTACTTTTCATTGATCCTTTCTTCTTCTTTTGTTCTTTTTTGTCTTTTTCCTTCTTCTTTTTGGTGTGTGGGTTTTACACCTCGTCTTACTAATTTGAACTCAATAATTATTAGTAAATAAAAATGTGATTTTAGTGGTGAACTTAAATTAAAACTAAAAAGAATTTATCACATCAATAATTTTTAAAAATATTATAACATTACTCAATACAATAATGTGGACAGCGTGCAAAAAATGCATTAATTACTCTCAAATTAAACCTATTAATTTTTCTTGTTATGTAATTAATTTTATGTGTAATATTATGCAATTAGAAAAATGCTAAAAGTTACTAAAAATTTTACTATAAAAATAATGAATTATTAGTGTATTAATAAAATAATGAATTATTAGTGTATTAATTACCTTTTATGACTTTGTGATGCATCTTTTCATTGATCCTTTCTTCTTCTTTTGTTCTTTTTTGTCTTTTTCCTTCTTCTTTTTGGTGCGTGGGTTTTACACCTCATCTTACCAATTTGAACTCAATAATTATTAGTAAATAAAAATATGATTTTAGTAGTGAGCTCAAACTAAAACTAGAAAGAATTTATCACATCAATAATTTTTAAAAATATTATAACATTACTCAATACAATAATGTGGACAGTGTGCAAAAAATGCATTAATTACTCTCAAATTAAACCTTTTAATTTTTCTTGTTATGTAATTAATTTTGTGTGTAATATTATGCAATTAGGAAAATGCTAAACGTTACTAAAAATTTTACTATAAAAACAATGAATTATTAGTGTATTAATAAAATAATGAATTATTAGTGTATTAATAAAATAATGAATTATTAGTGTATTAATTACCTTTTATGACTTTGTGATGCATCAATTTACAAGATCTATATAATAAAATTTGTAATATATTTAACATCACTCATGCAACTAATTATTCAACCATACAATAAATTTATTTATTCTCATAACGTAGTGAAATTTTATGTCATTTGCAATTAATCTATATATAATAATAATAGGTAAAGATGAGAGAAAATCCAATTAGATTCCAAATTGGAATTTAATTAGAGTCTAATTTTGTACCACGTCTCATCTAATCTAAGTTTTTTTAATTTTTGTATCAAATGAGTTATTTAGTGTAAAAAATGAGGATTAAAAAAAACATAATTTTTAAACAATTTTATATTTATGAGCCCTTTTTTATAAAACTAAAAATAATTCAAATTTATAAGTCATCTATATATATATATATATATATATATATAGGGTCACGTTTTTTAGGCCAGGCCCAAGATGCTTGGAATCTTAGACCAGTGAGCCCGGTACAATGAATTTATAGAGAGTGGGCCAAAGAGCTAGGTTTTAGTGTATGGACAACGGTTATCACAGTGTTCTTCATGGACCGAGTTTACCAAAGAGAATTGGTCCTCGGCACGATCCGATGAGCTTTTTCTGGTGCCTCTGGTGTGTTGGGGGGGGGGGGTCTCCGTCCCGTCCCTCTATATCTTTTTACTCCCTTTTTATAGTAGTTTTCTTCCTCCTGAATGGGGTCCCTAGGGCAGGTACTTGTCTCATCAGTCATTTCCTCCAGTTGTTGGGAATGGTTGTAAGGACAGAGAAGTATGGCCATGTCAGACACAAGGCACTGAATGCAATAATGGCAGCCTTTCCCTTAGGCACTTCCATTCCCTCTGTTGTCCTTTTCTGCTTTAGTACTTTTCCTGCTCCGGAGGATGATATGGAGTGTCACTACCAGTGGCAGTTTGCCTCATTTATCCTCGGCTACATCCATGCCAAGGAGGATTCTCCCCATGACCGAGGAGGGGCTTTTCCTTGGATTGGGCCCTTGGCCCAATGTAAACATCGATGTGGGCCTACTGGTCTTTTACCCCTCACAATATATATATATATATATATATATATATTAATAGGTAAAGTTTAGAGAAAATCCAATTAGATTTTACCATTGAAGTCTAATTTTGCACCTTGTATCCTAAATTATTTATTTTTATAGAGGGCTTTATTTCATAATTTTGGAATCAAATGTGGGATTATATCATAAATCTCCATTCAAGTGAGTTATTGTGTACAAAAACCAAAAAGTTTAGAATTAATAATGAACATAAAAATATCTAAAGAGTCTAGAATTTTTACCTAATAACATTCTTACAAAACTTTTTAAAGAATTAAAAAAAAGTATAAGAATGACTATCAATAAAAAAATAACAAAAACCTTGACTCTTTGAGAAGTTTCTCTGACCTAGGGCGGTTCCAAAACCCTAGCCGTCAGTAGAATTGTGGTGCCTACTCTTTCGTTAGGCTTTGCTTCCTTTCCATTGTGTTAGTCAGTAGGAAAACTCGTTTTTTCACAGGAAGAATGGACAGGCTCTCGGTTATGTGGGAGAGGTTCTCACTTTCGGATGCTGAAGGGAGTAGATTTGTGGTGCAAGATAGCATGGAAGAGGGTGAGTTCTTTGTAGCAGCAAGATTTTATACTGGATGAGTTCTTAATATGGAGGCAATAGCACGTATCTTTAAGATGTTGTGGAGGACTAGGAAGGGTTTTGAAGTACGGGATATGGGGAACCATAGAGTTCTTTTTGTTTTCTTGGACAGGGTAGATGTGGATCATATTATTCAGGGTGAGCCTTGGGCCTTTGACAAACACCTTGTGGCACTAAAAGAGGTGGAGAAGCATGCTGATATCAGAAACCTTGTCTTTGATCATACAAATATGTGGATTCAGATTCACGATGTGCCTCTCGGTCTCCCTTGGAAGGCAGCAAAAGATATTATTTCTATGGTTGGAAAGGTGGATGACAGTATACAGGAGGAGGAAAAGTTCGAGGGCAGCAACTTTCTGCATTTTAGAGTGGCCGTAGATGTGTCCAAGCCGTTGTGTAGAGGAAGGAAAATTGTTCTGGGTAATGGTAAGGAGAGCTGGGTGAGTTTTAAATATGAGAGATTACCAAACCTCTGTTATTGGTGTGGGAAGTTGACCCATATGGATAGGGAATGCTCTATTTGGACGAAGAGGAAGGGTACTTTGTTAGAAACAGAGCAACAATTTGGCTTGTGGTTGAGAGCCACCACTCCGAACCTTGCAAGGAAAACAGTGGTACGGGTTGCTGGTTTTGAGGAAGAGGGGAATGTGGTTGGTGATCAAAGCACGATCAAAACTCCAGGGTGCGGAAGGAATGTGCAAACCGAAAGGGAGAATGACACTGATTCAGCTAGTGTTTTCGAAGCTCACAACCAGGATATTCATGTTGAGGGCGGGCAGGGAGTTTTAGTGGATGAAGGTGTGAAGGAGGGTGAAGTTCATAGCTCGTGCATGGCTGTTAATGAACTCCCTGTTATTGAGGTGGGTATGCAGAGGAGGAATACTGATCAGGATTTTTAGGAGCAATTGGATGGCATTGATGCCGAGTTATCAAGATTTGAGATTGGGAAGGGAATGGGAAAAGGAAGTGGACCTGAGTCAGAATCTTGTGGGGCTGATCAGTCTTGGGCTTTGGTGGACGATTCGAATCTGACATTTAATATGGGTGTCTCCCAGCAATTAGATAAGATAAAGAAAGGGTCAAGCAAGGGTAGAGTTGGTAGGAAATCAAAATCTGTAACTAGGAAGGAAGTGACCAAGCCCACGGACACAAATAGGACAGTTTTGAGGAAAAGAATCCATCAAGAATTAAATACAGAGGTAGTAGTAGAAGATGGATGTAAGAGAAGTAGGAATGCAGATTTTACAGATTTAACGGTGGAGGCTGGTTGCCAGCCCCGCCGAAGCCAATGAATCTCTTAGCTTGGAACTGCCGGGGGCTTGGGAACCGTCATGCAATTGATGAGCGTGGGGATTTAATCCAAGCAAAAGATCCCGGGATAGTTTTTCTATCGGAAACTTGGTCGACACAAGAACAGATGAAGGGAGTTCTAGATAAGTTTAAGTTTGATGGGTTGTTTACTGTTTCTAATGAGAATAGGGGAGGGGGTTTGGCTATGTTATGGAAGGGTAGTACAAATGTATGGGTTGATAGTTTTTCGAGTTATCATATTGATGTTATTGTTAATGGAGGATCTGAGAATGCATGGAGGCTTACAAGGTTTTATGGTGAGCCTAATACAAGTATTCGGAATGAAGGGTGGAATATGTTGAGAATGCTAAGTTCCAAACCAAGGTTGCCATGGTGTTGTTTTGGTGATTTTAATGAACTACTATAGCTACAGGAAAAGAGGGGTGGACCGCCAAGGGCTCATTGTCTTATGCAGAGCTTCAGGGACGTTCTTGATCTTTGTGGATTTATGGATTTAGGGTATTCAAGTCCAGAGTTTACATGGCATGGTCGTCGTAGAGGGGAGTTGATTTGGGAATGACTAGATCGGGGTGTGGCCAACTATGAGTGGTTGGCAAGGTTTCCTACAGGTAGAATTAAACATTTGTATTGTTTTACTTCTGATCATCGTCCAATTCTCCTTTCTTTAGATTCCAATGGTGAAAATCAATGGTGGAAGAGAAAGCCATTCCGTTTTGAGGCAATGTGGTTATTCGACCCAGAGTGTAAGGGGGTTGTTTCAACTGCGTGGGCATGTAATCCTGAAGGTACACCAATGGTAGTGGCAACTAAGAAAATTAAGAAATGCAAAAAAATGCTAAAGACCTGGAATAGAGACCATTTTGGGAGTGTTTTGCAGAAAATTAAAAAAACTAAGGAGCTGTTATGGGTGGCAGAAGAGGTCTCGGTCAGAACTGGGTGCTTGGAAGAGGTGAATCGTTTGAAGAAGGAGCTGAATGTCTTATGTGATAGAGAGGAAAGAATGTGGCAGCAACGGTCTAGGCTTCAATGGTTGCAAAGTGGGGATCAAAACACAAAGTTTTTTCATGGTACGGCTACCGGGAGAAAACGAAGAAATTTCATAAAAGGGCTTAGGGATGCAAATGGTATATGGTGTGAAGATGAGGATATTTTTTCGGGTTGGTTTACTACCTATTATGCAGAATTGTTTAAATCATCAAACCCACATGATTTGGATAGAGTGTTAGACGGTGTACAACGTGTAGTGAGTGAAGAGATGCAAGCTGACTTGGCGAGGCCTTATACGGTGGAAGAGGTTGAGCGTACAATTAAAGAGATGACTCCGTTAAAAGCCCCGGGACCTGATGGAATGCCTCCCTTGTTCTACCAAACATATTGGACCGAGGTTGGTATGGATGTTTCTCAAGCTGTATTGTCTTGTTTAAATTCTGGCTCTTTGTTGAAATCCATTAACCATACTTTTATCACTTTAGTCCCAAAGGTCCAAAGCCCTGAAAGAGTGACGGATTTCAGACCTATAAGCTTGTGTAATGTGATTTATAAAATTGTTAGTAAGGTGATTGCAAACCGTTTGAAGCCTCTACTAAACTCTCTTATTTCTGAAGCTCAAAGTGCTTTTATTGCTGACCGTCTGATTACTGATAATATTCTTATTGCTTTTGAGTCCCTTCACCACATGAAAACCACTTGCACAGGGAAGACAAGTTTTATGGCTCTTAAATTGGATATGAGCAAGGCTTATGACAGGGTGGAATGGATTTTTCTTGAACAAATCCTTTTGAGGATGGGTTTTCAGGAGGAATGGGTGGCTTTGATTATGGAGTGCATTACAACGGTATCTTACTCCATTTTGGTTAATAGGGAGCCAAAGGGCTTGATTAAACCTTCTAGGGGCTTGAGACAGGGTGATCCCATTTCTCCATATCTATTTCTCTTTTGTGCGGAAGGGTTGAATGCCATTCTCAGGAAAGCAGCTTTGAATGGGGAAATTCAAGGATTTTCTCTAAGTCGTAATGGACCTAAGATTACTCATCTTTTCTTTGCCGATGATTGTCTCTTGTTTTGCAGATCTACTTTGGAGGAGTGCGAGAAAATTCAAGAGCTTTTATCCTTGTATGAAGTTGCCTCGGGCCAAATGCTTAATAAGAATAAGACAACTTTGTTCTTTAGCAAAAACACTGATGAACAGATGAAGGAGGCAATCAAATCATCTCTAAATGTCCCAGCCATTCAACACTACGAGAAGTATTTAGGGCTCCCTTCTTTTGTAGGGAGAGCGAAAAAACAATGCTTTACTCATTTGAAGGAAAGAATTTGGGCAAAGATGCAGGGGTGGAAGGAGAAATTATTGTCCCAAGCTGGAAAAGAAGTCATGATCAAGGCGGTGGTTCAATCTATTCCCACATATTCCATGAGTGTTTTTAAAATACCGGTTGGGTTGTGTAAAGACATTGAAGCCATGATTCGAAGGTTTTGGTGGGGTCAAGGGGATTCAAAGAAGATCCATTGGGTCAAGTGGAGTACTCTTTGTTCCTCAAAGACCATGGGAGATATGGGTTTTAGAGATATTCAGAAATTTAATAATGCTTTGCTTGCTAAACAGGTATGGCGTTTGCTTCACCAAAAGGAAACGTAGTTATATAAGGTTTTTAGTGTGAAGTATTTTCCAATGGGGAATATCCTTGAGGCTTCAGTTCATCCTAAATGCTCTTATGCATGGCAGAGTATATTACAGGCGCGTGATGTAGTACGTAGAGGTGCAATGTGGAGAGTTGGAGATGGGAGTTCCATTGCTATTTGGGGTTAAAGATGGCTGCCTGACCAACCTAATGGTAGAGTTATTTCACCAAAACTTGCTTCCACTGTGACTTGTGTTAAGGATTTATTTTATCCAGGTACAAGGATTTGGGATCCGGGGCTGTTGGAGAGGACCTATGTGCCTTGGGAAGCTGAATTGATTAAAAATATCCCAATTAGTGAGGGGTGGACAGAAGACTTGCTGATCTGGCCATTGACTCCAGATGGAAACTATAGTGTTCGTAGTGCCTATCATATGCTGTTTGAGGATGAGAGCAGGCAAGAACCAGGTTCGTCCTCCTCCGAAAATTCACATCAGGTTTGGAAGAGCATTTGGAAAATCAGAACTCCGAATAAAATACGACATTTTATATGGCGTGCTGCAAGAGATTCGCTGCCCACTAAACAAAATTTGAAAGCTCAGCATTTACCTGTGGAAGAGACGTGTGAACTGTGTGGAGATTCTTAAGAGTAACTCATGCATAGTATCTGGCTATGCGAGCATGCCCAATCGGTGTGGAAGTCTGAACTCTGCTTCGTCCAGTATTATAGAAAAGGTTTTAGAACGTTTTTTGACTTATTGGAGGAGGTGTTGCGAAAAGGGTCAGGATTTCATGTGGCTTGGTTTTCTGCAATTGCATGGAGCTTGTGGCAGAGGCGAAACCGTTTGCGAGAGAATCAATCCGTTTGGCCACTTCATGAGATTGGAGCACGAGCAAAAGATTTGGTGACTAAATTTTTGGATGCAATAAAACAGGATGTCAGGCCGAGAATTGGAGGTACATTAGCTCGTTGGATTCCTCCTCAGGATACGTTCTATAAAGCAAACTTTGATGCGGTTATATTTGAAGATTTGGGTAGTGCAGGTTTGGGAGTGGTGATCAGAGATTGTCATGGCCAAGTTATAGCTGCCTTAGGTCAGAAAATCCGGAAGCCTAACTCAGTTGAAACTGCTGAAGCGTTAGCTGCTTGCCGAGCTGTTGTGTTCGCAAAAGAATTATGTATTTTTAAGGTGATCGTGGAAGGGGATTGTTTGAGGGTGGTGCAGGCCTTGAAAGCAAAAGAGAGATGTAACACTCTGTATGGGAATATAATTGAAGATGCGCGCAATCAAAGTTTATCCTTACAATTTTGTCAATTTCAGCATGTTCCCCGGGATGGTAATAAGTTGGCACATGCTCTAGCTAGGAGAGCGGTTTCATCCGCAGATTTTGATGTATGGGTAGAAGATCTACCTAGTGAATTGGAGGTTGTATTCCAATCTGATTTACCTTAATAATATTGACTTACCGTTTTCTCAAAAAAAAAAGAATGAATATCAATAATATTTAAATTATATATATAAGAATTATACTATTCATTTTAATGTTTATTTTTTAAGAATATTTATGTATATGCGTAGAGTTACAAGCTAGTTATTCAATTAAACAAAAAGACAAAAATGACCTATGACCTAATCACTCAACTTATTAATTAAAAAATTATTTCGACCACAAACCCACACTCATTGCAATTTGCTGGCACTATTAACCAATCAAATAAAAATGCTCCAAAACTTTACTACCAGTTCTGTGGTAGTAAATAGTTTATCCAAAAAAAAAAATATTCTACTAGTAAATAAAGCCTCAAACTAGAACTAAGAAAGGCACAGACACTCGGACAAAAGTCACAACCCACACAGACGCTAAGATAAAAAGTCACAGAGGCGGTAAAAGTTGAGCTAGAAATGAGATTAGAGAGTGCGAAAGAGAGAGAAACCATAAAAGCAGATCAAATCTAAAAGAGAGTGAGAGAGAGTCAAAGAAGCGAGAGAAGAGAAGAAATACCAGTGATGAGGCGGTGACGACGATCGGCCTGCTGGCAGCGGTGGCGTGGCCTCCTGTCTTAGAATCAAAATAAAAGAAAAAAGAAAAGGTTGGCGAGAAAAAAACCAAAATACAAAATAAACTGTGTGAACAAAATCACAAATTCAATGACCAACGAACAATGCCTTATAATACGAACAAAAAATCGAAAGAAAAAATGACCGAGTCACTAAGGCCCTGTTTGGTTTGGAGGTTACTCATCACTCAAATCTCGCTCAATTCTTATAACTCTAACTCAAATAAACCCATAACTCTGCTTGGTGGGTCGTTTGGATGAAATATCTCAATGGGTTTTTCAATTCAAAAACTCAGCTTTATGTCACTCACGGGGTCCCACAAAAATTTATTGTAGACCCATTGTTGTACCTTGCAAGGGAGAGAAGCTGAAGGAATGTAGAAGATCGGTGAATATGAAGCAGATCTGAAAAATAAACCAACAACAAAAGTAAAAAATATTTGTTAGAAATTCCCTTATGTGAAGTAGTAGAGAGGGATATGATCAAACTTATAAAATGAGAACCAGCTTCGGCAAAAAAAAAAAAAAAAAAAAAACCTGGACCTGCACTAAAGCAGATGATATGAGGAAACTTTTCTCACCTTTCGGTACAAAAACAGAGCAATATGTGAAAGTGAAGCGAGAAAATGAGAGTGAATGAGGTGATTGCACTAAAGCTGAAATTGAATGGACAAGGATTTGCTACAAACAGGTTTGCTGGAGCTGCTGCATACAGGAGTAGGTGGCAAAACATTAAAGTGACATGTGTCCAGGGCACATGACCAGCTATGAGTGGAATTTCTCCGTTAACATTTCTCTCATTTCTCTGTCAAACGGCTTAGGCAAAACCTTTAGACTCAAAACTCATCTCTCCCCATCATCAGATTCTCTATTCCTCTCATTAGAATCCCCAGCCCGTCTAAGTGTAACCCATCAAAAAATAACTCCGCCCACCACATGCTCTCACCGCCGACCCACCTGACCGTGTTTGTCTCTGTGGGTTGCTTCGATTCGAACTTACTGGGTTGCTTCAATTGGTTAATGGACCATAGATTTGCTTAAGGGTAGTTCAAATTGGCTTCTTGGATTGTCGTCAATGGAGTATTTTTTGTGTTGATGGTTGCTGGGTGGTTCGATCTGGTGCGTTGCTTTATCGACGCCAATAGGTTGCGGTAGGCTGTGTTTGATATGGGTGGGTCACGGTGGGCTACGGGTTTGATATGGGTAGGTCATGGCTGGGCACGGTGGGTTAATATGGGTTAGGTAGCTGGGGTTTTTTAAGTTTTGAGAAGAGAGAGAAAGGGATCTGGGCTTGGATGAAGGAGAGAGAGGGCAAATGTAAACGTCGTTTGTCATCTCAAATGAATTAATCGGTCATGTGCGTTGCATGAGACAACTAAACATGTGTCACTTTAATATTTTGCCACCTAACCCTGTATGCAGCAGCTCCAGCAAATCTGTTTGCAGCAAATCCTTGTCCAAATTGAATAGTGCATATGACCATTGGCTCCATAATTTCTCTGCATTTGCTCTGCCTGTAATGGGACTTGACCTTCGGCTGGGACCTACTTGCCTTTAGTTAATTACAACTTTGCCACCATCACCATAACTCATTATCCGGAAAGAAGCAAAATGTGTTTCTTATTTCCTTCGTTTTAAGAGTGCGTTTGGATACCACTTATTTTACTGAAAATTGAAAATAAAAGAAAAAAAAATTTTGATTACTGTTTACACTAAAAAAACGCTATTCATATGCCTATTTACAGTGTTCATGAAGGAGCTAGTCCTTTAAAAAAAAAATGCAAAACATGGATATAGACGCACTGCTCAAACGTACACTCACTTTTTTGAGTTAAGAGTGATGGAAACTGTAAAACCAAAACAAAGCCAAACAAACACAAATGGTGTGAGTCCCACTAAAAGTGAGTAATGGATGATGAGAATTGAGCAAACCAAACATGGCCTAACGTGTACTCACTCCATGTCACGCCCCAAACTCAACAATACAAATAGTCATGTGACAATAGCCACACTTTTATAAATTTTTATCTTACGGATGTACAAGACCTTTTTAGTAACTAAAAATTATCCTCAAATAAAATTTCATCAATAAATCCACAACCATCCTCAATAATGCAATTATCAAAAAATCTCCAAAATACTAATAAAAACAACAATCCAAACCTCATGACCATTAAACAAAAGATATACTAATTATTACAAAATCATCTTATTTCAAAAATTCCTAATCTCTATTCAAGCATATACCCTCAACAAAAGTTCCAAAACTTGCTATTTTTCATAATCTTAAACTAAAGGGGAAAAGGAGGGTTAGTTGACAACTCGATAAGTAAACAAATACCAAACTAGTTGAAACAAGTATATTGACAAAATAATATAAATTTATGAGATCAAACATATTTCACATATGTCAAAGTTATAATATACTTTGGGTTACCCTTCACTATCAACTTGCCTACTATACCTGCATGCTGATACTCCAAAAATCTAAAAAATCTTATCTAAAACAAGACCAATCTGGAAAATTTTGAATCTTTAGAATTACATCTTTATACTGCACTTTTCTGGCTTTTTATAAAAATATAATGAATTGATAAAAGTGGTCATTATTTTGCAAAATAGCACTCAATGCTTACCCATTTTAAGAGAGATATTTTTTAATAATAATAATAATATCTATTCATTGAATAAATTGGGTCCAAATATGAAAATATAAATCACTTTTATTATGTTCTCATTCTGTCTTTACTAGATTAAAAATATTTTTATCAATTTGGTTATCAAACGGGATAAGTTACCACTCCAAATAATTTTATCACATGTTAAGAAGGAAGAAAGAAGGCTAATGAAAATGGTGTTGTTTTCTTTTTCAGCAAAGACAAACGGGTCAATTGTGCAACAAGATTTCTTCTATTCTGAACATGCATATTAAACTTCTTATCAATCAGATTATTTACCACTCAATCAAATAAATTCATTTTTTTTTCTTTATAATTTTAAAGCACAAAAAATATTGAAGTTTAAACAAATAAGAGAGTTATTATTTGTTTTAATATTTTGGAAGCATAATAAGATATAAAAAGATAATGCAATCTTGCGGTTAGAGAAAATAATTTAATAAAAAAAAATTGACAGATAAAAGAACAAAGTTTGACTACAAATTTAGTGGTGACTTAAGGTCATAACTCCACTCAATATTGTTTTATTAGATATAAATTTTGACGAATCCACTATTGAACTCATTTTCTTCTTATATCCTTCATACTTGCAAAATTTCTAGGAGATTAAAGATCAATAATTATATCATCAATCATTTGTTTGAATTGCAAGTTTTTATAGTCTAAATTATACGTAAAATATAATTTTTACATACAATCCAAATGTTAGATTTTCAAATTTTGTATTTATATTCATTTTTTTAATAGAAGTTGTAATCTTTGGGTGGGTTTTGAATTTTAATCAAATAAAAATAATTATTATTATTAAGTTATGCAATATTTAGAGTTAAGTGTAACTTAATCCCTCTGCTCCCAAAAAAAAAAAAAAAAGTGTAACTTAATCCCGTCATTTTTTTTAATGGTTGTATGTTTTCTATGCCAAAATTCCACACACGTGATTGACTACTGCAAGCCAACTACTCTTGACTTCTTTGTCATCCTAACATTGGTTCAAGCCATTTTTAGTCTTTCTCGATGGCTAAGCAAAGAAAAATGCCGGGACCATGAAGACCTGTCCATCTCAATGGTGCACCAAGTCTTCGGCTGTTTCTATCAATAATGGATTGGTTACGTTGCATTTGATATTGGTGGATTCACTTTAATTTGGAAAAATTGAAAAAAGTAGCTGGGCATATGGAAAATAGGAGTAATTGTGGTACTGTAGGCAGCACAATGGCCCTGTCTCAAGCCTATTGAAGCATAGGACTTAATTAAATTAACTAAACTATTCATAAACAGCTCAAGATTGACTTGATAAAAAGTTTATTCATATTTATTTATTTATAAATGAGTCAAGTTTGAGCCTTAATTTTAGTAAATATTAACCAAATAGCAAATATCAGCCCTGCATTCACAACCAATGCATATTTAAATAATCTTCATATTTATTATGTTAAATAGGCTAAAATGGATGTGAAAGCAGAAGCATAAAATAGTAATGCAATAACACGCAAGGATTACATGGTTTAGCATGATGGGTTATGCCTATGGAGAAAACCTGCAAGGCTCTTGACCACAATTTACCTATCTCCAAAAACACGGACACATCTACAAACACTAGTGGAGATTTTTAGGGAGCACCAAGTTAAATAAAATAAAATTCTTAAATAAAAAAATGTTTGACCCAAAAAAAATAAAAAACTCATCTCATAAATTAACTTTAACTCAATAAAGTTGCATCCTACTTTCATTGTATAATTGATTTTGCACTAATCAATCTCTTTCTCTATGTATACAGTCAAACAATCGCTTAAAAAATCATTTGATATTTCATAATCATGAGTTGTATATTGCTATAACCCAATTTTGAGATATGCTTGACAAATTTTGTTGAATTTAATAGGATACTATTCAATCAGTGGTTGTAATCCAACATTACATTCTAAGGAAACAATATCTATTTGCTTAGGTTCACATCTTTGAGTCGTTCTAGTAGTTCAACATCTATGACAAAGGATTGAGGCTTCCAAATTTTGAAGAGTTTTTTTTATCTTAAAATATACATATAGTTTCCCTAAAATTACTCAAATTTTAAACCTAGATATTAAATTTTATAAAATATCAAAGTTAAATCATTAAACAAAGTCAAATCATTAATGGTTCTACGTTTTCTATGCCAAAATTCGGCACACGTGATTGACTACTGCAAGCCAGCTACTCTTGACTTCTTTGTCATCCCAACACTGGTTCAAGCCATTTTTAGACTTTCTCGATGGCTAAGCAAAGAAAAATGCAAAGTGACGGGACCACGAAGACCTGTCCTGTCCATCTCAATGGTGCACCAAGTCTTTGGCTGTTTCTATCAATAATGGATTGGTCATGTTGCATTTGATATTGGTGGATTCACTGTGATATCGGAAAAATTGAAAGAAGTAGCTGGGCATGTAGCCAATAGGAGTAATTGTGGTACTGTAGGCAGCACAATGCCATGTCTCAAGCCTATTTAAGCAAAAAGAAAAATATCTATTAATGACAGGAAAGGGAGAATAAATAACATTTTGAATTTTTCCCAAAAAGCAATGGATCACCAATCCTTTAGCTTTCATCAATAAATTTGAAACAGTGGTCAAAATACTGTTTATTATTTAATATTAAAAAAATTCTCTATCGGTGACTACCTCAAACTACAAAATGACCAATTAGAGCAAAAAATTTCTATAAACACAGTGATAGATTTTAGACCAGGGTGTGATCTACTTAAAATTCTCCTTACAATGATAGATTTAAGACTTTAGATTTAAAAAACAGTGATAGATTTAAAATTCTCCTTAAAATTCTACTTAAAACACAGTGATAGATTTAAGATTTTAGATCAATGATTGATCATCTTTACTGACCTAGTAATGGTATGGAGATAAGGATGAATCAATAAGACGGATTCATGCCTTCAAAAGCCATGTGTAATGGAAGAGATATAGAAGGTCCACCAGATATGACTTCTTTTGTCAAAGCCAAAAAAGTCAGAACCAAAAAGATTAAACTTCATCAGCCACAAATACTTTGTGAACTATAGAAACCCTCACATGAAGGATAATAATCTCAAGAGGAGGTTTCGAGGAAGTATTGAGTAGGTATTGAGATTGTAGTGGGCTTTTTTTGCGATGTTGGGCTGTGTATGCAGTATTGGCCCAAATGTTCTAAGTAAGGAGTCGGGACTGGTCCAATTGTAACTCACTTTGGTCCGGCTTGTGCACAAACTATACCTCATTCGCCAGAGTTTAATCACAGACCCATAGCAGGCAGAACCACTGTGAATAAGTTATGGTAAGCAGATATAATAACGATAATATAAGAGACACAATCACTACTTTTAGCCACAATAAGTAAAAGTGAGCAACGAAAAGCTCTTTGTACACAAAATAAGCTAAGTGAAGAATAAAAAAAGAGATAGCAAAATCAAAGCATTAATCTGCCATGCTAAGTAATACACGGCATTGGAACCAAGAAGGGAAAAACCATTCTCTCAATGCGAGTAATCTCGGAGAAGAAATTAATTGCTTTGAGTAATCAAAAAACAATGCTCCTCAAAACTATTTTGTCAATTGGAAAATGGGGAATACTATTCAACTATAAATAAATAAATATTTATATATTAAAAATAAATATAAATAAAAAACTTACAACACGCTATTTGTGATTTCTTTACTATTACTCATTGAGTACATAGTTAATTCATAAGCCTTGGAGACTTCAGGGAATAAACACTCCTCACAAACCCTTTACCGAATTGACCAACGGATTTTAATACATCAACTGGATCTTCTCCTTCCTCTCGACCCCGTTTCTAGAATAATATATAAATTCAGGGCAGAAGATTGAAGTTAATAAGATCAGTACACTATACACATTGCATCTCATCAAGTTTCTCATCAGAACTTAGGAAGATATTGAACTATACCTGGGAAGAAAATCTGTCCCATGTTATGCCAATAGCATCTCCTCCCAGAGAATCATACCACACCTTGAACATGTTGGAAAACTCTTTCTGCATGTGTCAAAAGAAAATGTAATGTAAATAATAAGGAGAGCAATGATTTCAAGATTAACATCAAACCAGTGAAAATGCTTGCCTCTAAATCTCCAACAAAGAACCTCAGTGGATCAAAGTTCACCAATAGCTTATTTTTCAGTTCCTCTAAGCTACCCTTAAAGTCTCTAGGCGACATGAAGGGTTGGAAAACCTTGCTAGCATTCCCCCGAGCCACATGCTTCCCTGCCCAGGATGTGCATGTTATGGAACTTAATTTACTAAAAAGTTCAGCAATGCTCGTGAAAAAGGCTGCAGAAGTTTACCTTGGTTTAGTTCAGAAGGAAAGAGAAGACGTTGGGGGCATGGTAATTTGTCCCTATGGAGAAGAATGACAGCATCATAGTTGTTCAAAGGAGTTCGGAGAAGGCACTACGAAAAAAAAACGATGCTGTAACAACTCACGTATATAGAAATCAAAAAATTAAAAAACCATAACCCTCTAAAACCTTACAAATGTTTCAGACTAACCTCCCATTTATAGGAATCAATCTGGTCCTGCAAGATGAGTTTGTTCAACAAGTTTGCATTGCTTCTAGCATAAGCCACCAACCTTAATTTTAAGTTCCTTTTGAGTAAAACAGTTTCCATGTGTCAATATAGAATAGGACACAATCCACATACTAAATCTAACACTATTTGCACATATAAAAACAAGAACAGGATGCAAGCTAGAAAGCACCAACACGGCTACAGGGGTGCCGCACCCGCATCCGACGTGGCCCAACACGGGTGCGGTGGGCGACGCTGCTGCCCGCACGTTGGAATTTTTTTTTTTCGTTTCCAGATACATGCCGATTCGCACCGACTCGCGCCAAATCAGGTCGTATCAGCTGGCTGAAACTGACCAATTCAGGCCGAAACCGGCTTTGAATCAGGCCGAAATTCAAGTAAAAATTAAATAAAAATAAAGAAGAGTGCAAAACACACCGTTTGAACTTGAACATCTTTAAACAAAAAAACCCCTACAATCTCTCATTCTCTTCTCACTGCCTCCCTGCCTCTCTCTGCTCTTTGCCTCCCTCCCTGTATTCTAATTTCCAAACATCATGGAATGTTTTAGTTTCAAACTTCTAGGTTGTATTTAATTTATGAACATCATGTTTTAATTATTATCTACTATTGCTCTTAAATTGGGTATATGTTTATATAATATGAAAAAGTATGCTTAGCAATATATAGAAAATATAAATAAAAATGTTTTTAATAAATTTTTAATTGCCGCACTCACACCCATACCCGCACCCTACTTTTTCAAAAATTGCCGAGTCCCGCACCCACATCCAAATCTAGAAACGCACCTGTGCTTCATAGGATGCAGGAAAATAGATGTTGAGAGTGTCTCCACTAAGCAAAATCTAGATGATACCAAAGAATTTCATTTTGGCTAAAGTCAATGTTTGCAGGAAAGTTACCAAGATACTCTCACAAGAAATGTTTTAATGGAAAAGGAATATACATTAAAAAGGTAACAATATTGTCAAATAAGCACAAGCAAATTGAATTTAAAGGAACTACCAACCGATGCCATAAATTAGCAAGCACGAACATATGAGCGGAAGCTTCAGCTTTTAAACAATTAGGCAACCAAGTTAAACTTAAGGGAAATACCAACCGATACGTTTGGAGAGAATCTGGTCCAAGCCTCAGATGCCTTGTCATAAGCTGTAGCCAGGAACATTGCTGCACTTACATTTTGTTTGTTTTCTTCGTAACCTTTTCTAGTCAACATAAAGCTATTCTGAAAAAATGATAATGGACATCCAGTGAAAAATAAGATCACAAATTTAAGTAAGAATGAATCAAAACTATTGTATACTATTCAATATAATTCACCCAATACAGAACTTACGCTTATCTCTTTCTCGTCTTTTGGGCTCAAATCTTCGTTTATGTCAACAACTAAAGCAGAAAAGGTCCAGTCATATTCTGATAGTAATCGGAGGAACCTATTAATGAAATTGGAATGCATATGACAGAACACCATCAGGCCGAAGGAGACTAACTAGTTTGCAGATATAATAGTCTGAGCAACCCATATATTAAATAAGCCCACGTATGGAGCCATCATAGTTTATATTAACCAAAATTGAATTCAGAAGAATTAGTTTAGCTGTTTCTAATTCAATAGAGTTACATGTTATAAAGTCCTGGAAGAAAGGTTTCTTGAAAATCTATTTCTTCATAATGTTTTAAGTTAATATCTATGATTTAAGATGCAAAATCAAGCATGTAATTTATACGGTTACTAATTAGTTAAAATTCCTTATACGCAGGAACAGATAACCCAACCTTAAAAATCCAGTGATGCGAGAGCAAGGAGCATTAAATGGTAAAGGTTTTAAAAAGAGATGAGCGACCAATAGCTCGATTGCCTCTTCTACCAAGCAAGATGAAAATAGATGCGAGGAAACTCATCGTTTTGCAATCCTTCACAAATAACAAAAGGAAGTTATTCAGAGTTGGGGGTTGAACCAGAAAGATAATTTAGCATGCAATAATAAAAGCTCACCTAACTACAGGTCCATATAGCGGATAACGACCCTGTAATCCATTAATCATGCTAGAATGCTGACTGTGAACAAAAAGTTCTTTGTCTATAGAGCTGACCCACTTAAATTGGTCACTTCCATCTGCAAATTAATTCGTTTAATCAAGTCAACATCATAAAAGTCTGACAAGCAGACCCATATAGATGTAGTCATATGTTAGACTTAGAGATCTTACCTTCCCTTTTCAACAAACTCAGGCCCCTCTCATGCCAAATTTTAAGACGAAATACATATCCAGACATGAAAACATCAACATCATCCTCAGTAGCAGTACATGTCATCCCCCAAGAATTCTGGAGACTGCCATAGTAGTATCATTAGATAAACCTTTCAAAAAGAATATAGCCATTGTTGTGAATATAGAACCCCAGCATGACCTACCTCTCTCCAATTTTAAGAAGGAAAGCAGTTTTAGTTTTCTCAATCGCTATATCATCCATTGGCCAGTTCCCAGAGCCTTCCAACTGGATCAGAGAAAATTATAACTTTCAGAAATTAAATAACAAGAATAAATAAGGAAATCAAGACAGATAAACAAGATATCATGCCTGAATCATAACTTCCAGAGGCTGAATGCAGGATGGCATGAGCTTTTGTAGCCTTGGAACATCACCTGTCAATAGCCAGTGGATGAGGTTCGTCAATAGCCAGTGGATGAGGTTCGGGAGGGAAGACAGAAGCAAACCTGAAAGCTGCAATTTATGATAAGTGCACAGGACAATAATTCTTGGTTGATGAGGGTTAATTGGCTATAAAAGATAAGCCAAATCAAGAATTTTCCTTAATTACAAAATAAACTCTGTATAAGAACAATCCAAACCCAAATTCTCGATAGAGTTTTATGAGCTAAGCTACCATTATAACTTCTATAAGCAACAAAAAAATCTTTTAAACAAAGATAACAAAACATGAACAAAAATTTCCAGCTACGAAAAGGTACCTGGATCTAAGGGCTGCACACTAGATACCTTCAATGGGATGTCTTGGATAAGACACAGGCGCTTTGATAAAACTTCAAGTGCCTCAAGCAAGCTTCCAGAAAATGATATAGGATCTAATAAAATTATCACTTTCTTATTGCAAAGCATTGAGCAATTCCAAGAGAAAAGAACAATAAAAAGAATTGGCAAAATTTAAAAGTACTCACTGGCCAATTCATTACCAAGAACACCATGAAGTAGAGAGAAATCAAGTTGATCCACAATATGCACAATATTCTCCTTTGATAAAGAAAGATGCCGCGAAAGTACATATTCAGAAATTCTTTTAAAAGTGAGATGTCTATTCCAGTGCTCACTTTCCCATACTACGAAAAATGGGGAAAAAAAAACCATCAGGTTTATCATCTTGACACTTGATCTTAGCCAAAAGGGTAAAAAGCATGCAAAACCTCCAGAATCAACTAAACTTGATTACCAGCAGCCAAAACAAGCTTGAAGGAATACCTCACCTGTGCTTTCTGCAATTGTACCATCTTTAAATCTCCTAAGCTCAGCCTTCTCCCCACAAAACTTTCGGAATTTGAGAGCCTAGTGCAAATCATGAGTAATATCAACAAACATCAGAACTGCCATGAAATCCACCGCCCCACCCCCCCCGGGAATTTGAGAGCCTAGTGCAAATCATGAGTAATATCAACAAACATCAGAACTGCCATGAAATCCACCGCCCGCCCGCCGCCCCCCCCCCCCCCCCCCCCCAAAAAAAATCTAAAAGAGAAAACCCAAATACCTCCTCCTTATTTTCAGCATTTGGGCCAATATCAACAACCCTGAAAGCATTCTCCATAGAGCTCACTGAAACTCCAACAAGCAATGGCTCTCTATCTAATATTGAAAAGCCCTGGAGTGATAAGCTGATTAGAAGATGTCGATCCAAAACAAGAGCAAACTATGGAATGGGAAGTTGAAGTTAAAATTTGATTCCATAAATTCTCTATACTGCATTCTGACAATGCGTTTCTCCAGGTAACACGAATCAACTTTGCTCTATTATTCAACCCCTGATTCAGAAGACTGTGCACCGTCTGCTCATATAGTCTCCAACATTCATCATCCAAGCAATATCCCGATGCATGAACCTCACTTTTCCCCTTTCAGTCCAATCTGAATAAGCAAAAGTGTAAAAGAAAAGGACAATGGAGATATAATATAGCTTAAAAAATTCCAAGCAATAAATCACAACAAAATCCAATGAATGCAATGACTATTAACAAGAATAGATTGTGCAAAACATAAAAGTTGTAGACATGTAGACCAGAGACTTTCTAGAATATAAATGCCCCAACATTATCCATATTCACTACCAACCTGCCTAAATTTTCAAAAACTGAAGGCATTAAAAAAAAATTTATTGAAGAAAGAAACAAGTGGAAGATCAAAGAAACATTTTCTTGACTTAACTAAATTTTCAGGAGAAATAAACAATAATTTCAAAATTTGAAAATCTACACTAGAGTTGACTCCATAACCCTGTGAGGGGGAAAAAAACCCCAACTAAACCAACAAATGTGAACAATTTAAGCTGAGATTAAAAGGCAGCACCCTATTTGACCACCACCTTAACAAAACACAGACATTCTTAAAGTTCAAATGTTGGGCAATCATTTCTCAAGATGAGGGCCATCTGATCTTCTAGCTTCTGTTGGGGTTATTTTTTTACTCCAATATAAAGACAATGACTGTGGAGCAGGTTTAATAAGCTCAAGCTAGATTCCCAAAGAAAGTCATAATCTTTGTTAACTCCTTAATTGACATGCCTTTTTTAACTACTATTAATGGTATTTTAGGTCTTCTTCTACGTTGTTGTGTCTTTTTTTTTTCTTTTTTTTTTTCCATTGACTTGATTGAATCTCTTACTAGTGCATTAATCGCTCACCTTTACATATGACCAAACAATCTCAAGTGACTCTCCTCTTCTTTTCATTGATAGGAGTCATACCTATTTTTAAGCAAATTTCCTCATTTTGAAGCCTATCTTTTCTTATCTTTTTAGTTATCCATTGTAACATTCTCATTCCAGCTACACTCATTTTATAACAGCCCATCAATTAGTACCAAACAATCTTCTACCTTTTTTTTTTCCATTGACTTGAATCCAGGCTCTCACTAGTGCATTAATTGCTTGCCTATACATATAACCAAACAATCTCAAGTAACTCTCCTCTTCTTTTCATTAATAGGAGTCATACTTGTTTTTAAGCAAATTCCCTCATTTTGAAGCCTATCTTTTCTTTTTTATTTTAGCTACCCATCGTAACATTCTCATTCCAGCTCACTCATTTTATAACAGTGCATCAATTAGTACCAAAGAGTATAGCTAATCTTATAACATTCTTATAAAACTTCCCCTTTTAACTTAATAGGAATTTTGGGATCATGCAATACTCCTGATGTGATTTTCTTGGTCAATAAAAACCACATGTAGATCTATAGAGGCTTCTCTATATCTTTCATTCTAAGTAAAAAAAATAGCTTCCATGTTAGATAGCCCTAGCACGAAACCAAATGATTCTCTAGTATTGTTGTTTTGTGTCTTAACCTATGTTCAATCACCACATAATAAATGCCATGCAATTATATTTTTCTAAAGTAGGAAAGTGTAAAGCATGCTTGCAAAACCAAAATTATGCACCTTTCTTGGTTGATAACTTGATATTAAGAAATATAAAACCTCTTTCAATTTTCAAGAATAACATTTAAGAAACTATTCAAATGCAAGCAGGAACATTAAGAAAGTATAATTCATCACTTCACCATTCCATCTTTAAACAAGTCTTCTGTTAAGCAATAAATGACAAACGTTACAGATATTAGTTAAACAGTTTTACCTTATGCAACAGTCATATTCAGCAGCATAGTCAACCTTGGTCATAAAAATTTCCTCAAATCCACCATCTCTTCATTTCTCTATGCACTTAAGTGTCAAAGCAGCCTCGTCTTGGAGCTGAAATGTTAAAAAATATGAGCATATATACATATTTTTCATCAAAAAAGTTTAATGTGGGTTAAAATAAAACTTAAACAAGATATTCAAAGTTTTGATTTAATACATATGGACCACAATGTCCTGGCAAATAGTACCTGAACCAAACCAATCCTTGATATACGAAATGACATATTGAAGGGTGCTGATGGATCACAAATAACAATTGGAAAAGCTTCTTTATATGAAACCCTTTCCTGCAACACCAAAGTGCATAATTACAAATATATAAACAATAAAGAAGATGAGCAATATTGCATTTTCCATGACACTAATAATGAAGAAAAAAACACAATGAAAAATACACAAAGAAAAAAGAAAATCTTTAATTCTTTCAAGTGATCAGACACATCAAAAGACTCCATCATGGACCTATTTCTCTCATGTTTCAATGCAGAAATATGCTAGAATATAATTTGGCTCATAGTGGCACTCATGATAATTCATAATTCACCCTTGCTTGTAGTTGCTTCTTTGTTTTTGTGTTTTTTAAAATCTTCAACAATCAATTTTTTGAAAACATATAAAAACAGAAACAAGAGATGATTTATACTTGCAATACAAGAGCACAAAACAAGAACAATAAAAAAAGTAGAAATTATATCACATAGGATCAGCAATTAGCAGACCTCGTATGGAATACCCTACTGGCCTTCCCGTCTGAAGTAGAGACCATTGTTCCATATTTTTGCAGTGGCTGCAAATCAATTAGTAGACATTTTTTTCATGAACATGCACTAAATTAAAACAAGTTACATCCCAAAGAGCCAATAATTTGTAACAAGAATACCAACCACAAGAACTTCCACAGATGCACAAAGTCGACCCAATCCTAATGATTCCAAATTATACTGTAAGGTTGAATTTATTCAACCATCTAATTGGCTTTATTCCGTGCCAAATTTGCTTGTAATTCAGCATTTAGTAACCCTGTATTTAGGTGGGTTTGATGTAAGGGTAGTGAGTGAGATAGAGTGAAGATTGCTCAAGAGTGTGCAAGAAAATAGAGACTCACGGCTGGGACTCGTGGGTGACTCGCGGCTGCAAGCCGCCAGACGCAGCACACGTGCCAAGCATGCTGGAAGGTGAACAGTCATGCAAGCTGGAGCACTACAGGACAAAACAGGACAACTGGCCACACGGTTATCTCGCGACTGGATCTCGCGACATGGTCAAGCCGCGAGGTCAAGCCGCGAGCCACCCCTGTTTTGTAAAACCTGATATTTCACATTTCTCTCCCACTCCAGTATAAATACCCCTTTTACCCACGATTGAAAGAGAGCTTCTAGAGAGAATTTTGAGAGAGAAACCCTAAAGAAAAACAAGATTGTTTCACCCACAATCTATACCTTAGAGTCTCTTCAAATTCCTCAACTCTCTTCCTCTCCATTGTCAAATCCTTGAGAGGCATTATACCAAACCTGGTTCTCACCATCATCATCATTGTGAGACAGCTGTTTGGATTTCTGGGAAGCAGTTAGGAAGGAGCCAATCTTCATTGGTTGATGCTATGGTCTAGTAGCGGAATCCGGGAAGCTAGAAAAGAAAAAGGTTCGGTGCAACCTTGTTGGAGCAAGAAGCTTGGAGGGCTTAGGTGCACTGGGTAGATTAGGCTTGGAGGGTCTATTGCTGTCCATGTATCCCAACTGTATTTTCTAGTGGATTGTTTACCGCTTGGAGGGCGGCGGAGAGGTTTTATGCCGAGGGCTTCGGTTTCCTCTTCGATAACACATCGCGTGTTGTCTTTGTGTTTGCATCTTCCTTCCTCTCTATCTTTGCCTTTTTATTATCTGCTGTGGATTTTATTTTGTGTTGGCTTAGATAATTTTTTTAACCAATTTTATATTATAGCATATGTTAAGTTTCCGCACACTAGTTGTTTGACATATTGCTTGAATTGGTTAAGTTGTAATTTGGGGGTCTAAACGTTCAAAGGTGTTTATACACATTTTTGAACTTTTATATACTACTTAATATTTAAACATGTACTTCCAAACCATTTATTCTGCATTGTACTGACCATGTACAACACCTAAGATGAAAGAAATTGGTTTTCCTTATTTCATTAAAAACATAGCGGCCTAAGTACAACACTAATATACACTTTAAAGGCTAGTTAATCTTCTGCAATAACTCTGGTTACTGGTCATTTGATTTATTTTATTCTTTTTTCCCTTTTTCTGTCCTGTAAAAGGAATTAATGGGTCTAAGTGTTCAAACTGTGAAGCCTACATCAAATTAAATCTAGCTGGAAACTGAAACTGAGAAGAAAAGTCTTGAGACAATTCGTAAAGAATATCACAAAAGATAACACAAAATCAAAACAAGTTGCAAAATAATCCAATACAGCAACGAGCACCCAACTCATTCTTTTTCCCTGATTGACAAAACAAACAAGCCGCTTTCTCTTTCAAGTCCAGTTTAACATTTTGCACACCTAAAATCACTTGCTTGAACAACCAGACTGATATTACCATCATATTAACCACTAATAAGCACCACTTGTCTTAACACAAATTACAGTTTAGTCTATTGAACTACATACCAATAAATTACTTCATCTCATATATAAATTCTACAATTAAAATATACTATTCATTTCATAGCTTCAAGTTCAATATGTGAATGAATTTCACCATACATATGACGACAACCATGAAGAATAAATATTAGAGTAAAAAAAGAAAAACTTTTGAACAATAAAGGCATAAAGAAAAACAAATTATTCCGATGAAGTTCAATGTAACACGAAATATCTGCATTGCCCTCATAGAATTGGCAATCTTGTTTTGAGTTGCAGGGTATGACAATATGACAGATATTAGAAACCCATTCAGGCCATCATGAACATAAATCGAGCTTCTCTGCCAAGCCCAAACCTACATCAGCAGGAAAAACTCATATTTCCATGTCCCAATACAAAGCTACTACGTTAATTGTTAAAATGACTGATACTCTGGAATTTTACATTCAGTAAAATTGAAGCCTTTCCTAACTCCTTCCATCCAAGAAAAGTCTTCTTAATAAGTTCTGAAGTATCTTCTAAAAACATGTCTTCCAAAATACTACTTTTGTACTTCGGTGTACCCTGTGGAATACCCCCTTTAATAAAATCACAAAACTAGTTAACAGTTTAGGTGAAAACACCACAACAATAACATACTAAAACTGAAGAAAACTCATTACCATGAGTCAAAGCACGTATATTGCTCCGTTTCAGGTTCAACTTTTTTATGGTAAACAGGGAGTTTGTTGTAGGGATTATCCTTACAAAAAACCCAGGAAGTCCAACAAGCTCCATAGCTGCAACACAAATAATATTTGCTTACTTGGATTAATAGAAAAAAAATAGAAATAGAGGGGAAAAATATTGAACTCATGGTGTGTATACAAAGCTACCCAAAATAAACCCACAATATTTGTTCAGTCCAAATTTGCAAGATTAGGTGTGGCAGTAAAATAATTATCCAATAACTCAGTTTAAGTGAATGCAAGGGGAAAAATAACAGTAAAAAGTTATAACATCAGAAAAACAAACCTGGATAGACAAGCAATACTGGTTTTCGGGCCTCGTTCTGTAGGGTAGACCATTCAACCTTAACTGAGGAAAATTTCAAGTACTTCTTGATTATGGAAAGGTATAGGCACCTTTTCGCATGGTACCGATAATTCAAATAATCTTTCTCATGAAAGCACTCCTGCCAGAAAAGAAACATTATAAGGAAGTAGTAATATGCTTATTTTGATACATATACTTAACAATGTATATCATGTATACCCAAGAGTATTGGAAAAGCAGATTCTGTAACTACTATCTGGTAATATAGTACCCAATAAGTTCTGTAGTTTACTATCCCTGAGCTTTAACTCTTTAATGGTCAATAGAAAATATTAAAAGCAAGATAATCCCTTCCCACCCCAACAAATGCTTCATCACTGAGTTATAATAGTTTGGATCCATCTTGTAATCTATGTAACATGTACTCAAATATAATTAATTACTTGATGCTCTATGAAAAGTTCCATGTCATCTCAAGGTAACTACCACTAGATATAAGCCAAGGTGAGTAACCAGACATCTTTCTTTGCTTACTACTTTGACCTTTGATGAGTAGCCACTACAACTATTTATTACACATATTCCACCCCATCATGACATAAAAGATGTTGGTCACAATCGGTGCACTAAAAACAACTTATGACAGTTGTATATCTAAATTAATAAAATCAGTGTCCTAATAACACAAAGCTCATCCATTTGCAGCATGGGATAGCTTGTTAGCTTTCATCAACAGTACACACATGCAACTACCTATGCTATAATTATAACACAAAGCCAGTTCATTTGATCATGTGTAAAATAAGTTGAAAAACAAAATCAATATACACTGTTACGAGCCTAGTTTTTATTTCATTTTATTATTTAAAATTTTATTTTTGTTATTAGGGGTTGGGTAATTAGATAACAATGTTAGTCTAGAATAAATCTTATCTACTTGTAGTATAGAAAGTTTAGGTTTCTTTTGAACTTAAATGTTAGCTTTATCTTGTAAAGCTATCTATGTTGATTGATAAAGGAAGCTGAGTAAGCTGAAAAATGTTATTATTGAGTGAGTTCACTTTGGAGGTCTAGACTCTCTTGAAGTAGTCCATTTATCAATTAGGAGATCTTGGATCCCTCAAAGCAACCAACAAACTAATTAGGTTTGTATCATATGTTAGGACATATGTGATTCAATGTTAGGAACATATGTCACTATTTTATGTAATTGGCTAATCTTTTGACAAAACGCACTTTACTTGTAATTGGGTAGATCTAGGATATGTTTAATGCTTCAAGAAACAAGGTTTCAAGTTCATGTGTTAAAACTATGCAAGTCTGTCCAAGAATTAAGTGAAAAAGTTCTGGATTTTAAATCTTGACAGCTATCATCTATTGAGGTTTAAAAGCTGCTAAAGCCCGTAGCTCGACAGCTATCTCAATAGATAGCTATCTATCGAGATTTATGAAATTCAGTTTTTCAGAACTGATTTCAATCCAATCCTTGGGTATATGTTTGGACTTTCTTTTTTCACAACCCTAAACATATATAAGAATTGTTTTAAGAGCCGTCGCAGCTGATGCAACTCAATGCAAAAGTTTTTCACAAGCATATTGTGAACCGAAGACATATGTCCTAGTTCATCTTTCTCTTCAAGAAGCTGCTGTGTTTTTACACCTTAGCATTTTGTGACTAAGGAGTTTCGTGATCTTCATCGTGTGATGAACTAAAGAACTTTGCAGCCAGCATCTTTCTCAAGTTGGTGATTAAGTCGCGTACTGGGATCTGCGCAATTGGTTAGTCACGTACTGGGAGTCGTGCATTGAAAGGAGAGATTGTCACTACAGAACAAGTCCAATTGAGTATTAGGGTACGGGTTCAACTGTAGGTTGGTATAAGGTACTGGGATTCCTTTACTTGTAATCGCTTGTTTTGATAATAGTGAATTCTCGGGAGTGGTGACCTTAAAATTACTCGGTAGGGTTTTTGCTGTGTAGGTTTTTCCCATTCGTAAACAAATCATCGTGTCAATTTAATTTCTGCTGCATACTTTAGTATATTGGTGATTTGTTTGTGCTACCACACATTTTGCATGTTAATTTGATTAATTAATAAACTTGGCTAATTAATCAATTAATATATCACAAGGGGTCAATACATTCTTGACCTATCATCATACACTAGTACATTTTACCAATAAATTTTTTTATGGTACGTTTACAAAGGCACTCAATGAGTTTTGAACCTATGATCTCACTATAAATACAAAATTTCCCAATTGCAGAAAATCAAACAATTGAAAAGAAGTATGGTTTGCAAATATAAATTTGTATTGATGAATAATGAGTACAATCTTTATTTCAATTCTCTTATAAAAGAATACCCTTTGATTCTATCTTCTTTGAACTTGACTCGAATAAGAGATCTTCTTGACTTTAGTTGGAAGATGGATTAAGCGGTCTTCACAACAAATCTCTAGCTTTGAGCTTATTAGAGATTTATTGTTCTTCAAGTCTTCGGATGTGAAGGCTCGTAGGTTGAAGTTCTTCGGGGTTTTAGAGGCTTGATCCGTTGACCTTCAAAGATTTGGGTTTGTTGAAGTTTATGGAGGCTTTTTAGCTTAATTCCAATAGAACTTCAAAGAACTCGAACAAGAGATCTTCTTGACTTTGGTTGGAAGATGGATTGAACGGTCTTCACAATGAATCTCTAGCCTTGAGTTTGTTAGAGATTTGTTGCCTTTCAAGTTCTTCAAGCCCTTTGAATGTTCTTCAAGTTCTTCAAAGATTCTTGAGACGAAATTTCTCCAGAGCTTGGGTCTCCTGAAAACTTGGTCTCGAAAATGAGAGGGGATGTCCTCTATTTATAGTGATTTCAGAGGATAATCTCCAATTTGAATTGATATACTTGAAAGTATGTAGTAGACTTTTGATTTGCCCAAATTCTTTTTAGAGATAATTATCTCTATTTATCTATTTTGATAAAGATCATATTTTGATAAAGATAATAGTTAATAAAGATAAATAATTATCTCCATTTAATTTATTTATTTTAATAAAGATAATTATCTATCAATTTTGAATAGAAAATTTATCTTTATTTTATTTATTTATTTTAATAAAGATAATTATTCATATATTTTGAATAAGAAATTTATCTTTATCTTGTGGGCCAAATGACAGTGACAAATTTCAATATGTCAATGCAATATCAATTTGGATGACACATGTCATCATTTGATTTAATTAATTTAATGACATTAATTTAGAATTTGCCACTAAATTTTGATGTGGCATTTTATAATTGGCTTGAGACTTGAACATGTCCACAAATTTGAGTGTGGAAAGTGGGTGAGTCTTGACTTGCATGGTGTTAAATTTTGTATATACCATCGCAGGACCCACACTTTTCTATTAGATCCAGACCATCACAATTTTTTCAATTTTTTTTTTAATGCCCCAACTCGTAGCCTTGGGCTCTTCTGGAAAGACCCACCGACATAACAGGCATGTTTTACAAAGCATAGGAAACTTGTTTTGACATACACAATGCTTTGACTTACATAAGAATTTCTAACCATCAAAATCTTCTTCCCAATAGCTCCACGTGAACATCAATTCCCAATAGCTCCACGTGAACATTAATAATTAATGGACATTTGATCGTCTTTTACCCGAGGTCGACTTCTTTTCATAGTCAAATTATGACGAGAGGACTTCTAATAGGAATTAAGGAGACAACCTCAACCGTTTGAGACAAAGTCCAAACTGAATAGGGATTTGAACTCTTATATTTCAAAGAATCCCACTTAAACTTGAACTTCAGTAGATAACAGTAAGCAGAAAACTTCTTTCTTATCGCAACTCAAGACTTCTCCCATTTAAATTCTTCCTTCATACAAGAATTCTTCTTTATTTTGACTTCTTTTCCTGGCTAATCTAGTCTTGATTAGATGAGTTTTAGTTGCAATTAAACTCTCTCTAACCAGCACTATAAAAGGGTAGCCTCAGTTGGACATAATTCACAAATTTTTTTTTTTTTTTTCATAGTACGTAAGTTCAGAATCTCAAAAAAAAAATTTCTTGAAGAAGGCATAAGATTTTTTCCTTTCTTCTTTCTCAGTCAGGTAGCAAGGTCTGATCCTTTCTTTTTATTTTTTTATTTTTTTTTATTGTAACTTCTTGTGTGTCCGGCCCCACAATTTCTAAAGAAACTTGCATCAAGTTTATCTCTTCAATTAGAAGAACAATCATTACCACCATTTGAGTAGATTGCGTCAAATCTATAACATAGATTGCACCAAGTTTTATCAATCTATACGAATATTGGTTGAGTATCTTCCTTCTGCTCTCTTCTCTCTTTTTTTTTTTTTTTTTAATATGAATCTAATTTATTCTTTGCCACCCCCCCCCCCCCCCCTCCCCCTTTTCTTTGTGCAGCAAATCTATAACATAGATTGCACCAAGTTTTATCAATCTATACGAATATTGGTTGAGTATCTTCCTTCTGCTCTCTTCTCTCTTTTTTTTTTTTTTTTTTAAATATGAATCTAATTTATTCTTTGCCATCCCCCCCCCCCCCTCCCCCTTTTCTTTGTGCAGCAACGGTCCATCTTAGAACACTTTAGCCTCAAATTTTGCAAGAGTTCCATCACTCAAATCTTTGGAGGTACATTCTTGTACAAAACTTTTCTTACTTGTGAATTTCTCTTCCTGCATGTCTATTTTTGTTTTGTATTGTTCCACCTCCATTTAGAATAGGTAATATGATGACTTAGTGGCACTACGAAGAACTTGCAAGAGTTTATTTTGTTCCTCAAGCCAAGTAGCTACCAAGACAATGATCTCGAAGACAATCTTGAAGATGAAGACAATTTTGAGGATGGAGACAATCTTGAAGACGAAGACTATCTTAAGGATGAAGACAATCTTGAAGACGAAGTCTATCTTGGATACGAAGACTTCCTTGAAGATGAAGACAACCTTGAAGATGAAGTCTATCTTGGATATGAAGACTTCCTTAAAGACGAAGACAATTTTAAGGATGAAGACAATCTTGAAGACGAAGTCTATCTTGGATACGAAGACTTCCTTGAAGTCGAAGACTATCTTAAGGATGAAGACAATCTTGAAGACGAAGTCTATCTTGGATACGAAGACTTCCTTGAAGATGAAGACTATCTTAAGAATGAAGACAATCTTGAAGACGAAGACAATCTTGAAGATGAAAACAATCTTTGAAGACAAAAACAATGTTGAAGATGTAGACATCCTTGAAGACGAAGATTGCCTTGAAGATGAAGACAATCTTGAAGATGAAGACATCCTTGAAGACGAAGACAATCTCGAAGATGAAAACAATCTTTGAAGACGAAGACAATCTTGAAGATGTAGACATCCTTGAAGACGAAGACTGCCTTGAAGATGAAGACTTCCTTGAAGATGAAGATTGTTTTTGGAAGATGAAGACTATCTTGAAAATGAAGACAATCTTGAGGACGAAGACTTGCCTTGAAGATGAAGATTGTTGATGCAAAACCTTGAAGACGAAGACAATCTTGAAGATGAAAACAATCTTTGATGACGAAGACAATCTTGAAGATGTAAACATCCTTGAAGACGAAGACTGCCTTGAAGATGAAGACTATCTTGAAGACGAAGTCTATCTTGGATACGAAGACTTCCTTGAAGATGAAGACTATCTTAAGGATGAAGACAATCTTGAGGAAGAAGACAATCATGAAGATGAAGATAATCTTGAGGATGAAGACTATCTTGAAGATGAAGATTGCCTTGAAGATAAAGAAGACCTTGAAGACAAAGATTGCCTTGAAGACACCTTGAAGATGAAGACAATCTTGAGGATGAAGATTATCTTGAGGACGAAGACAATCTTGAATACAGACTTCCTCGAAGATGAGGACTCCCTTGAAGACGAGGACTTCCTTGAAGATGAAGATTGTTTTTGGAAGATCTTGAAGATGAAGACGATCTTGAAGATGAAGACAATCTTGAAGACGAAGACTGCCTTGAAGATGGAGTTTGTCCATGCAAGGATGTGCATTGTCATCTTTGCAATGGAGCAACTGTTGATGCAACAATCTAAGGATGTACTTTGGCCTCTTTGTAATGGATGTGCATTGGCTTCTTGCTTTGATACTTTTTAAAGGTATAAAATGATGAGTACCAGACTTTAGAGACACGAGGTGACACCACTCAAAGTTTAAATATGCGAGAAGATGACACCAACACTTCAAGGATTTGAGGTGATCCAACTCAACAGAGACTTTAGAGATGCAAAGAGATGCCACCAAGTTTTTGAAGATGCAAGAAGATACGTACTACCAAGACTTTAAACGTGAAAGGTAGAACTATTTAGACTTTAAAGACGAGAGAGAAATCACATTTTAAAGATGCCAAGCGACATTCTCACAATGATGTTTGCTTTCATGGTGACTTTGCATTCCTTTTGGTGGCAATGTCTTACAGTGATGTTTGCCTTCATATGGTACCGTTGTCTTCTTGTAGCAACTTTTTCATAGTGATGTTCACCCAAAACTATGATAGCACTTAGTGTGACATATCAAGTTGCCTATGTAGCACTTGAGAGAGATTGAGTAATCATGTGGTTCAAGGAATTTTTTTTTTTTTTTTTTTGGGACATGTGACTGAACTTAGTATAGAATACCAAGCTGCCTACGTACCCTTTGAGGGGGATTAGGTCATAACGTAGTTCAAGGGTTTTTTTTTTTTTTTTTTTTGGACATGTGACTGAACTTAGAATAGAACACCAAGCTGCCTATGTACCCTTTGAGGGGGATCAAGTCATTACGTAGTTCAAGGGTTTTTTTTTTTTTTTTTTTTTTTTGGGTGAGCACTTTCAAGAGTAATGGGAAAACATCATGTACCTTTTAAGTGTTGATAACACTCAAGGCGTTGTTGTGCCTCCAGCCTTTTTTCATCCAAAGCTTTTAATTCTTCAAGTTGTAGACGAACATTTTTTTCATTAGAAAGATCTTCTTGAATGGAAATCCTTAATGAAGGAATTTGGCGTTCAAGTGGTAGAACAGCTTCTACCCCATAAACAAGAGAATAGGGCATGGCTTGGGTAGGTGTTCGATATGTTGTACAATACGCCCACAAAGCTTCCTCAACTCTTTCATGCCAATCTCTTTTCAACTTCCCTACAACTTTCTTGAGCAAATTGCATAGAGTTTTGTTAAAGGCTTCTGCGAGACCGTTGGCTGGAGCATTATACATGGAGGAATTATGCTACTTAAAACCAAAGTCATTGCAAAGCTTGTCCATCGACTTGTTGTAGAATTCCTTCTCATTATCAGTGATGATATAACGGGGTACACCATACCTAAAGATGATGTTTCTTTGGATGAAGTTTACGACAATTTCCTTCTTCACTTCATGAAATATAACAGCTTTAGCCCACTTGGAGAAATAATCTGTTGCAACCAAGATATATGAATTTCCATCAAAGGATTTTGGTGTCAGTGGCCTAACCACATCTAATCCCCAAGCATTAAATGGCCATGAAGCTACAGTAAGGTGTAGGGGTTTTGGAGGTTGATGAATAAAGTTTGCATGGAATTGACATGCTGAACATCTTTTTGCATACTCCATACAATCCTTGACCATAGTGGGCCAATAATAACCCATCCGCTTAATTTGAAAATGAAGTTTGGGATTAGATTGGTGAGCACCACAAATCCCTGAATGAGCTTCTTCAAGTGCCTTGGCAGCTTCCTCATCATCCAAGCAACGAAGGAGAAGTCCATCAAGTCTTTGAAGATGCAAGAAGGTACCAACAGGTCTTTAAGGACGTAAGGGGATACCACCAAGACTTTAAACATGAAAGGCAGCACTACTTAGACTCTAAAGATGAGAGAGAATGCACATTTTAGAGACACCAAGCGACATTCTAACAACAATGTTTTCTTTTTTGGTGACTTTTCATGGCTCAAGAAATTTTTTTTTTCTTTGGGACATGTGATTGAACTTAGCATAGAATACCAGGCTTCCTACGTACCCTTTGAGAGGGACCAAGTCATCACGTAATTCAGAGGGTTTTTTTTTTTTTTTTTTTTTGGCTATAACTTTTGCCTAGGTTGCCTTTTTAAAGGTTTTCAATCTAGCGAGCTTTTAATACCCTAACTTTTTCCTAGGTCGCCTTTTAAAAGGTTTTCAACCTAGAGGGCTTTTTTTTTTTTTTTTTTTTTTTTATATTATATATATGATTTATGAACACTTTCAATAGTAATGAGAGAACATCATGTACTTTTTAAGTGTTGAAGTAGGTAGTTTTAGGCTCTTACCAAGGAGCATTTCAAACCTCAATCATATTAATGCTTCAAGAACTTGCCATTGATAAGGCCAATTCTCAAAACGTCTTTAGTTGTATCAGTGATGATTTCCTTCAATTCATCAACTAGCTCATATGCCTTCTTCAAATATGGGTGGAGCATCCTTAACATCGTCTTTGACTTCTTGGTTTGTGGTCAACATTGTATACCTTTTTATAGTCAAGACTTCTTCAGTATTCACTTCCCAAATGGTTCTACGTTTCATACGAGATGGAATGGAGCTTCAAATCTCATTTGAATCTTGATCAACAATAAGTGTGTTGTTAGCACCTCTAGGGAGGAAATTTGTCCTCTTATGCTCTCACTTTGCCTTTAAATCTTTTGAAAGTCGAGAAGGGATTAAATGACTGAGCCTTGTGAGAACTGAACCTCGAGTGCCAACTTAAGAAGAAGTTGAGTGATTGAGTCTTGTGAAAATAAAGCCTTGAGTGCCAACAACAGAGTTATCTTCTTGTGTCCCCAACCTATCAAAGACTGAGATATGGGAAGTGGGTTGCCCAATGCGGTCTAAAACAGATGATTTCTTTGATAGGTTCGAAGATTGTTCTTCTTCCTCATAATTTGCTGAAATTATTGAAACACTAGCTTTTCGGATGGGAATATGAACAGGAGTTGGTGAGGTGTATCCAATTCTAGCCTTAGAACTTGTTACACCGAAACCTTTAGCCTTCGACACCTTATGTTCTTCTTTTCCAGAGGCTTCAGGGATGAGCTTACCCAAACCAGTTGGCTTCTCATGGTTATAACCAGTTTTAGCCATGAGTCTATACGCGTTGGGGTCAAAACCCTCTTTGGTTCTTTTGGTTGGCAAAGTCCCATGCTCAACAATTGGTCCTTGGGATGGTCTTGTAAACCCTTTCAACAATTGACTTGAGGGTCTTCGTTTTGTGATTTTAGTAACTGGCAAGTTTAATCCTTGCAAATCCTTCGATATTAAGTCCTGATCTCCTAAAAATAGGGATTGGCCTTCTTTTCTGTTGGCAATTGGAACATAGTGTAACACAGGGGCTACTCTAGTTACTTCTAAAGTATGATGCTTCTTCTCTTCTATAGAAGTCTCAGTTTGCTTGGTTTCCTTTTCCTTAATTGGAGAATCAATCCTTGGAGCTTTGGAGTGGGGCTTTTCTTCTTTGCTAGATAGTGAAGCCACGACTTGGGTTTCTTCTATCATATTGTCCTCCAAGTAAAATTTTGCATCAGCTAAGTGTGACTCAGCTACAGTAAAGGGCTTGTCATCAGCTACTATCCTCTTGACTTATCCATCTTGGAAATATTTAAGGCATTGGTGATACATAAATGGCACAAATAAGGGACGATTGTGAATCTTGGATCCCAACAAATGATCATCATCAGTGAAAATGATTGAAGACCAGTATGCTCTACACACAATAGCTCGCTCTGTTTCTTCCTCACTATCTAAAGATTCTTCTTCACCACTTACTTGATAACATGTAAGAGATGAAAAGATATAATCCTCGAGAACTGGCCCTGGGGAGAAAGGTACTTTCACCTCAATAGGCTAAAATGAACCAAATTGTATGGTGAGAACAATAGAAATAGTTGTTGAGGCCACCATGGCTAAATTGACAGTCGCAACTTCATCATCAAACACAATTTTTCCTTGATGGGCTAGCTCCATGATTTTATTTTTCAACACAAAGCATTGCTCTATGGGGTGGCCTACAAGGCGATGATACTTGCAATACTTGGGATCATTTGTTTGGTCAGCCTCTTCAAGACGTTTCATCTCTAGTAGCTCAATCAACTTCAACTCAAGTAAATGATCCAACATATTGGAGATATCGGCATCAGGGAATAGATATTGCTTTTCTTGCATCTCTTGTAATGTTGGTCTTCTTCTTCTCTTATCTTGAGTGAGAGTAGACGCCTGTTCTTTCATCTTGGGCTTAATTGGAACTTTGAGAGGAGCAGTAGTTACAATCAAAGACTGCTTGTTTTCCTATTTAGGAGGGAATTTGCCCCCTTTGTGAGTATCTTGTCTTTCTCTCCCCTTGCGAGGTTCTTGAACAGGTGGGCCTGGGTGACCATTGGAAGCAATACTAAGCTCCATGTCATAGGCGCGTGTTGCTAATTCTTCAAATGTTTTAGACTTTATTCCTTGAAGGATATAGCTTATAGCCCAATTCATTCCTTGAATAGACATCTCAATTGTGGACGCCTTAGATAATTTATCCTTGCAGTTAAGACTAAGGTTTCTCCACCGTTGAATGTAATCAATGACAGGCTCTTCTTTCCACTGCTTTGAATTGGTAAGTTCTATCATACTAATAGTATGTCGAGTACTATAGAAACGGTTTAGGAATTCTTTTTCCATCTGATTCCAACTATCAATAGAGCCAGGCGCTAGATCAGTATACCAATCAAGCGCATTTCCTTTCAAAGAGCGAACAAATTGCTTGACCATGAGATCCCCATAAGTACCAACATTGTTACAAGTTTCCATGAAATGAGCTACATGCTGCCTTGGATTGCCTTTACCTTTAAACTATTGAAACTTTGGTGGTTGATAGTTTTGAGGCATCCTTAAGAGATCTATCCTTTGAGTGTATGGTTTGGCATAGGCAATAGACGATTGACTTCCACCCCCAACTTGGTCTTTGATGGTTTCCTTGATTAACTCCTTGAGCTGTTCAGAAGAGAGAGACCCATCTGTAGAGAGTTTGAGATCCTTTGATGAACTCTTGGGTTTGTCATTATGGATTTGTTTTGATTGAAAGCTTTCATCTTCATGATTCGTTCTAGATGTATTCCCCATCTTATCCATCAAGAAAGTTATTTGTGTGTCTCTCAATGCTTCCCTCTCTATCATGGACTTCATTAGCTCTTTTAAAGTCTGGGCTATAGTTGAGACTTGTTCCTCCAAAGATGTTGTGTTAGTCATCATGACTGGCATGGTAGATAAACCAACAGAGTGAGTGGATTCCCTAAGCTTGGAAGTAGGAATATTTTCTGAAAAAGAGAATTCAGAGCCATCAAGTGATTCATTCTTTTCTTCAATAATTGGAGCTTCTTGTGTTGGTTCTGGTGACAAAGCTGGTTGAGACAACATTTCTTTGACGAGGCTAGCTACATCTTCGCTTGCCCCCTGAGTAGATGAGGCTATTTGTGACTTCTCGGTTTCAGAAGTGATGAAAACAGACGAGGATTGGGGTATGGGTGTCGTTTGAGCATAGACTTCTGCAAGGGCTTTTATCCTTCCCTTTGTCATGGGTCCAGTATAGGGAATATCAGGACTTGATGAAGAGTTAGAATCGAGTGGATCAAGTTCACTTGTTCCAAAAAGAGGATTATTGATTTGAGTCTTCTTTGAAGCCATATGACTTCAAAAGATATGACAAGTTGATGAAGAAGAGATGAGAGGTAGAAATGGTCCCACCGGGCGTGCCAGAAATTTGTAAACACAAAATTTCCCAATTGCAGAAAATCAAACAATTGAAAAGAAGTATGGTTTGCAAAAATAAATTTGTATTGATGAATAATGAGTACAATCTCTATTTCAATTCTTTTACAAAATAATACCCTCTAATTCTATCTTCTTTAAACTTGACTCGAACAAGAGATCTTCTTGACTTTGGTTGGAAGATGAATTGAACGGTCTTCACAACAAATCTTTAGCTTTGAGCTTATTAGAGATTTATTGTTCTTCAAGTCTTCAGATGTGAAGGCTCGTAGGTTGAAGTTCTTCGGGCCTTTAGAGGCTTGATCCGTTAAGCATCAAAGATTTGGGTTTGTTGAAGTTTATGGAGGCTTTTTAGCTTAATTACAATAGAACTTCAAAGAACTCGAACAAGAGATCTTCTTGACTTTGGTTGGAAGATGGATTGAACGGTCTTCACAACGAATCTCTAGCCTTGAGCTTGTTAGAGATTTGTTGTCCTTTAAGTTCTTCAAGCCCTTTGAATGTTCTTCAAGTTCTTTAAAGATGCTTCAAGTTCTTCAAAGATTCTTGAGACGGAATTTCTCCAGAGCTTGGGCCTCCTAAAAACCTGGTCTTGAAAATGAGAGGGGATGTCCTCTATTTATAGTGATTTCAGAGGATAATCTCCGTTTTGAATTGATATGCTTGAAAGTATGTAGTAGACTTTTGATTGGCCCAAATTCTTTTTAGAGATAATTATCTCTATTTATCTATTTTGATAAAGATAATAATCAACAAAGATAAATAATTATCTCCATTTAATTTATTTATTTTAATAAAGATAATTATCTATCAATTTTGAACAGAAAATTTATCTTTATTTTATTTATTTATTTTAATAAAGATAATTATTCATATATTTTAAATAGGAAATTTATCTTTATCTTGTGGGCCAAATGACATGTGGCAAATTTCAATATGTCAATGTAATATCAATTTGGATGACACATGTCATCATTTGATTTAATTAATTTAATGACATTAATTCAGAATTTGCCACTAAATTTTGATGTGGCATTTTATTAATTGGCTTAAAATTTTGCCTCCTACACTCACCATCCATCCATTCTTAATTTCTTATTAGAAAAGGAAGTAGCATTTGGGCTATAGCTCATCAGCACGTGACATGGAGCAGATATGCTATGCATTATGCAAGATTGCTACAACATAATAATGCACTAAACACAAGTAGAAAACAAGTAACATAAATGATAAATTAGTTATACATCAATCACAAAATTAATCAGTTTTCATCAAAAACACATAAAGGAGATTAGCTATACAAGTACCTTTGGTAATCGAATAAAAAGATCAACATTTATATCAGGCTTCACCATGCATTGTATCGCGTAACTCCCACCGATTTCAATAGAAGTTGGCTTCTTGAATTTGAACTCAACTTTGTCCTCACCAATGTCTCTCACAAAACCAGGAGCTTCATTCGCTGTTACTTGTCCATCAAGTTCAATTAGTAAGTAACAAAGCCTTTTTTATCGAAAATTTATTCCGTTTCTTTCTGGCAGCCAAACAAAGAATTACAGCCCTAGGGTTTTGGAAAGAGAGTAGCGAGAGAACATTACCTTTAAGTCATCGGGGGTTTTATCGATGGTGTCTTTGATGGCTGAAACAAGGTCGTTAATGTGCTTGGATAAGGTAGGCGAGTAGTCGAGGGTGACCTCCTTCAAGAGCTCCCTCACTTTCAAGTCCATGGAGTCTAACTCCATTGTTGTTCACTCTGGTTGGCGACAAGGACGGACCAAGGATTTAAAGTTAAGGGGGCCTGGAGATAAGCAAAAAAAAAATTATATTCATTATCACACAAAAGGACTAATCAAACGGTAACAATTTCATTTTGATAAATTTGTGTCACATATTTATTATATGTCATTTATCTCTTTCTATCTCTTTATCTCTGTTGTCTATTCCCAATATTACTCCACTACCAACAAAAAACAATCAATCAAATTCTTTATATATTATCACTTTATTATAACTATATATAAATCATGGGAAATGCTAACAGATGTCCTTAGGGTATTGGTTTACAATCCATTTAAAGAAATGTTTTATGGGAAAAGAAAAAAAAAAAAAAAGCAATTAATGTTTTGACAATTTTTTTCATTTCCCATAAAAGTTGTGTCAAAACTTTCTTAAAATGGATTGTTAAGCATTGCCCTAAGGACACTCAATAGCATGACCCATGACCCATAAATCATAGCTCACATCTCACTTTCTCAAAAATAAATAAATAATAAATAAAAATCTCTGAGATAGACAGAGACTCCCAAGCCCCAAACACAATCACACATATTCAAATTCAATTCATAATCATACTCAACAAAAAAAAAAAAATGACAACACAATCACAGATTCCCACAATCATCCTCAGCCAAAAAAATAAAAAAATAAAAATAAAAACCAACACAATCAATCAATCACAGATGCATAACAAAAACATTATATCAATGTTATGTTAGGTTTTGAAGTTTACCTCCGGAGACAGTGGTGGGGTTGGGCAAATCAAGCTGCCGGAGGTGATGAGGGCAATGGCGGCGACATGGGTCTGTGGCGGCTAAGGCTAGGCGGCGTCGTGCATGGCTAACAGTCTGTGCAGCGCTGTGGCTGACCGCTTACTCCAGTCAGTACTCTCTCTCAGTTTCTCCACTCCAGTCACTCTCTCTCTTGGTCTTGGTCTCTGTCTCTTGACTTTCTCTCTCTTTTTGGGTTAAGGGTTTAGTGTAGGGTTTTAGTCAGGGTAGGGGTGTAAGCAAACTTAAAAATCTCAACGAAACCGACCGAAATAATTGGAAATCGTTGGTTTAGTGTAGAATTTTACTCTGTTTTTTGTTTTTGGGCCTTGGGTTTAGGCCGTTTGGGCCTTTGGTTTTTTTTTCAAAAATTTTTTGTTTGGGCATTTTTTTTTCATGCAGTATTCAAGACAATTCGTTTTTGGCCATTTTTGGGCCTTCTATGCTCTTTTCTATTGGGCCTTTTTTTAGAAACCTGTTTTAGCCTTCTTTGGGCCTTTATTAGGAACCAGTTTGGGCCATGTTAGGTGCCTTTTATATTTTGGACATTTTTGGACCTTTTTTAGGAACCTGTTTCAGCCCTTTTTGGGCCTTTTTACACATCAATAAAGCATTTTACAATTTACTAGTTTTGAAGAGCATGTGCTAGCTAGTAAAAAGATTACAATTATGGATAGAAATAGAATTTATTTATAGTTATTTAATTATTGGATTGCCTAGAAATTATACGATTAAATGTTTCAAAATATTCAAATATCAATACTTTAGCCCTATTCCTATTACTTTTCTCGTAAATGCTATTTTTTATATTTTACTGTCAAAGATCACATACATAAAAAAAAAAGTAGTATTTGTTATATTAAGTAGATAATATAATTTTTTATGCTATATTTTATGTCAAAATCTAAATACAGGAAAAAAAAAAAATTATATAAATTAACTATAATAATAACGTAGATCACATTAGACTTCATACAAAAAAGAGCTTCAATATCACAAGCGTAGTTTATAAAGATGAGTATATATTGTGTACAAAAAGAGGTCTAAAAAAAACGAATGTATCCATATCTACACCTTTGATCTACAAAAGGGAAGACAAATTGATACATAACTGAGTAATAATTATGTCTTTATCTGGCTGCCATGATCTTCAAAATTTCATTTTTTTCTGATCTCTAGTTAAGTTTTCAAACACATATACATATTAATTTAGTTGTCACAGTAGCTTGTATTCATTCACTTTCATTTGGCACATCAAAGATGGAAACAATATTAAATCTATTGTGCGTTTCTCCACGAACGTCATAGCTTGCAAATTTGAGATGAATAATGAACTCTTGGTCGGAAGAAAGCTTTGCAATGTTTTCTAAATTTTGTATTTCATCCTACCATTAGAGGAATAATGTGAGAATTTCATATATTTTCAAACATATTCAAAACAAGAGATTTATGAACTATTAAACTATATCTTCATAAGTTTAACAAACAAATAAATAGAATTTTATAAGTGTGATTGTATTATACCTCAGTGGTTGCTAGCATCAAAGTTTTCGATGTGCAATTTAAGAAATTTTTTGCATTGTTTCCAAAATTTATATAAGAGCTAGAGACAAAATTATATTACCATTTTAGGCAAAGTTGCGATAGCACCAATATCTATCAAATTTTCAATTGGTGGCATTATAGAGGTACTGGATGAAGATGCAAGATCAAGTGTTTTGGCAATAATAGCTTCAAGCAACTTTTCATTCCTAGAAGCCCTATGAGGATGGAAAAAACAAATTAGAGAGTGATAAATATACACACCAAAAATAAGAAATGACTAATAATCTTAGTGGGGATTTAGAAATATGAAAAAAAAAAAAAAAAAAACTTATGATTATAAGTACTCTTTATGTGCAGCAACCAAGGATTGTATCATTCCATTCAATTAATTTTTTTTTTTAATTAAATTACATAAAACTACCAAAGAATGTCATTTTATTCTAGGAAAGGGACTCATTGGATTAAAATCACGTGTAATCAAAATATAACGTATAACTAAAGCAATGATATTAATTAATCATGAACATTAATCATGAAAAGGAGGATGTGAAGCAATTAATTACAATAAGATGTTTGTTATAATTCAAATCGAAAGGTAAAATAAGCTATGAAATATCATAGGAATTTATAATCTTAGGGAAGGAGTTCATAATAGATTGAAAACTTACCATTCTTCCAATGCAGTTGCTTTGGAATGATTTGGATTTATGACGAAGGAGCTAGACGGCTTGGTTGACAGAGAGATTCCTATAATGAATATAAATATGTTTTTGAATTGGTGTTTCTGGCTTATAAAGAAAAAAGATTTTGGAAATCTTTTACCATTATGCGAAACCACTTTCAGTCTCGTTGCTATAAGCCTATAATAACAGGTTTGCAATTGATAATCTCCGAAATAGTTGCTGATTCATTCGGGATGAACTGATCCCACATTATTAAACCAACAGGCTTAAGGCTGAAACATATAAATCCAATTACAGTAATCAGTATTTGTGTAGTACTTAGATCATATTTCATTATAATGAATATAAGTTTAATAATTATGCTTTAAAAATATTATTGTTGCTGTTATTTTTCTTGGCTATTTATGTAAACTAATTAGATTGAAGCAAATAAAATGTAGAATGAAAATAATCACATGAAAAAAACATGAAGATATTAATTAATAGATCATACAGTTGATCGATGAGAGTGAATTCTTGAATCATTGAAGGTCCAGTTCTCGTTTGAAGCTATTGAGGCGGTTGGACAGCTATCGCAAGAGCAATGACATCTAAAATATTAAACACAATAGTTTTGTCAATAAACATTATGTTAAAGAGAGTTTTTGAACTTAAACTTTACAAATCTTACCAATAGGGTCATTAAGGTTGATGTATTTGTGGAAACTTTACAAATCTTACCAATAGGGTCATTAAGGTTGATGTATTTGTGGAATTCATCAAAAGGAACAAAACTATACTCTGTTGTATGAAATTAAATCTCATTCTCTAATACATTCTCAATAACAGTTCTTGTATTGATTATCCATTGATAGTTATGGTCAACAAGACGAAGTTTTGTAGGAATTGGTTTGACAAGTGCATTCGTGATAAAATACGTCCTTGCTTGGATCAACGTATCCTCATGCAGTTGAATGTCACGACCAAACAGTACAGCTTGCACTCGGTTGCCCCGTATATAGATATAAAAAATAATAATAATAATAATAATAATAAAAAATCAAATGAATGATTGATTCAAATTTTATAAAGGCTGAAATGAAGATGTACATTATTTGGTCGAATTAATTTATAGAAGAAACTAAGCCTAAAACCTATTAGTTAGAAGCTATATTCATTTTAAATCGTTTCGAATTTTCGTTCTTGTACTTTTGAAACAGTTAAGAAAATTTAAGTAAATGGTGCCTATATAAAAGCGTGAAGAAAAATTTTAAGTCTCACAAGATTGTGTTGTTATTACGTTATTACAAATTTGGTAAGAAATGTGTATATCTTATTACAAAAGAATTTTGAAGTTGTTTATATAATCTTAAGTTCCAATTTTTTTTTTTTTTTAGTTAGACATTGTTGTTGTATTGGTTCTTTTTATTTTTATTTTTAGTTTTACATAAGCACATATATATATTGGCTAAATAGAGATATGGCTCTTGATAGGGAGGGGAAAAACTTGCTACTCAAGTGGAAGAAACTGCTCTATATATGTAAATTACGTGATTTGCAATGTATTCTAGATCGAAAATTTTTTTGTAACATATACTACTTTTTTTTCTTTTCTTTTTTTGGCTAACTCACATGTGATTATATTACAATTGGTATAACTCAAAAAAGAGGAAAGTAGTTATTTATCTTGCTATTGTATAACTTTAAATGCAACAACTATCTATCTAAAATTAGGAAAATTATTGTATACTCCCGGAGTACCACAAATACATACTCCCTTCTCTTATATGAATGGTGGGTCCCACTAATTAAATTTATGATGGAACCCACCATTCATATGAGAGGGGGGAGTACGCATTTATGGTACTCCGGAAGTATCTAATAATTTTCCCTAAAATTAATAGGTAACTCATAATATAATTTTTTATTTTTTTTTTGTATTACTAAAGTAATAACATAAATTAAGAATAATAATACATTGATATATAGAAATAAAGTTCTAGCATATTGAGTAACACGTGAATTACAAAGTATCTATACTCTATATATAAAAAGGGCAGATATCCTGAATAATTATATGAAGAATAGTTGTAAAATACACGAAAATTGCAATTTCGAATTTAATTTATATAACCCTATATAAATTGGACAGTGTATAATATTATTAAATTTTTGTTTCTAACCTCTTTAACCATCAATATAAGCCTTTGATATGTGTTGACACTTTGCGTTGATGTTCGTGGCATCGTTTTTTCAGCCACCAAAACTTTAACTTTCCAATTTCTTGTTTCTGGGTGAATGTCCTTAATGAAATTGTAAATCGTCCGCATCCTAGCCATTTGAGAATAGGAGAAAGGAAAGGCATTGCATTAGTTTTTTTATTTCAGCAGGTAAATAATTTGAATGAGAAATATAGATCAAAATTTCATATAATTTATAAATTCTATTAGTTTCAATAAAGTTATCCTTAAATAATAAATTGTAGTCTATGAACAACAACTATCTATATCATATATGAAATTAATTACTCAAATCAAATCTGTAGAATGGGAATAACATAGCAGATGGCCTATACAAAATTTAGTTTCGCATTAAAAAATAAAATTAAACCCATTGAAAGAAAAGGCTTTCCCAAGAAAACAATGGCTTAAACAGAACGAAACACACTTGGGATCCAGTTCACACAATCATCTATTGAACGATGATCAAAAGAAATTAAAAAGATAAATAAAAGAAAGAAAGAAAGAAACTAAGATAAACTGACCTATTTACGTAACAACTACAGTTCTATAGTGACTTTTTCCCTGCGCAAAAGTGTTAACAATCAGCGACCCTGACCCACAAAACAAAGAATGTGCGATTAATACAAATCTTATTAGAATCCAAAAGAAAACTTGTAATTTGCATATAAATCTGTAAGTTTCTCAGCCTTAAAAAATTTCAAGCTAAATCCCTGCAATAGAAGATATCAACCACAAATGAAAAGAAAATTGCCTCGACTAAAAATAAAAATAAAAATTTAAGAGTTAACTGAAAGAGATTGTAAAACTATGTTTGTGTTTGCCTTGAGAGAGAGAGAGAAAAAAACTTACAGGTTGGAGGAGCTGAGCATGAAACAGATAAGTGAGAGGAATAGGGGCAGAGCGTGTGTCTGTAAGAGGGAGAGGGGTAGAGCGTATCCATACACCTATATAAATGAAAAAACTGATTTGAGCGGTGGTATTGATAATTGAATGCTATGGCAGAACAATGGAGAAAAGAAGTAATCATCAAAGTTTTTTCTCTGGACTCTAACAGCGAGGTAATCTAGGTGATAAACTTGAGAGGGAAAATTGACTTGTGTGTGCATATGGATAAGTAAAAAACATGTATGCCAGTAAAATCTAAACAAAAAGCAATCATGATTCTAAATTTTTTCCTCTCTGAACCCTAACAGCGAGGTAATCCAGGTGATAAATTTGGGAGAAAAAATTGACTTTTTTGTGCATATGGATAAACAAAAAAACATGCAAGAAAAAAAAGACAAAAACACTTGCCTCTTTTACTCTTTCTTCTCTTTTTCTATCGATTGGCTCACAGCTGAATTTTTTTTTTTCTCATCTCTGTATCTCACCTTTTTCTCTATTTGCGGCTGTGAAGAACTTGAGCAGCTGAACAAAATGACAAGGCACACACGGCAACATTGAAGAAGCATCTACATTCTAGGGTTAATAGGCGAAAAGACAGATATACCCCCATGTTGTATAGGGTTGCTCAGAGGAAGGATGCATTTGTAGTGATGTTTTGGGTGGAAAGAATGGGTTTACTCATTGGGATATTCATTTTACTCATTCTATCCGGGATTGGAAGTTGGAGAGTTTACAATCTTTCTTTGCTTTATTGTATTCCACTAATATTGATCGGAATGGGGTTGATAAAATGGTGTGGAAGCCTGCAAAGAATGGATCTTTTGAAGTTAAAATCTTATTTTTAGAGCCCTAACGACTGGAGCAAGTCATGCCTTCCCTTGGAAAAGTATTTGGAGGTGAAAGTTCCTTCTGGAGTGGCTTATTTTATTTGGACAGGCTAGGGGAAAGATCCTCACTTTCAATAATGAGGAATATTTATATTGTCAACATATATTGCATGTGCAAGAACATTTGGGAATCGGTGGGTCACTTGCTCCTTTGCTGCTCTTATGCATATAATTTGTGGACGTTTGTGTTTAGCCTCTTTGGGGTTTCTTGAGTGATGCCTAAGCAAGTAGTGGATCTACTAGCTTGTTGGAATAGAGGGGTGGGCAGCAGGTGTTGGGCAGAAATTATTTAGGGGAGCAATTCTACAATGCATCATGTGGACTATTTCGTGAGAACATAATCTTAGAACTTTCAACGGGGAACATTCCGTCATTTAACTGAAATAGTTTTTCTTGCTTACTCTGTTTGATTGGATGACTGCATTGAGCAATCCTTATATCCCCTCTTTTTGGGAATTTTAGATTTGTGTTCTTTTATAGGAATGGCAACGGGTCGGGTTTTTCCATACCCGGACCCGACCCGTAGGGCAAGACCTATGGCCCGAACCCGGCCCGTTTAGGGTACCGGGTTTTTTTTCGGGGCCCCGCGGCCCCATTTAGGGATTGGGCCCAATTCGTGGCCCAACCAAAAAAAAAAAAAAAATTTAAGCCCAAATTTATTTTTGCCTATATTAAGCCTGCATATTCTAATTCAAGCCTAGATAACGTGACCCAAATGCCAAATCATAGGCTACAAATCATAAATCAATAAATCACCTATTAATTATAAATTTATAAATCAATAAACCATAACTAATATCATAATCATAATTCAATAAATCATAAAAAATATTTTAAATCAATAAATTACCTAGCTAAGATAACCATTTAATCATTAATCAACAAAATCATAACTAAAATCACCAGCTAAACATAAAAATAAAATAAATCCAACAAGTCCAAGAAATAAGTATCAAAAGTCCAATGAGTCCAAGAAATTAAAAAGCTACAAAATAAATCCCATAAGTTTAGAATAATTACAAACCAACAAATTAATCCAACAAGTCTAAGAAATTAAAAAAGCTACTAAATTAATACAAAATATTTAATCTTCATCAATTGTGATACAACTCCCATCAATTGTGGCACAACTCCCATCATCTTCATTTGGCTCCCCATCATCAAGAATGGATTGAAATGTTCTATCTCCAGATATAGTTGAAGAACCTACAACAACAATGAATTAAAAAATGGAATAAATTTCATCAAATTGTAACTAGCAAATATAAAAACACAATTTTGATTTTATAAATAGAAATTAGACAATTGCTAACCGTTGATTTCACTCCATAACCAATTTTGAGCACACATCATTGCACACATGTCTTAGATTTAAATATAAATTGGAGGAATTTGAAGGGATCTTATCCCAGCCCATTATGCTCTAAACGAATAAAGGAGGTAAATGCATTTGAACATCACAAAATCACAATAAGAAAACAAGAAATGCAAGTTAACAGAGTTAATTTGAAAATAAATTTCAAACAGAGTTAATTTATGATTAACATTAAATTTAAAAAAAAAAAAGTTAAAATATTCTCTCTCACAGAATACAACAGCTCAATAGTTAACAAACCCAATAACATAACATCACAAACACCTTAACCCATAAACCAAACCCTCACCCACCCAAAACCCAAATAAACATTATTATTATCATCACAACAAATTCAATGCACCACCACACATAAGAAATTAAAACTTCACATATCCTAATTATGTTAAATAAAACAAACATAATTAATACAATCATAAATAAATAATAATAAAAAATACTAGAGAGTAATTCTGATTCATGCTTTTCTCATGAAAACAGTAGCCCCCTTAGTAGTTAACAAATTCATCATTTTTATTAAAAACACACTCTAAAATCAATCTGTATGACATGAAAGCATATCAACTTTAACTGAATACTACTAGTGCCCAACTACAAACACAATTGTATCTAAAGAGAGACCAAACTAAACATAAAATTCGATTTTTATTTTTTGTTTCGTAATTCCTCATTTTTTTTGTCAAATCCATTTCTATCCTGTAATATTGGCCCAAGAATATTGTTAGAAACTTGTATAAGACAAAATCCAAATCACAAAAAAGAAAAAAAAAGAAAAAAAAGAAGAAGAAGATATAGATTCACACCTCTGAAACCGAAAGTCCAAGATCCTCAGTGATTGCGGTTTGAGTAGGTGATGAATACCCAAACTGCAAAAAGTACATGAAAACAAAAATAGAAACAAAGTTCTCTATTTAGTTGCTATGAAAACAAGTTTGAAGCTTTGTTGCTGTTATATATGTGACACCCAGAATAGCAAAAAGCTTAATTTGTTGCTTAAGAATCAACAAGAAGAAGATTGCTTACAGTGAAACCAAACTGGATTGGTCCTAAAGCGACAATCAAAACACAAGCTACGACAGAGTTAGAGCTATCACGAATGACCTGAATCGAGGAGGAGGGTTTGTCACTAATTATTAAGAACAGAAGTAACTAATAATATAAAATAAATAAAAAAAATGAGATTATTAAATGGTACCTGAAGGCTGAAGCTAATCCTCTTCGAGGGAGGCGTGACTGACTCAGTAACTGAGGGAGTGTGGGAGTGAGGGAGAGGGAGTGTCCGACTGAGGGTGTGTCGGAGTGACTGAGCTGAGGGAGAGGGAGGGTTGGACTGAGGGAGGGAAGCGTGAGGGAGTGTCGGAGTGTGGGAGTGAGGGTGATTAAGTGTCGGAGTGTGGGACTGAGCTGAAATGAGGGAGAGGGACTGTCGGACTGAGGGAGGGAGGCTACTGAAGAGTGAAGAGTGAAGAAATGAGGGATTAGTTAGGGTTAGATTATAGGTATATATATATATATATAGGGTATTTTTGTAATTTCAGGGTACCGGGTTTTTACACGGGTCGGGTCTCGGGTTTTTTATAAAACCCGGACCCGCTTCGGGTTTTTTTTTAAACCAATACCCAACCCTATTCCTAATCGGACCGGGTAAAACCCAACCCATTAGGGTCGGGCTGGACCGGGTACCTGCGGGTCGGGCAAAAATTGCCATCCCTATTCTTTTACTTAATGTTTTGTTTCTGTTGGTCCATGTCCTGTGTATCATAGGAACAGTTTGTGTGTTTCTCTTCTTCTATTAAAAAATTTCTTTTACCTATCCAAAGGAAAAAAAAAAAGCTTCTCAGTGTTCATATCTTTACAACTCTAGGCTGTCTACTGTCACCAGTATTTAGGTGGTAATGGTGCAGCTAAAGTTTGCAACTTTTTTTTTTCCCTGGATCATTGCTACTTAGTTTTGAGTGCACAATACTGATGTTTTTTTTTTTTGAGAAACTATTTTGATGGTTTTAGATGTGGTATAATTTCATATATTTTTTTAAAATGGAGCCTTTTATTTTAAAAATGGGTAAGATAAGGAAAAAGGTATTATACTTTGGTTCCACAAGCCAATGCAATGCAAAACATTTTGGCAATATTAGGTGCAGACCACCTTGAACTTTGAATACCAAACTCCCTATGGCACTTCAAAATTAATGTCCATCTTATTACAATTTTGTCATATATCTAATATGCGACTATCTGAGAGCAGGATGCTATCTCTGTGATGGTTGACCCATCAAATTTCAAATTCCACCGTGGAAGAGCTTTCAGCTACTTTGGCATAGGGTGACAAATCCATCTGACTGATTTCTCTTGGTTTTTCTTAATCCAAAAAAAAATAAATAAATAAATAAATAAAAGAAACAAAAGTGTTCTGGGTTAATTTGGTGCAGCCAACAAATCAGATTTGTTCGGCAAGGAATTATGAAGGAAAGGAGGATAATGATATAAAGACCTAAACAAATCACATCTAGTTTATTTTAGCAATCAGATTTTGGAAAAAACCAATCACACAGTAATTAAAAAAAAAAAAACTGGTGGAAATTCTTTGCAATGTTTTCTGAAAAGTTGATTTCTTACCTATCTTTGATTAGGCTAGGATATATGGTTTATAAACTAAAGAAAATTTGAAAGTTAACTACTAGTCTAAGCTTTAAACTACTAAAGGCCATGCAGAGCATAACTAACAGAATTGCACCTAACAGAATAAAACATAAGAGCGTACCAAACACCAAACTAGCAACAAAATGATGTAGGGAAGACATAAAGTAGGTGTCAGGACAGATTTACCAATGCTGATTCCTAGGTTTATCTTTCTCTATCTTTTTTTCCCTCTGTTCAATTTGTTTTTCCTACAACTCCCTTTAAGAATTCTGTTCTCCAACTTTAGCATTAGGGGCCTGTTTGGTTAGTTGAAAAAAGTGCAATATTCTATATTCATTTTCAGTTTCCAGTGGGACCCACCACTAAAAAACTGATTTGATTTTAGCATTTGTACTTAGTTTTCATTTTTAGTATCCTAAGAATTGGATTTGAATACAAAAGCTGAAAACAACTTTTCAGCATTTTTGTTTTCTATGAATATGAATACAATGGCATATTCGTAAATATTGTGAAAACACAAAGTTACTTTTTTTGAGTGATGTGAGTGTGTGTAAGTGAGAGAAGTTACTTTTTTTTTTTTTTTGAAATAAAAAACAATGACCATACCTAGGTATTATGTATTCTATACCCAAATTATGTATTCAAAACAACTTATCAAATACTACCAAATGTGAAAAGAAGTGCCTTTTTCTATATTCAAATTCAGGATTTGAATATAGAATAAAAAAAATGAAAAGTGGATACACCACTTTTTGAAACCAAACAGGCCCTAGATCTCTTTGTTCTACATCGAATGGTCTTTAGACCAAATGACATCTCTTCTCCCATAAACTAAGGATGGAGTGTGAGGTTATGGATTTATTCCATTATGGAAGCATGGCTTATGTTTATCTTTAATATATATATTGTGGGTCCGGGAGGTCTACAATCCGGCCCAAGCTCTATCTGGGCCCAGGGCCCTTGCCGAGGAGGTATTTTGCCGAGGACGAATAATCGATGGCCGGGGTGTCAAGGGGAACGGCTGAGAAACTACCTTGTCCTCGGCATTCCAAAACTTCAATGGGACGACCAACATCTTGGTGGAGGCTATCCCTAAACAGCCCCCTGAAGGGGATGTGAGTGGAATGGGGCCCATAGGGAAGCAGGGTGTAAAATTGGATCAAGGAAAATGCGTCCCCTCCGCATTAAATGCATCTGCCAATGTCCAGATCCGATTAATGAGAAAAGACGTTTGGACGGTGTAAACTTCGATCTTCGCAACTAGTAGAAAGTAAGAGGGGACGGTTGATGGGATGGATACAGAGATAAGCACCTGCCTGACCAACAAGTGGAGGGCTAGGATCAACCAAGACGGACTATATAATAAAAAGGTAGGTGCACCAAGCAAAGGGTTTGGAAAAATGGCCAAAAACCAGAGCCTCCCAGCCCACCTCCAAGAGAAAGACTCCAGGGGTGAAGAAAACTTAACAATGTATGAACACCACGAAAAACCCACCGCCTGGTGACCAAGGCCTAGCCTTTCAAACCCACGCTCTACAAATGATATTGTTTGGGCCTTTTTACGTGCGAACCCAACGCTGCTATGGTTCGTTACGAATTGTGTCCTTACATATATATATATATATAGAGAGAGAGAGAGAGAGAGAGAGAGAGAGAGAGAGAGAGATTTGATAAGAATTATAAAAAATGAAGTAGAACAAAGAGTAGAGAAGATAGAGCAAGGAAATCATCTTCTTACTCTAAATTCCATTAACCTTACTTGAGAAACTACATAATAGGATTCTTACAAATTACTAGGACTCTGAATTTAGAGTATCTAATAATATAATATGTAATCCAGAAAAGGGGAATAAACTACTAGGGCTCTGTGATAACAATTTGAGAATTGTAGACCATGCTCAGCTAAGTTCGTATTGGGAAATCTAAGTTTGTTTACAATATTTATAGAGATTTGGATTTGGATTATTCACAGAGATGATGTGTAGATAATTGACATATGTATGCATTGTTATTTTCCCTCATTGATCTAATCCAATATGACATATGCATTCTAATATATATGGCGTAGAATTGGATGTACACAAAACATTGGAGAAAGAAATAATATAAGGACATGTTAATTAAGAAAGTGATAAAGAAATATGATTTTGGATAGCATAGAATGATGGAGATGAATACAGGTGTTCAACCCAGATAAGTCTATTGAAGATCCCTAGTGGACTCCATAATTTTGAGACTTAAGTTTTTGTTGTTATATTATACACACACACGTGTTATTTTTAAGTATCAAGATGTTCAACAAGTACTCTTTTGTTTTGCTTAGGGATTCTCGTTCTTCAGTTCTAGAAAAGCCTCCAAAAATTGAGAGTTGAAAAACTTAGCAAAGAGGATGTTCAGAAGATGCAATGGGAGGTTTTGGAGGCCAAAATCGGGAATTGGATTCATTTCATGCGTATTGCTGTAAGTACTTGTCTGGAATTTGAACAAATTTGGTAGTTTTCGTGTTCTGAATATATGGTTATGCATGAACAGGTCAAACTGCTTTATGCTAGAGAGAGAATAGTTTGTGATCAAATATTTGAAAGCTTTGATTCTCTCAAGGATCAGTGTTTTGGTAAGGTCACTGCAAGCAGTGTTTCAGTGCTACTTAGTTTTGGGGATGCAATTGCCAAGAGCAAAAGATCACCAGAGAGGTTATTTGTACTTTTGGACATGTATGAGATAATGCGGGAGCTTCACTCAAAGGTATAGTTGATATTACTAATCCATAAAAACCTACACTAAGATTGCTGCTTATGACTCATTGGGACTAGGGTAGATGACAAGGCTAGGTGGGACAATTCATAATTATTTCATTTTATTTTGGATGGAGCTGAAAATTTTGTTTTTGAGATTGTTTTTTGAAAAGTCTGGCATCCTTGGAGCTAGTGGTATCCATTCTATTGTATAATTCATAGAATGCCTCTCATTTTGATTGTAATCCATTCATAGTTCTCAAAGAATCCCTCTTTAGAGAAATTTCTTGTATTTACTAGGTTATTCAATATAAGGTGGATAAATTTTGCTTAAAACGTGATGTATTTACTAGGTTCTTTAGACTGCTGCTTTTCTTTGATTATATAAATTATTCCTAAAAAATTAAAAATGCGTTTCTTTTAATTGAAGAAATAAATTGACAATTTTTGGAGGGCAGGAGAAGAAGATAAATTTTGCACGTAGCCTTTTATTCTTTGGTGCTACCTATCAATCTTTTAAAGATATCAATTCAAAATTTCAAATAATTTTTAATTTTGAAATCATCCTACAAGCTTCCCTTTTGTTTCAGTCCTATATAGAATGGTATGGTTTCTACATTACCCTAATTCTGGGTACGTGATTATATTTGATTAAATCATTTTATCTTCTCATTTGTACATAATATCTACCTTTTATTTCACTTGTAAATGATTTCAAGGTATAACAGATTCTTATGCTTAATTAGTAGTTGCCCTTTGTTTGCAATCATATTTCAATAGTGCTACAAACCAGTTTATTAACTTAGGAAACTGAATTTATGTGCAGATTGAAACGATTTTCAAAGGTAAGGCTTGCAGTGGTTTGACAAAACGGCTCGCTCAGACAGCTCAGGAGACCTTTGGAGATTTTGAAGAAGCTGTTGAAAAGGATGCAACTAAAACTGCTGTCTTGGATGGAACTGTCCATCCTTTGACAAGCTATGTCATTAACTATGTGAAGTTTCTGTTTGAGTAAGTTTAGCTAACCGTTCTTGCTATTCCTATAATCCCATTCTTTGTGGTAGGGTAAAATCTAGTTTCATACATTCTACTTTGTTCTAGTTGTTGATGATTGAACCATTAAAGCCGTAGTGACTTCACATGTATCCACCTATGAAAAATAAAAATGTGTCTTTATATTAGTATCTTTCATTGTTTATATCTTTATTTTCTATTCTATCCATTTGTATTTGTTCTTTTACTTTTAATTTTTAGCTGTCTCAGACTTTGTTTCATGTTCTAATTTGTTGGGAGGTGCTGCTGCCTTAAAATACGGTTGAGAGCTTCTCTCTTACTGACATAACAATTCAATAGAAATCCTTGTGAGGAATACTTTTAGAAGATCCCAGAAAGGAGACTTGAAGGGCAATTTTGGTAGTTTATGAGAAATACGTGGAAAGGAAAACTCTTGAATTACGAGCACAATTCTTTTGCTTTTTTTGGGGGGGGGGGGGGGGTGGGTATTTACAGGTGACCATTTTTATATGGGAAGAATTCATAGTATCAAACATTGGGGTAAAAAAGTGTTCTAAAGTATGATCAGGGGCTGTTTGGTGGCTAGTGGGTAGTGAAAATGCAGGGAGTTTAAGGGGGTGTTTGGTGAGTGTTTCTAAACAACAATTTTCAGTTTTTAAACAACATTTTACATATTTCCACACACTTTTTCACCCACACGTATTTCCACAAAATTTTTTAAACAACAATTTTCAATTTTTAAACACATATACCAAATGGGCTCTAAGGGTTTCAAATTGGTAGGAGAAAAGGGCTTGATTTAGGGTTGAAAGAGAGACGAAAATTGAGTCTGTTGAAGGGCTATGAAAAACATTAAAGGGGGAATAGGTGGGAAGAAAAGAGAGAGAGAGAGAGAGAGAGAGAGAGAGAGAGAGAAATTTGGGTTTACAAAGAGGGAAAGAAAATGGCTGAAACTGGAAGCTGCCCAGGCCTGTGAAAAGTAATAACTTTGAGAAACTAAACAATGCTAAATGAAAGCTCATTTACTGAAATTACATACTATTAGACTAAAGACCCATGACCTAGAACTTTAGCCCACAAAGAATTCAGATATGTCAAATTATCACATACTTTTATGTGATTTCATCTTGCCATAATCCTATATGTTAGGTTATTATTATTATTTTTTTTTTTTTTTGCCTTTGGAGAGTTGAACAGTTTATTTTTTTTTGTCTGATTTAACTACTAAGCTCGATCAAATGATTGACTTAAGATTATGCACCAAATTTTTACAGCTATCAATCAACCTTGAAGCAGCTTTTTCTAGAATTTGATAACAAAGATGAAACGGGTTCGCAGTTGGCCTCTGTAACAATGAGAATAATGCAGGCTTTTCAAAACAATTTGGATGGAAAATCTAAGCAGTATAAAGATCCTGCTTTGACCCATTTATTTCTCATGAATAATATTCATTATATGGTCAGATCTGTGCGCAGGTATGTCATGTACATATTATCAGAATTCTTTTTTAAATCTTGAATGATTTTCTTGCCTGTGAATACTGGTGCTTCTTTAATATCTGTTTTCAGGTCAGAAGCCAAGGATTTGTTGGGGGATGATTGGGTGCAGAGACACAGGAGGACTGTGCCGCAAACATGCAAATCAATACAAAAGGAATGCTTGGGCAAAGGTGACATTCTACCGAATGAAGCCACATCTGAATCTTCTGTTTCTGAAAAGATAATTTTATCATCTTATCTTTAAAAACATGTGGCTTTGTTTGGGGTGTGTGTGTGTGTTACAATTTTTTGGTCTGAACCCATGTGAGCAACATTTTACACTTACGTGCCATCTATCAATTTTTTTTTTTTTTTTTTTGAGAAACTACCATCTATCAATTTAATGTCTAAAGACTCTAAACTCTAAACCTTACATGTATGTAGAGTTTCTTTTCTTCTTTATTTGATAGACATGAGCATGGCTATATGCATACAATAAAGCTCACACTGTTCTACTCATTGATCTGTGTATTTTTGTCAATTCCATCTTAAGTCATAACATATATGAGCATAGTATCACAGATATCTTTGATACATTTTCTCTCGGATGAGTTGCCTAGTACTCTATGAGGCAAACAATATATTAGTTCTATTTAAACAATATAGTGCAAGCTCAATTAAATGCCTTCTTAACCGGAATACATTTGATTTAGTTTCATCATATGCACCAAAGGTGTCATGCCCCAAACCCAGGAGGGTCCAAAGCATGAGAAAAACATCTTAAAGGTACCTATAGATTTTGCTCATTTTGGCAATTCAATCCAAATAAAATCATAACAAATACCAACATCAAGAATTATCCTAATGATTCCATTAATTATACTCCCAAGGTAAGCCAGAGCTCTATGCAATAAATACAATGATCATTGGTTACAAAAGAATGGAGGTCTAAATGAATAATTACATAATATCAACTTGTCCCATTAGTGGAAATAAAAACATAACCACTATTAGATACAAAATAATTGGGTCAAGCCTACTCTAAGTTATACATTATCAATTATCTCCATCACAAAAGTCAGCCTCCATCAGTAGTTAATCTATCTACTGCTAATCACTAAAAAGCTGTCTCAAAAAAAGATAGTTGCCTACTCTGAAAAAATTTGTAAGATAATAGAATGAGACAGAGCCTAGTAAGTAGCATAATTAATGGGGGTGGGGGAAATGCAAATTTCATGATGATAACAATTTACAAATCATGTTTTAATTTGGGAATTTCCAAATAATTTCTACAAAACCATTTCCAAAAAGAATATGACAAGAATGAATAAAATGACATGGCACAAAGCTTCTCAAAATGCTCTCATGAAACTACATACTATAATTTGTGAGCAATACAATACCATTCCAAACCCAAGGCCACATGACAATGCCGTCACAAAGACGGAACTCATCGCCGACATACAGGAACTAAATATGCCGTCATAAAGACGGAACTCATCGCCAACATACAGCCGGAACTAAATATGTTGTCACAAAGATAGAACTCATTGCCGTCACAAAGACGAAACTCAATAACCATCACAAAGACGGGTGCTAAGATACCAATGTCACACAGACTATAGTATCTAGCTAGGTAATCACCGGGTAATCACATGTCACAGCACATGAGTAAAACATAAAGAGCTCACAAATTACCTTTAATTCAAAATACATAATTCACTTCCAAATAGTTTCATAAAATATTTGAATGCCCAAGATATTCACAAAGTTCTCAAAGCCCTCAAATCATTTCTTGTCAAAATGATTTTGTATTAACTTCCCAAATAACATAGGTCAAGATAATGCATCTTTATATTTTGCAAATAATGCAATAAATCCATAAAATTCATTCTCAAGAATTTAATCAAGATGCTAGTCTTTTATATGCTAACAAATCATGCAACTCCCCATATGCAATAAGAATAGGCACTTTCATATATAATCATAAATAGTAGGGTCACAACACAACATTTTTTAGAAAAACATAGTTCCACCATTAATTTTCCAAAATGTGTTTGACCCAAAAATAATATTTAGGCAATACGATTATTTTCCAAAAATCCCATTAAAAGGTTACTTACCTCGCAACTCGCAAAAGCCTAATTTTCCAAGCTTCAAATGAAATTAGTTAGAACCTAAACAATATCAAGTAAACCTATCAAAATAAGCATAAAGCTTGAAATTGTATCTAGCTACCTATTAGAAATTGTTAACTAAGAAATTAATTAGGCAAGCCTAGCATTTAACCTCATAAATAATGCATTCTACTTCCAAAGTTTCTCATCAATTTCATTACAAGACATAGACTCCAACTTATCATCATGTCATTCCAAGCTTCACCTTTACCATAAGAGATCCTAACATTTTATGAATTTCTTCCTCAATATACATGTCATTTTCAAAAAACCCATAAAACAACAACATATATAACAATACCCACCATTACAAACCCCAAATGTAAATCCTTCACTAGCTCCAAATACACAATAAAAATTAGATTCATCAACTATTTCACATTAGAAAGCCAAAACTCCCAAATCTTCACCACGTAGCTAACCACCATAGCAAAAATCATATACCCACTTATCAAATACATCTACCAAGACCAAAATTCATACATAAAAACACATAAATATCACTTCTAATACTCATAAATCATATGATATTATTATTAAAAAAGCTTAGATGAACATAAAATCAAGCAAAAGCATATAAACTCACAAAAAAAATTAGAAATTTTTACCTCAAATAATAGAGATGAGTGAGCCTTGGCTTATTCTTATGGAGTTTTCCAGTATACTTCGTCGGAAAAAGATGGTGGAGGTGATGAGAAGTAAAGGTACCGGTGAGAGAGTGAGGGAGTGTGAGAGAGAGGTGTTTGTATTGTGTGAAAAGGAAAAGAAAAGAGAATAAGGTGAAAAGGAGTGATGGCCGGTTAAAGAGGTGGGGAGATATTTGTGAATGTGTGGTGGGGGAAATAAGGGGAAGGTGGGTGGTCACGTGGGCTTCAAAAAACTGACCACCCTTTCTTCTTTTTCTTCTTTTTTTACTTGACTTAGGTTGGGGCGTTACAAAAGGTGTTTTAAAAATTCCTCATTTTGTTGTATTTTTATCATAGTTAATTTGGGTTCTTACTCTGAAGTTTGACATCTTATGCTGTCCTTATGGCTGAAAATCAGAACACCCTTGATGTAACCTGTCCTGATTATGCTTAATGCCTCTTATTTCCCTTTAAAGCATTGATCTGGAAAGGAACTTGGTTTCATATTGCTAAATGCAGGTGCTTTTTTCCTTTGCAGATTCTTCAGTGCCTCACTATCCAAGGCCTAACCTCGTCCGGGGGTGGGAATTCAGTAGGTGGTGATGGAGGAAATAGTAGTGGAGTTTCTAGAGCATTGGTGAAAGACAGGTTGGTAATGAGTTAAATCTTAATAGGATTTTTTTCAAGTAATTTTTGTCACAAATGTTCTGACCTGGTGGGATTTCTCAGGTTCAAGACGGGCAATATGCAATTTGAGGAACTTCATCAAAAGCAATCTCAGTGGACAGTTCCTGACACTAAGTTGCGAGAGTCTCTAAGGCTTGCGGTTGCGGAAGTGTTGTTGCCTGCCTACAGATCTTTTATAAAACGTTTTGGGTGCGTTTTCTCATACTTAAAGTAACACACACACCTCGAATAGTAGTATCCAACCAACTAAAAATTTGGGAGAGATGCCCTCATGCTCTCTGCATGTAGCGGCAGTAGTAGTCTTGCGTATTTCCCTATGCAAGAGTTTTAGTGGTATCCTGTGTACAGTGAGATCAGTGTAGGTAACCCCTTTCGATGGAACAGAGAGTGGGTGGTTCTGGAAGGATGGAAAACAAGTTAGAAGCACTTTGGAGTAAGTTAACCTTTACGGAAGAAGAGGGAGAGGATATAGAACTAGGATGTGAGAGCACAAGGGCGGCGAGGGAGATCGGAAAAAATTGTCTAGTGATGAAGATACTCACGCAGTGCATCATCGTCCTGGACGCACTTCGAAAACACTTGAAGATGCTATGGAAACCGAACAAGGGTTTATGGATATCTGAAATAGAAGGGGAGATGTTCCTGGTGGAGTTTGGAGACGGTAGGGACAAAAAAAGAATCTTGGAGATGTGTCCTTGGAGCTATGAGAAACAACTTGTACTTTTACCGGAGTTTGAGGGTGAAAGAGTTCCAAAGGAAATTACCATGAAGTGGACTCCTTTTTGGGTGCAGATATACAACCTCCCTCTGAGGAGCATGACTTGAGAATCCGGCCTGGAGATAGGTGGAAAAATTGGAAGGGTGCTTGATGTGGACATGCCTGAGAAGGGTGTTCAGTGGGGTAAATATTTGCGGGTGAGGGTCCGTGTTAACGCCACGAAAAAGCTAGTCAGGGGGAAGAATGTAACCATCAAGGGGGAAGAATGTAACCATCAAGGGGGAAGAAGGTAACCATCGAAGGAGGAGAAGCCAGATGGGTTTTTTTCAAATACGAACGGTTACCTAATTTTTGCTACTAGTGTGGGAGATTGGATCATGGTGTGAAGGAATGTACAGAAAAAGCAAGTACAGAAAACAGAGCAGGTGAAGAGGGAATGCAATACAGAGCATGGCTTAGAGGCGAACCAGGGAGAAGGGGAGGATGGGAGCAAGGAAGAATGGGAGACGAAAACGACGGAGAAGGCAAGCTGTATAAGGGAGCGACGATGAGAAAGAAGCACATCGATGACACGCTCCGGCGACAGGGAGGTGAGGAAAAGGATGACGCTCACATGATTGGATTGACCCATTGTCAGGGGGCTGCCCCTAACGGGAGTTCAGAGGAGCTACGGGTGACGAGACAGAGTGAGGAGACCTTTCACAATGAGGGTAAGGTCAACCTAACATTGGAAAAGGTTATTAGCAACCTTACTCCAAAAGAGAAGGTTGGTGTGCCTACCTTACTGCCCGTAGCAGACCTGAAGGGTGAAATGCTTTGGGAAATCTCGAAGAACGAGGATGAAAGAAAAAAGACTGAAGGAGAACTGGACAAGAAGCATACGTGTAAGGATTTGGGTAAGGATTCGGGCTTAGAATCAAGGGCAGCTGGGTCTTGGGCCGATGATAATTCAAGCCCACTTGCCATGACTTTTAACCAAGAAAAGGGCTGGGTCACAAAGCCTTTGGGCCCAACGAGTGGCCACTGGAAGCGCCTGGCTAGGAAAATAAAAACTCCAAGCCCAAATAAGGTGGACTGTACAAGTAAAACAAAACGCAAGAGCCCGATTCCTTTACAAGAGCTAGACCTAAATAATATAAGCTCAAAACGGAAAAAAGGTAAACTTCAGGTAATTGAGGTCACAGATAAGAATGTGAATATGGTTGGCAGTGAGGCAGTGGCTGCGGTGCAGCAAGGCCAAGCCTCATGAGTGTTTTAGCTTGGACTTGTCGAGGGTTAGGGACTCCTCCGGCAATTCGTACACTCACTAAGGAGGTGAAGAAACAAAACCCCGTGGTGGTTTTCTTGGCAGAGACAAAGGCGAACACCAATAGGATGAAGGTTTTTCAATAGAAATTAGGACTTACTCAGGGGATTATTGTACAGAGTGATGGTCAAAATGGTGGTTTAGCAATGCTCTAGAGGGAGGGAACGGATATTCGGTTTAAGAGCTATTCGCACTCGCACATAGATGTTGTAATTCATGGTGAGGGTAAGGGCGGTTCGTGGAGGATTTCCGATTTTTATGGGCATCCAGATACGAGCAAAAGGCAGAGCCCTTGGCAATTGATAGAAGTTCTCCATGCCCAATGTGGGATGCCGTGGGTGGTATGTGGGGATTTTAATGAGATTTTGCATCCAAATGAGAAGTTGGGCTGGAGGGAGAGAGATGCAAATCAAATAAGGAACTTTCGTGATGTTCTTAGCAGGTGTGGTTTGGTGGATTTAGGTTTTGTGGGGCAGAAATTTACCTGGTGTAACAGACAGCATGGGGAGCAACGTACGCTTCTCCGTCTAGAGAGAATGGTGGCTAATGAAGCTTGGCTTCAGCTCTTCCCCGAGGCCAAAGTCTTCCACACTTCAATGTCGGCATCAGACCATTGTTTGTTGGATTTGTCCCTGAACAAGTTTCAGCAGCAGAAGAAAAAGAAAAAAAGGTTCATGTTTGAAGCAATGTGGGTGAGAGAGGCTGAGTGCAAAGAAATTGTAAACATGGCTTGGAATTCGTATACAGAGGACTCAAATATGCCTATCCAAGAAAGGATTGAAAGGTGTCAAAGCAACCTGAAAGGGTGGAATCAGAACAAATTTGGGAATGTGAATAAGAGTTTAAAGCAAAAACAAGATCGCCTCCAACAGCTTGAGTCCCTTAACATGCTCCACGATACAGCAGAGGAGATAAGTGCACTCTGGTTGCAAAACGGAGATAGGAATACAAAATTTTCCCATGCTTCAGCCAGCCAAAGACAGCGGAAAAATAGGATAGGGGGTTTGATGGATGAAGGAGGTATATGGCAGGAGGAGCAAGGAGCAACAGAGAAGATCATCCTAGATTATTTCTCATCAATATTCATTACAAACCATCCTTCAAATTTTGGAGCAAGCCTGGAGGCAGTGAGCGAGAGGATGACACCTGAGATGAACAATGTGTTGCTGGGAAGCTTTAAAGCGGACGAAGTGTGGCGAGTGCTCCAACAAATGCACCCCATAAAATCTCCCGGGCCTGACGGTATGTCTCCCATTTTACACCAAAAATATTGGGATATTGTTGGTGTTAGTGTTTCCAACTGCGTACTGTAATCTCTTAATACAGGGGTGATGCCAAAGGATATTAATAATACATATATTTGTCTGATTCCGAAGATCAAAAATCCACAAAAGATAACAGATTATCGGCCAATCAGCCTATGTAACGTGATTTATAAGTTAATATCGAAGGTTTTGGCGAATAGATTGAAGAAAATTCTACATGAGGTGATTAATGAAGCACAAAGTGCCTTCGTGCTAAGGCGACACATAACAGATAATGTGGTGTGGCTTTCAAAACTATGCATACAATTGGTAAAAGGAAAAAAGGGAAGGAAGGTTTAATGGCCATTAAATTGGACATGAGCAAAGCCTATGACCGGGTAGAATGGGAGTACCTTGAGATTGTTATGAGGAAGATGGGATTTTGTGAGAGATGGATTTCCCTAGTTATGATGTGTGTGACTACGGTGAACTACGAGGTACTTATTAATGGGGAACCTAGAGGGAAAATTACACCTTCTAGGGGGCTACGCCAAGGTGACCCTATTTCCCCTTATTTGTTCCTCTTGTGCGCGAAAGGGTTGCCTGCGTTGATCAAAAAAAAGGAAGCTGTGGGGCTGCTAAGGGGGGTGGGAGTGAGTAAACTTGCACCACCGGTTTCACACCTTTTCTTTGCGGATGATAGCATAATTTTCTATAGAGCTACAATGGAGGAATGCAAGTAGGTGGTTGAGGTCTTAGATATCTATGAGAAGGAGTCGGGGCAAAAGATTAATAGGGACAAAACATCCTTGTTTTTTAGTAAGAATACAAGGGCTGATATCCAAAGTGGAGTAAAGGACATGTTCGGTGCATAGATTGTACAACAACACAAGAAATACTTGGGTTTGTCCCCGATGGTGGGAAGGGAAAAAAAAAAGGCTTTCAATCGTATTAAAGACCAGGTAAGCAAGAAAATAGCGGGATGGAAGGGGAAATTGTTGTCCAATGCCGGAAGGGAAGTCCTAATAAAGGCGGTTGCACAAGCTACTCCTACCTACACCATGAATTGCTTCAAGCTTCCTGAGTCTTTATGCTCAGAAATAAACTCTTTAGTTGGGGGTTTTTGGTGGGGAAAGAAAGAAAAGGCTCGAAAGATTGCTTGGGTTTCATGGGAAAACCTATGCAAATCAAAGGAGGGTGGTATGGGTTTTCGAGACTTGAAAGCTTTCGATCTTGCGCTACTGGCCAAACAAGGGTGGAGAATTCAACAAAGACCTGGCTCCCTATTCCACAGAGTGTTTTAAGTGAAGTATTTTGCAAACTCCTCCTTTTTGGATGCTCAGGTGGGGAAAAAACCCTCCTACATTTAGAGAAGCTTGATGGCAGCCATATCAATGTTAAGGGATGGGGTTAGATGGTGTGTGGGTGATGGAAAGAGCATTAAGATTTGGGATGATGCATGGATTCCTTCCACGGTGATAGGCAGAATTATCTCACCCAAGCCTGAAATGGTTTTTGGGGAGAATGTAGCCAACCTGATTGCACACGACAAAGCTGAATGGAATGGTGAGTTGGTAAGAAGCATCTTCCTCCCCCTTGAGGCAGAGACCATACTAAGTATCCCTATTAGCTCTATGAACCTGGCAGATTCCCAAGTTTGGGCTAAAACCCCCAATGGCATCTTTTCTGTCAATAGTGCGTACAAGGTGGCAGTCCGGTACCTAGAGGTCTCAAAGGGAATTGAAGGTAGACCGGGTTGCTCTGATACATCTAAAATGGAAGCTATTTGGAAGCTTATATAGAGCTTAAAGTGCCCAAACAAAGTTAAGAATTTCTTATGGCGTGCTTGCAAAAATGCCTTACCCACGAAACAATGTCTAATGCACCAAAAGGTTATTAAGGAGGACAAGTGTGATCTGTGTGGGGAGGGTGAATATCGGGTCATATTCTTTGGGGGTGTAAAGTCGCAAAAGAAGCCTGGAGTGAGACAAGTTTCAAGTTGGATAGACTAGACCGACCCCCAAAGGATTTCCTCGATGTGGTGTGGTTGCTAATGGCTTCCTCAGGTGAGAAGGATTGGGAGAAGTTTGCTGTCATGGCGTGGCTGCTTTGGAACAACAGAAATTCTGTCAGGTTTCAAGAATGGGAAGACCATTGAAGGGGAAGCAAGGAATTATGTGGAAGATTTTTGAGCGGCATGTCTGACTGAGGGCCAAAAAGCCCAACCAACTCCTCGGGTTAAACATTGGACTCCTCCCCCTTAAGGTATGTATAAGGTAAACATTGATGCAGCTGTGTTTAAGGAGCAAAGGTGCTGTGGAATTGGGGTGATCATTAGAAATGACAAAGGACAGATGATGGGGGCTTTATGTAAGAAGGTTGTCGTGCCTTGGGGAGCCTTAGAAGCCGAAGCAAAAGCTGCTGAAACAGGTATTTTGTTAGCTTGGGACCTGGGTTTGAAGGATATTGTGGTGGAAGGGGACTCTCAGCTTGTGATGTTTGCGTTGAAAGGGTCTGTAAACCCAACCTCGGTCATCCAAAAGGTTGTTGAAGGCTCACAGTGGTGCCTAAGTCACTTCAAGACATGGAGGGTTGAGCACGTCAAAAGAAACAACAATGGGGCTGCTCACTTACTTGCTAGGAATGCCTTGCATGTTGATGATTGTGTAATATGGGTGGAGGATACTCCCCTTGTTATTGAACTCCAAATTCAAAATGATGTAATTACAATGGACTTCGGTCCGTATCAATGAAATCTAGTTATATGTTGGCAATCAAAAAAAAAAAAAAAAGTAACACACACACGCTTGCACACACACACAAGCATGTGTTTGTGTATGTGTGTGTAAAAGATTTTTCGTTCAGGATGTGTTTATTACAAAGTCAATAACGAGGTCTATTTAGAAATTATCAAACAACAGTAATGAATAAATGAAACACTTGAATGTTGTCATTCTTCACATTTTTTAAATGGTTATATTTAAAATGCTAGAAAAGCTCTATGTAAGAGGTACAAATGACTTAGGGTACTTGACCCAAAGCTATTCAAAATACATGCAGATAGATTGTATTTTCATTGGCTGTCTAATAATTCCTCATTACCCTGTCATTACTTTCTTGTTTACACTTGATTTTGATTGTTTTTACAGGCCTCTAGTTGAGAGTGGCAAGAACCCTCAAAAGTACATCAAGTACAGAGCGGAGGATCTTGAACGAATGTTGGGTGAATTTTTTGAGGGAAAGAGCTTGAATGAACCTAAGCGATAATGAAGATGATACGGCCTTTAACCTCTGCTTTGGTGGTACACATCACTCTCCTTTTGTAGAGAGTTGTGGTTTAGTTCCTAAGAGATTCCTTTTACAGTGCCATGCTTCTACCCTGTATTATAGGTGATCACATGTATGTGTCTACCTATTGTTGGAAAAAGTTGGTGAAAAGAATAAAAGAAAGCAAATTATTTTGTATGCATTTGCTATGTAAAATACTGAATAAGAGTGTGACTGTCTTCATTCTTTCACAAAATGGCTGTGTACTTTGGTTTGGTGGTGATCCAAGTATATATTTTTATCAGATTTATTTAGTTATTTACCATAAAGGTTGTCATATCGGAGCGATTTCAGTTGTGAAAAAGGCCAATTTGTCTTGACCAACAAATGCATGTGGATTCTTTTGCTAAATTTTCTGAAATATTAAATTGTTATATAAAAAAATATTATATGAAATGAAATACAGGAATAATTGTAAAAATAGTTGCCTCTACTATTGGTGAATTTCACAATCAATTGATGTGCTACATTGCTTTTGTTATGTACTATTTTGGAGTCCTTCATTTCTAATTGTTTGGACTTTGGTGTGCTTACAATTTTTTTTTTTTTGGTTAATAATTCGGTAGTAATAATAATGGTGGATTTGAATTTTTGGAAGATTTTCTTTAAAACACTAAAAGATGTTAGTGGAGCCACAAATACTCTTGTGATATTTTCAAATGCAGCTTGACAATTTGTAGTTTGTCCAAAAAAAAAATGCACTGTAAACGAAAACAAGCAACCAGAAAAAGTCGCAACTTTAACTAGGCTTGTTAACGTTACACACAAATAACTACAACATGAATTGCGTATAAATTAATAAGGTTTACTCTCTTCTTATAGGGACTCTTGGTAAATTGCCATTAATTGAACTGAGCTAGCAATAGCTATTTTCTTCAAGCACTTATCTGTGCACAGTAGTGGTTGAAGCCAAATTGTTTGGATTTCAATATTGGTGAGTTGCATGAGATTGGTATAATAACAAAAATGTCATTAGGGTGTATTTTATTTCATGTGAAAGTTTGTTACAAATTGCCTTAAAAGCTACTTTGAAGAAGTGTAATTTAGAGAAATTTGCTCTAGTAAAAGGCGGATCTTTACTCAAGTGATATAGGTAGGTACTTCACTCAAGTGAGTGAATCTCGGTCATGCGAAATAATAAAGGAACTCGATACTTCACCTATCATTTGTTCAAGGCTCATTTGTGCAAATAAGGAGTTCATGGAGAAGATTCGCTTAGCAAGATTGTAGAGGTTTAAAGGTCACTACGATTAAAAGGCAAGCAGGGAATTTGCAGAGTTTGTAATAGAGCCTAGCCAAATATTTTGCAACTAGACTATTTTAACTACTTTTTCTATAGTAAATTTTCTACTAGATTTTGTCCTTGAAGTGGTATTTCCATAAAAAAAAGTTCTTCCATTTCGTTATCAAATTTTGTGCCTTACTTATATCGCTTTCTTTTTCATACTTACTACTTTTAGATTTGGTATTGATATTTGTGGTTAACTGTTTATTGGTGCGGTTTAATTCATATCATGTAAGATTTATCACTATTTTCAATAATTCTGTTAAATAAATCACATAGGGTCTAAAAATTTTCACAAATGAACCAAAGCAAACAAATAAATGAATTTTTAGCCACTATATTAGTAAATGACCTACCAACAGGGGCGGAGCCAGGGGGGTCCAGAGGGGGCAGTTGCCCCCCCTGGCTCAGCCAAAAAAATAGTTGAGTGGCTTTTAAATTTTAGCAAGAAGAAGGTTTGTATTTGGTTTAACAATATATCCATCTCAAAGTTGCATCTCTTTCTCTAGCTTTGGCTGGGACTCGGTGTCAATTCTCCACTTCACCATGTGGATCCTTACTAAAAAAAATTCTTTATGTAATAATTATCCTACTTCATAAAATTTTGTATAATAAACCAAAATTTTGAGATAATTATATAATAACACAAACTTACGTTAGTTGTATTTGGTGTTCATACTTAATTACTAAAAATATTTTCAATTATAAATGGAATTTTTACTCTATATATATATATAAGAGAAGATGGCTTATTTATGCAAAAAAAAAAAAAAAAAAAAAAAAAAAATCCTTTACAACTAGCCAACATATATGTAATATGTGTGTGTTTCAATATGCATGCATAGTGTATATAAATTTTGCCCCCCCTCGAGTCAAATCCTGGCTCCGCCACTGCCTACCAAGAGTCTTGCAGCTCAATTGGTTGGCACTTCCAAGTTTCAAATTTTCCCTCCCCATTATAACTATTGAATTATCAAAAAAGATACCTTTTAAAATTGAGAATAGTAATATATCAATTTGGACCATAAGCAACATATAATATCAAAGATTCCTTTTATATAAATAAATAAAATAGTTATTAAATGATGGACATTGATAACCTTGTAAACTAAGTAAAGTCCTAATGTTGAGGAGGTAATCTATTGAAATAATAGGCATTATTCTATCCTTCTCCAAAGTAACTAAAAGAATAAATATTAAAGAATAGCACCATAGATGTATGGTTTATATAATGGAATTATAATATGTCCAAGATCAAAAAAATCACAAAGTATACAATTGGAGCTGAACATTCAACAGGTACCTTCCAAGAAAAAAAGAATAAAGAAAGAAAAATCTTCATGTTTGGCTAGTATATGCCAACTATTAATAGGATACCAGTACATCACGTAGCACAATTAGTGAATATGTTAAAACCAACGCTTCATTTTCCTATCAAAGATGCTAGGTCCGTAAGTTGAAATGGCCATGGCCACAAGAAGGGGGAACTGCATTAATACAAAGAGGGTGATAGGAATACTAGCCAAGCAAATGACAGGTTTGAAAATCCATGATTGTTCATGTAGCATAAGTAAAAGTGCAGCAGAAAAGGTTGTCATCATGGCTACAATAGAGAAGAAAAGGGTGGAAAGTCCTATTATCATCTTTCTAGGCAAGGACTCAAGGAAATCTTCTTCTGCATAACGAGATGTGAGTATTCCGAGAAACATCAAGACTGAAGTTGAGGAAGAAAATAGTGAGAGAGCATCGGATACTATAAAGACCATAAATAATTTTTTATTTAAGAAAATTGGGAAGCCATTACTTTGGTCGTTACCACCTGGAACAGTAAACACTGCAGCAAACATAATGGTAACAATGAGAGCACCCACCACGGTACAAGAAGATGCCGTGTCCTTCATCCATTTCTCTCCCTTGCTCATCATGTCCTCATGGCTCTTTGTAAACAATTGTCGGAAATTCAAACACATTTTGTTTAGTTGGCCATGAACACTAGGAGAGACAATGCTCTCCACCTCCTACATTTGTTGTACAAAGTCTTAGAAACCAAAATATCGCAACATTAGAAAAGACAGAAATTTACCTCATGGTATAGAAAAAGTAAATATTAACATTAATGTTTAATATTTCCATAAATATCATTAATATAACTTTTTTTTTGAGAATCGATTAACTATAATTCATATATATATACACACTCTATAAAACCAAAGCCTTTAAATTTTTGTTGACCTCATAATATGTTGACACATAAATTTTACAGCTCTCACAATTTTCCACATCAACATCAATATTTTAATTGATTTTTTAAGGTTTTTTTCTAGTAGTACCGATTCTTTTTCTCTGTACTTTCTTCTTGTCTTAAGTTTAAAACCCTTCACCTCTTCTCACTCTCTCTTTCTTCTCTTCTTCTATCAGCAACAACAAAAATGATTACTGCACAGGTTAACTTATTATTGTAAAACTCAAATTTGGACTTCAAAGTTCAATTGCTTAGGGCATTAATTTTTAATTTAGCTTAAAAGTAAGGATAAAATGCAAATTGCACATTCTAAATTTGACTAAAATTCATTTCATGCCTTTAACTTTACTTTTGTTCAATTAAGTCCTTTAAGTTTCATATTTATTCAATTAATATCTTTCATCCAATTCCATTAAAAAATTGCCATTAAGTATATGCAATTAACTAATGAACAAAGATTTTTTGATAAAAAAATTTCTCACATAAAAAATATATAAAATATTTTAATTAATTTTATAGATTTTTTTCATGTGAGTAAAATATTTTTTTAATGGAAAATTTTTAACGAAATTGGATGGAATGCCTAAATTGAATAAATTAGAAACTTGGAGGACTCAATTGAATGAAAGTAAAGTTAAAGGACTGAAATTTATTTCAGTCAAACAATTTCAGTCAAACTTAGATGATGCAATTTGTATTTTAACATATATTAAACCTAAATTTAAAATTTGGGATCTAAATCATTACCTAGGTTAGATTTGGTAACTCTCGCTAATTAAGGATTAGCAACAGACACTTAAATATTTTTTGTATAAGAAAATTCCTCTCTTTTTTTTTTTGTTTAATATCTAGTTGGTACTACTATTTGAAAGTAGGGTTATAAAAGCGCAACCAGTGCTTTGTCGAGTATTGAATGTTAAAGCTCAACTTGACAACAAATATAAAATGTTCAAGCTTCACTTAGGGATTTGCAACAGACTTTAACTCATATTTTTTTATAAAAATTTTCTTCTTTTTTTGTTTTAGTATCTAGTTGGTACTACTTCTATTTTTAATTATTTGGTCCTACTATTTGAAAGTAGGGTTGTAAACACACAAGCTAAGTTTTGTCAAGTATTGAATGTTTAAGCTCACCTTGACAAAAAATATGAAATTTTGAAACCTGGCTTAAGCTTAAACCAACCTCACAAACAATGTTTGAGCTTGAGCTCATCAAAAAATCCATAAGTTTAAGCTTGGCTCGGCTTGATTCATTAATCAAACTGAGCTCAAGCTCAATATCAAGCTCAAACTCATGTTTTTGAGATCAAGAATCCAGTACAAGTATATTATCAGACCCATATTAAGTATATTATTAAGCCCTTGACTTGGATGATAGTCTTAACTCCCAATTAATTAAAGACTTAGTAAGAAATGAGTTAATTAATAATCTCACAAGTAAAGAGATATACACTTGGTTAAATTTTGGAGGGTTTTTTTTTTATTATTTTACATGGGGGCCTTAGGCAATTGCTTAAGTTGCATATAGCTTCAGTCGGCCTTCTTTTCATAATATGATAATCGTGGGGGGGTTGTTCACTGAAGAGTTGAGACTAACAAATGTTTTACACTTGCACTAATGGTTTAGTGACCGGTTTTACTTCTCACTTTGGGCCTATTAAATGAGTGTAATACATTTGTCAATCTCAACTCTCAAGTGAAACACCCCCCATTGTAATACATTATTAAATTACCCACTCAAAAGAGTGAAAACCTTCAAAATGTCCCTGAAACTTTCAAAAGAACCAAAATACCAGTAAAATCAATAACATGATAAGAAAAAAAATGTACCCATTGAAATCCTCTAAAATAATAATATCCAAAATAATGAAAGTAACTTACAAAGTGACCAAAATATTCCTGAAGCCTCCAAACGAACAAAAAATACCTTCAAAAACCTCTAAAATCACTTAAATGCCCCTACAATCACCCCAAAAAAAAAAACCCTTAAAAAGCATTGAATGACAAAAAATGCCTTATGAAATCTTCAAAATGATCATGCTATTCCGTAAAACTTAAAGAATCGCCCCCCAAAACTTTAAAAGTAGCTCAAAAACAACTTTCAAGTGTCCTTTTATAGGTTTGAAGTGTTTGTAATTTTGCATGTGGATGTATAAGTTTATTTGATAGTTTTTATTAATTATTTTAGCATTTCTTTGTTGTTGTACTCGTATTTTGATTGTTGTTATTTTGATTGCGTTTTTTTACGTTGATTTTAGTTTTCTGTATTAGTATTTTAAAGTAATGAATTAAAACTTATTATCTAATATTCACATAAAAATATAGAAAATTTTGTAAATTTCTGTACCAGCGAAAGCAGTACAACCAAACACCAAAAAATATTCAAAAGGGCCACAGTAACATTTTGTAGCCTACTTTTACTGCTTGATTAAAGACTTTAATAATTAATAGTTTAAGTGTAACATATAGCCAATAGATAAAGACCAAGAAATTGAAAGTGAGAGAGATAACCTTAAACCATTGTAGTTCTCTTTGCATCTGTAAAGCTGCACCTGCGATGTGATCAAGTGATGTAGAAGGTGCCAACATCCCTGCCATATGTAATAAGTTATTGCCGGAGGAGGAATCTGGAAAACTCGCCAAAGCGTTTTTCATATTAAGACCAGAGATAAGGCAAAAGATTTTGGCTCGACGATTTTGGACAGCAGCCGAAAAAATGTTGTTTGATAACTCATCACGGCTGAACACAAGTTGTGGATCCGCTTTCACCATTTCAAATACAAACTCAAAAATCCCTTCCCTGGTTGCACGGACGACGGCTTCATGAACGCGACCAGTCCGAATTTGTTGAATACTTGAAATTGAGAACTGTATCTTCATACGACTCAGGAGTTCATTGGATAGGAAGTGGGTCAACTTCATTTCATATAGATGCCTGATACCTTGGTGAATAATCAAAACGTTGAAAAATTAACTATTATAAAACCAAAAAAAAAAAAAAGTCACAATCTCTTTTGCTCGTAATTATCTAAGCGACCCTAAAGATTAGAGTACTCCATTTAAGGTCCGCTTGAGATTAATATCTACAAGTCTCATTTAGTTGTTTCCTTCATTTACTTAGCAAAAAGAAAACAATTTCCGATCCCATGGACTTAGTTTAATAGTGTTAAAAAGTGAGTAAGCACGTGTGCTTATAATAAGTAACAAAATTACCCAATAAGTTAAGAGTATTATATTTGAGGTAAGCTTTTAAGACTAACACCTATAAATCCTATCCACTTGTATTCTTCATTTTCATTAGGTGATAATAAGCAAGTGAAAAACTGAAAATATAAAGAAAAATAAATTAAAAAATTGGAGGGAATGTAATAAAGAACCAATTGGAGTGGATGTGATGTTAATATTTTTAAAATGGGAGGAATATGAAAGTTAGAAACAAATTTTAAGTTTCGATTATGACGGGAATGTAACTTTGAAAAAAAAAACAATTTAAAAATAGTTGTTTAAGTAAATATGTTTGTTCCCATTATGAAACAATTTTTTAATCAAAAAATAATTAAACTAGAAACAATTAAAAATTAGTCATATTATTCTTAGTTGATGTCAGTCTTTGAATTTTGAATCTTCAAACACACAGAAAAATTAAACTAATGTGCAAAACTTAGATATAGTTTTTTCAGTTTAGTACATTAGGGTTTCTAATTAAATTTAAGCACATAGTAATTAACAAATAAAACATAAATAGTGTTATTTCAAAAACAATATAACTCAATACAATTATATGTTTGAATTTAATTATTGTACCTAAGGAATTATAATAAATTGAGTTCTAAAGTACAATACCCAAGAGAGTTTGGAGATTTGAAACTAGTCGGCTCAACAAAGATAGCCCTGCAATGTAAAAACCTTGCTAAATTGTAAATTTGAAAATTATTCTCATAAAACGAACAAAAAAGATAAGCATTATATATGTAAAACCCTAAATTTAATCCTAATTTCAAATTAAATTCTAAAATTTAAATTTCATTATTTTCCAACTTATAATTTCACATTGTTATGAATGCTTTCATTACAGTTTTCTATGATGAAAGGAAATCATGGAGTGGTAATTATTGAAAAAAAAAATCACAAAATTTGATTGTCAATGTTAGCATTCACATCGTTCTCCCTAAAATAGGATAAGAGACCAATTTAGAGAATGAAACCCCCCCGCGGCCCCCAAAAAAAAAAAACTCACAATGGCTTCCCAACACATCACCTAAATAAACATTTTGTTAGCATTTACACCAGCTTATGCAAAAACTACTATTTATTTTAGAATAAAAACCATTTTTAACTGTTTTCGCTAACTATTTCTAAAGCACTCTGTTATTTTATCCTATATTTTATTTCATTGAAATATCATTTTTCTTGATTTTTTTTTTAAAAATTCTCTTTGTTTACACACAACAGCCACCATCCACTTTGTCTCTCTTCACCATTGGAAAATCACAAAATGTATATATGTGTGTGTGTGTGTGTTTTGTATAGGCTACAGTTGTTTGTATATTTGCCCAAGCACATTTTTAAAAAATCATTTTTTGCATAATCGGTTCATGATATGATGTGGGTGATTTTTGGACTTTATTGATTATATTTTGAACTTTATGCTATTTTACATGAACTGGTACAAATGCAATACTTCTCTATATTCAGGAAAGCATTATTTATTCCCAAACTCTTATATATTATTTTTTGTCTTATAACTTGAAAAAAAAAAAAACAAAAAAAAGGGGTGCTTTGCATAGTTTTAAAAGCTAGAATGGTCAACGAACCCAAAAAAAAAGTACCAGTTCCCAGTTTTTTACTAGTTTTGGAGGTTTTGATTGGACCGAATTATAGTTCGATTCTCAGTTGAACTTGCCAGTTTAGTTCGATCTGGTCCTGTTTTTTAAACTATGGTATGATATCTTGAAAAGAGGGTTGAATAAAAAAAATTAAATAAGTAATATTTTTATGAAATAAAGTATAAAATAGGGATTCTGATGTGGATGTTTTGAAAAATTGTTAGCTAAAACAAGAAAAATAATGTTAGGAATCCAACTGTATGTGTGCATGTGTGACTAATGGCCAGTGCGTGTGGTGCTACAAAGTGTGCCTAGGCTGGTGATGTAAGGGGCGTGGGTTGCTGATGCGTCATGCGTGCTCAGCTGATGAAGGGTGTGCTTCCAGTGCAGCTGGGGTGTGTGTAGGACTATGTTGCAGATAGTGAGTGTATTGATTAGTTAGCATTGTATACCTATATTGTAGTGTAGTGACACGTGTATTACTGTAATGATGAAGTGGCAGATGTATGTTAGCTTGGGTGTTAGCTGATGTAAGAGTTAGTTAGAATGCTTAGCTGTTAAGGTAGTTACACAGCTAGCATTGAGTGAGTGGCTGAGGGTATTAGAGTTGGGAATGGGTTGTAAAGATTCATTGAACAGTTTTGCTAATTGAATACTCTTTTTCTCTGTTATTTCTTTCTACCTCTGTCTCTGTTTTCTCTATCCCTGTTCTTGGAGGTTAGTTGTCCTCGAATTCAACTCTCAATTCCCACATTCCTTGCAAATAAATTCTTATATAAAATTTGGAGAAAAATTTAGAGACACAAGATGAATGCTCTTTCACCACCCAAATCTTGCGAAAAGGAACTTTGGACAATGACATACCTGATCCACTAGTTTCATTATCATTGCTTCGATTTCCCACTAGTATTTGAATGTTCAAACGAGTTTCATTGATGGGACCCACTGATTGAATATGAATACCTTTAAAGGAAAAAAAAAAAAAACACAAAATTATATAATTCAAGCTTCACTATATCTGTTTCTAAAATAATAATGAAAAAAAAAAAAAAAAAAAAAAAAGCTTCACTATATCCTAGGATAAATTGATATTTTGATAAAAGAAATAATTACAATTTGGCTTTATTTTAGGAGTAATGTTTATTACATCCAAACTATTTTATATACTTTCACACACATCCCAAAAAGTTATTGAAATCGTGACATGAAATCATGATTTCCAACTTATGGGATATATGTAAAATTATAAAATAGTTTGTGTACAACAAATTAACTCTTATTCTTCTCACAAAAAATAAATAAATAAACTCTTATCCTAAATTACTAAACTGCAACGTCCAAAAGCAAACATATATAGAATCAAGACAGCTATAGATTATATTAGGGGGATGATTTCTCCAAACAATTGATTGCCACAGTTTATATCTTGAAAATTTGGAATCCAAAGTAATGCGGTAAAAAATATTAAAAATTTTAAGTAAGGGACATAAATTATAGTTGTAGTGTTTTTCAAAAAAATAAAGTTATAGTTGTGGTAGGAAGGTCCCATTAACAATTCTGGGTGCTACCTATTTCATGTTTAATTATTATTTGTTTTTTGATAATTCAATAGCTTAAAAGAAAGTTTAAATTCAGAATGTCTTTTTGGAAATATAAAAATGTACGAGTCAAGACTTTGGCCGAAATGTTATCCATTTTAACATGTACTTTTAACTGCCTTAATAAATTTATAAATAACATAAAGATCGCTTAAATTCGGTTAAAATTATTAGCCTAAAGGCTCCCCCCTCCCTCCATTTACGTTCAAAGTAGCTATGCATATATGGGCAAATATAGAGAGGACCTATTTTTTGTGTCAAAATTTTTTACTTTTTTTTTTTTTTTTGCAAATAATCAAAATTTTAGTTTGAAAAAAAAAAAAAAAAAAAAAGATTTTAATGTCTGTTTTTAACTGTTTATCTAATTTTTCACTAAAAAGTTTTTGTTGAAAGTACCATAGATAAAAGCCAAAATCTAAATAAAATAAGCTAATCAATTTTTTGCTAAAAATATTGTAGCAGAAAGTAGAGTGGGACACTAGGATCTACAATAAACAAAAAGACTTGGTATTTTGAGCAAAAATCATAAAATGAGACCTGCAAAAAGTTAATTGCAGCAGACCTTTTGGCCAAAACTTTACAGTAGAATACATGTAACATGGAACGCTAAATGCGAAACGAAATAAGCTTGGGTTTTTCTGGGACTCGCTTGGAGCCAATAAATAGTAAATAAGTTTCAGCAAAAAGCTAGTAAAAATCGGGTGTCAACATATCCTCATCCTTTTATAGCACATTTGATATAAAAGTTACCAAAAACTATATCTTTTGATAAATACTATGCAAATAAGCTACTGAAATAAGTAAATCCCAAACGAACATATTAATATAAAGACAAATTTTAATTACAAAATAAGTTGTAGTCTGAAGCTACAACCTTACTCAACATTATCAAAATTAGTTGTAGCCTTAAGCTACAACATATCCTCATCCTTTACGCTCTTAATACACATATCAAATTTTATGCCAATCAGATATTATTTACTAAATGATCTATAAAATTATATTTTATGCATAATTTTAAACTACAAAAACTTGCAATTAAAACAATCCATTGATGACATAACTATTAATCTTTAATTTTCTAGAAATTTTGCAAACACAGAGAATATAAGAAAAAAAAAAATGTCATCCAATGGTGGTTTTAACAAAATTCACCTCTAATAAAAAGATATTGAGTAAGGTAGCTACAACCAATTTTGTAGCCTTAAGTTACAATCAATTTTATAGCCTTAAGTTACAACTAATTTTGTGAATAAATATTGTCCTTTATATAATTTGCTAAGTGGTTTTTTTTTTTTAAGAATAAACTTTTTAAGCACTATACTTATACAAAAAAAAACCTTTTTAAGTAATATAATAATGTGGTTAAGATATAAACTAGTTATTAATATTAAATCTTAGTTATATTCTGTATGTACTGACTCACATTTTTTATCACTTTCTTTTTCATGTATAAAAATAATATATTATTAGAATGTTATTTATAAGTCCTTTTTCTTTTTTACATTGATTTAAGTTGGGTCTTACTTTTTTTTTTTCATTGATTTAAGTTGGGTCTTACACATTATGCTGCAATATGATTTTGGATTAATGTCAATGTTACATGGCATAAAATATAAAATATTATTTTGGACACACTATAAGCACATTAAAAGTATAGAAACTCTATAACCAAAGTTATAAGAGATTTAAAAATGCTTTTTTTTTTTTAAATTAAAATTTGATTATAAAAAATTTCTATATATCTAAAAAAATTATTTATTTTAAAATATTTTGATCATTTATCATAATTTTTTGTATTAATAATAAAAATTGGGTATTGTGCTTGTGCTATGCAACTTGACTTAAGTATTAATTATCCATTGTAAAACGTGCTTTTTCAATGTATTGCACTATAAATATTAAAACTATTAAGTTAGTTTGTTATAAATTGAACTCTACTTAAACTTTTCAAGAAATTTCAATTTCAATTACTAAAACTATCAAGAAATTTAAAGAAGTTTCACTATTTACTATAAATTATAATCTACACTAATTATTGGTTTTGATAAAAGCAAAATTTACAAAATTTATTATTTAAATAATTTAGGTAAATTATATTTTAAACCCAATAATTCTATTATCTATTTAATGTTTCAATTTTAAATACTTTATTAAAATATTTTCTTTAATTTTAATATAAGTTTGGGTTAACCAGTACTTTGCATACAGATACTATAATAATTAAAATGAAATCATTTCACTTGTCTTTTTTTATCTGCAACAAGTTTCTAAGAATTCTAACACATTTAAAATATGACTCACATGCCAAGAGCTTTTTAACTCAGTTAGTATTTTGGTGTTTTCAACACATCTAGGATTCAAATTTTCCCTCCCTGTTGTAACTATCGAATTACAATTTCACGTTACAATTTCACATTACATTCAAATTCTCAACAAAAAAAAAAAATTTACATATTAATTTAAATAAATTAACATCATCCCTAAAAATTTAAATTAGGATTTCTATTTCAAAATAGACACACACAATTTTTGACTATCGTAATAATTTCTTAAAAAAAATCCTCTTAATTTTTCTAATTCTTGCATTTTTTTCCATAAGCATGTCAAAATTCATTCTTTGAAATGCTTATTTTCACTTATAATGCTATCGAAGAGATCAACAATTTATTAAAATAAAATCTTACTTTTTTTAATTTCGAGTAATGTTTAAGACTATTAATACTACTTGATTTTTTAGAATTTTTATTTTATATTTTGGCTTATGAATCATATGGATAATCTAAAATATATTCATATTTCAATTGATAAAAATCATTTTCATTAGATCAAAATAGTACCACTACATGTGTTACCTAATGCAGTATTAACGGTCAAGATTTTTGTAACTCAATTGGCATCTCTTATTTATTTTTATTTTTTTCCTAATTTGATAGTTACAATAGGGATGGAGGGTTTGAACCCTAGTGTAATTAGGTGCCAAGGTGCCAACTTGTTAAGGTATAAGGCTCTTGGAAGCACCTCTTTATACTTTTTTAAAAAGATGCATCTGTAGTTCAAATCTCTCTTCCCCTTAGTGTAACTTTCGCTTTATAAATTTGGGGGCGGGGGGGGAATATATGGGATTTGTAAATTTAGATATGAAGAATGAAAAGATATGATATCCCAAGTTTCAGCCAATTATTTCATGAATCACAGTTGAAACACTTTTACCCAAAAGAAAATTCAAACACACCTCCTCCCTCCCCTTCCCTCTCAAATGGGCCTCCTGTAATGCCTAGAGCATTGCACCATCTCTTCTCTTCTCCTCTATTTTTGCCTAGATTGGATCTACAAATAGAAGAGATGGGCTTGGTCCTTAAGGGCCCCCTTTTTCATAGGTTTTTATTTATTTCTATGTTTGTCGAGGCATGTGGTGGCTCTATTTCTTCATAAAGTTTATTATCTGTGTTTTACTAGGGACACTGGCTTATGTTCCGACTCTATTACTTCTCTTTAGGAGTGGAATTGTTGGTGACAGCGTGTGTTGGTGAGTGTACAGTACACCAGCCTAGGCAAACATGAGTACTGACCTGGCTGAATCCATACCTTACACGTGGACAAGTTGTAAGGAAAGAAAATGGGACGTTGGCAAAGAGAGGGTATCCATGGATCGTGCCAACGGCTTGCTTACCCTTGGGGAGAGTGAAATACGTGCCTGACATGGGCAAATATAAACAAACTATTTTTTGTTTCAAATTTTTTGCAAATAATCTAACTTTCATCTTTTTTGGAAATAAAGAAATTTTTAGTGTCTATTTTATAAAAACAACTTATCTAGCTTTTTGTTAAAAGATTTTTGCTGAAAGTTTTGTAGCTAAAACCTAAAACCTAAAAAAACAAAAGTTGGTGTTGAAAGATTTTTACTGAAAGTACTGTAATTAAAAGCTAAAAACTTAAATTAAAAAAAAAAAAAAAAACAAAAGTTAATTGATTTTGTTGCTGAAAATACTATAACAAAAGTGTAAAGTGGAACACTCGACCCGCAATAAGCAAAAAAAGACTAGGTATTTTGAGCAAAAATCATAAAATGCGACCCATAAATTGTTGATTGTTAACTTTTTGACCAAAACTTTGCAGTAGAATACATATAACATGGAATCCTAAACTTGAGCCAAAATAAACTTGGGTATTTTGTGGGACTTGCATGGGCAAAAAACTATAAGTTTTAGCAAAAAAACCAATAAAAAGCTGATGCTAAAAGTAGCCTTAGCCTTTTACAACACATTTGATAAATACTATGAAAATAAGCTATTAGGAATAAGCAAATCAAACGGACATATTAATATAACTTTCTAAGTTGTTATTATTATTATTATTATTATTATTATTATTATTGTTATTTTGAGAATCAACTTTTTAAGTAACGTATTTGTCCCAAAAAATTTTAAGTAATATAATTACAAGGTTAAGATATAAACAAGCTAATTTATAATAAATCTTAGTTATATTCTATATGTGCTGACTCACATTTTCTGTCACTTTCTTTTTCATGTCTAGAAATAGTAAATTATTAGAATGTTATGAGTAGAAGTTTATTTTTTTCAACATTGATTTAAGTTGTTCTTGTGCAATATGATTTTGGTTTGATGTAAGTGTTACATGTCATAAAATATACTTTCACTGTGTGGACACACTATAATCACATTTAAATTATAGAAACCCAATAATCAAAGCTTTAAGAGGTTTAAAAATGCTTTTCTTATTTAAATTCTATTATAAAGAAATTCTATATATCTAAAAAACTCATTATTTATTTTAATTTATTTTGATCATTTATAATAATTTTTTGTATTAATAATAAAAATTGGGCATTGTGCTTGTGCTATGCAACTTGACTTAAGTATTATCCTTTGTAGGACGTGCTTTCTCATTGTACCGCACTATAAAATTAAATTTATCAAGGTAGATTTTTATAAATTAACTCCATTTAAATTTAAAGAAATTAAAAAAAAAAAGACTCAAATTTAAATTTAATTATCAAAATCTATCAAAAATTTTAAAGAAGAGCTTCACCATTTATTATAAATTATAATCTACAATAATTCTTGGTTTTGATAAAAGCTAAACTTACCCAATATATTATTTAAATAATTTGGAAAAATTATATTTAAACCTTATAACTCTATTATCTATTTAATTTTTTAATTTCAAATATTTTCTATAGCTTTCATATAAGTTAACCAGTACTTTGCATAAGCATAACTATAATAACAAAAATGGCGTCATTTCACTTTCATTCCTTTTAGCTACAATGATTTTCTAAGAATTCTAACGAATTTAAAATATGACTGATCATATGCCAAGAGTTTTTTAATTTAATTGGTCATTCCTAAAATATTAAATTAGGATTATCTATTTCAAAAATAGATTCATGCAATTACTGACTATAGAAATAGTCTCTTATAGAAATAATTTCTTCCAAAAATCCTCTTAATTTTACTATTTCTTGTATGTTTTTTCCATAAGCATGTCAAAATTCATATTTTGACATACTTATTTTTCATTTCCAATGCTACCAAAGAGATCAAGTTATCGATGTAAAATCTTGCTCTTTTTAATTTCGAATAATGTTTAAGACTGTTAATCTTAACTTAATTTTTTAGAATTATTATTTTGTATCTAGGCTTATGAATCACATGGATTATTCATATAATCTTAACTTAATCATAACATGGATTAATCTGAACTTAATCTTAACTTAAACACATGGCTTATAAATCTTAACTTAATTTTTTAGAATTATTGTTTAGGCTTATTTTTTTAATTAGATTTTTTTTAGAATTTATTCATATTTTAAATGAGAAAATTTATTTTCATTACATCAAAATGGTAGTATAGTACCACTATATGTGTTATCCGCTGTAGTATTAATAATGTTGGGTGTTACAACCTATAGATATGTTTTGTTTCATTGTCAAGAGTTTTGTAATTCAATTGGCACTTATTTATGTTTTTTCTTTTTTTAATAAAAATTCAATAGTTACAATGAGGGAAGGGAGGTTTGAACCCTGGTGTATCTAGGTGCGAAGGTACAAATTAGTTAAGTTACAAAGCACTTGGCAGCACCTCTTTACGTTTCTAATAGAGGCATCTAAAGTTCAAATCTCTCATTTCCTATTATAACTACCACAATATGAAAAAAAAAAAAAAAAAAAAAAAAAAAAAAAGGAGAAGAAGAAGAGAGACAGAATTTGTAAATTTAGATATGAAATAAAGAAAATATACGATATTCCAAATTTCAACCCATTATTGGATGATACAAGCACCCCCCCCTCCCCCTCTTAAATAAACAAAAACTGTTATTGCATGATGTTACCTAAAAAATCCTTAATAAAATTAAATCCATTTGCCAAATGGGCCTCTTGTAATGCTATCTCTTCTCTTCTCTTTTGGGCTATATTGGATTTACAAACGAAGGACATGGGTTTGGGCCTCAAGGGACCCCTTTTTCATAAATTTTTTTTTAAGGGATATCATCACATAAGTCGCATTTATATAATTAAATTCATCCATTATTTGCATAATACTAAAACAAGTCAACGAAAAACAAGAGTGAAGAGTAAAAGGGATGGTACTAACCGGAATAGATCCATCGTTTCCAAAATACGAGCCGATTTCCACTTAGGAAATAATCAGGCATACGTGCCAGTGCATAAAAAGGGGTGTTACCAAGTCTGTCTTGAGCAACAACCAAACTTGGACAACGGTTGACTAAATCCAAAGCAATATCTATACCGTGTTGTACCATGTGGACAGAGAAATTAATCAATCATACAGAATTATATTGCGAAAATTTCAAGTAGGAAATAATACTCAATGGATAGTTTAAGACGAAGAGTTAATTCTTACCCAAAGCTTTGTTACTTATTGCCTCGCAAACAACTCTGGCCCCCATGCTGCCATTTTCTGGCATGAGAATTTCTAGCGGAGTGAGCAAATAGAGATAACGAGCCAATTTTAAATGCCCGTAGTAAAGAGCTTGAACAACTGGAATAGTTCCGAAGAACCCATTTCCAATTCTGATCAAGTTCTCATTCTTTCGAAGCATGCATTCTGCTATACGGTAGTTTCCATTACAAGTTTCCTGAGCTAGAGCTGTGAGACCTTGATTATCTTTTATTTCCAAATTTTCTTCAGACATTTGCTTTACCAACTGCTCCACTATATGCACATGTCCAGCTTCAGCAGCAACATGAAGTGCGGTCTTGCCCCTAACTGTGATTTTTGCACTTATTGCGTCCGGATGGCGATTAAGGAACTCCTTGGCAGCATTCCAATCACCAATTTTCAAAGATTTGTATAAGTCAATACAAATCCCAACACCATCATCAATGTTTCCCTTTTTGTCACTTTCTCCTGCCAAACTTTATTTGATTATTTATTTATTTTTTCAGAGAAATTTTTTTTTTTTTATTTTCCAGAGAATGAAATGAAACGAAACCATTCTGAGATCTACATGTCAACTATCAGTTGATATTTTTGTTAATTCTGAATTTAAATATTAATTAAATACCTAGAGACATTGGATTTAGTACAGACAAGAGCCATACCGTGTCAAAGCAAGTGCAATATTAAAAATCTATAAGAGATTAAAACATCCCTATAAAGTATGGTGAAACTTGAGGGAAAAAATCTATAAGAGATTAAAAATGATTCTTATTAACACAATAATTATGAAGATGAGTTAGTGTTTAGGAATCAAATCTACATAAATGTGAAAGGTTGAATAAATGTAATGCTACTAATGAATTAAGTAGTATACAAAGAGAGCTAGGGGCAATGTCAAAGCCAAATTAATTTTACGGGATCTAAGTTATATATAAAGCCAAATTAATTTTATGGGGTCTAAGTTATATATATGTGTGTGTGTAGACATAAAAATAATAATAATAATTATAAAAAAAAGAAGAAGAAAAAAGTAGAGTTATCTTTGTTGTTAGTATACAAAGGAGTAGAGAAAGAATAGAATGATACATGTCATTTTTGGCATTGGCACTAGTAACCAAATATGTGGGAGTAAAATGCTTTTTTCAGATTTTGATGAACCAGTAACTGAAAATGTTACTTTCAAAGTTTCAATAATTCAAATGAAGTTCCTTTGAAACAAAAAGTAAAGGTTCATATCTGCTTAGAAAATATAGATCGCCAATTTATTTCTGATGCCGATTATATATTTATATGCTCAGTTTGAAAACTATTATTTAAGACTAGGCCAAAGGTCAAGAATGAACTGATTGGACAATTGCTGTAGAGTAATTGTTGCAGCAAGCTCAGTGCAGTAGCAAGAAGTACAACAGCAGTATCAGCTCAATAATAGCATGTAGTTAATGTGCAATTAGTGGCATATGGTTAATTGTAATCCGCACATGCTTATTTCAATTAGGTCACATGCGTATTTGAATTAGGACATGTGCTAGTATGAGCTATAATAGTAGTTTGATAGTTGATAGGAGATAGATAGAGTTAGTTACGACAGTTAGTACCATAGAAGAAGTTGTTTCTAACCAAGCCTAGCTTGAATATAAGAGGCTAGTTCTTATAATCATGGAAGTTAAGCACTAAAGAACTAAGTGAATTCTCTTCTAAGTCTCTAAAGTCTCTCATTCTCCCTCTTAATCTCTAGGGGCTCGGTTCCCTCTAAAGAACCACTACAGTTTCCATTACCTAAACAACAAACCACCTTTTAAGGAACGTCTTAACAACCAACTTTTAAAAAAAGACTATGATATTCTCTCGAGGGATTGTAGTTTGTTAGGGACTACGGAAAAAACGCAATAATCAAGGTGCTGATGACATTTAAATTTTGCTGGACTTACAATTTATGGTGAAAAAAATAAGATGATGAGAGAATTGTCTTCCATTAAAAATCTGACCAAATTTATGAAGATGTATCATTGTTAAGCAATCAAGAAATAGCTTTTAGAGAGAAACTAAGCCACCGTAGCTTATTCATAGCAATGTGTGTGGACCGAAACCATCATTGCTTTGTACAAAAAACTATTTTCTTCTCTTTATTGATGATTTTAGTAAAAAAGATTATTTTTTTCTAAAATAGAATTATGAGGATTTTAAAATTATTTAAAAAGTTTAAACTATTGTAGATAGGTTTAGTAGTTATGAAATTAAGACCTTGTGATTCGATAGAAGGGCAAATTCAGATAAAATGAATTTTATGAAACAAATAGTATTGGCCATCTTTAAGTCCTTAGAACGGTAAATCAAATCAAAATGGCATTGCTGAAAGAATGATTGGATAAATTCTTAAAATGATCAAGAGCTATGATCCAAGATTAGAGTGGACAAAAGATACAGTTTCAACTTACATGTGTTTAGGAGCATAACATGGTGTTATCGTTATTATTTGTATGTGTTGAAATATCTATTCCAAAATGCATTTTATATGTATTTTGAGTCTAAGTTTTCAGTGTCCAAAAGTGTATTGGATATCCATGTTGATGAATGAAGAAAACTGTTCAAGAAATTGCTTGAGAGTGTTGAATTTTGCATCTCTACTGCACTTCGAAGAGACAGGCATATTGAGAAGTTGTTACGACTTTGTGTGCCTAAGGTTTTGTACTGAGCTACTACCATTTGTATTGGAGCATGTTACTGTGAAGAACTTTGCACAAATCAACTGCATCAATCAAGGATTGTTGTAAGATTTAACCACACATTGGTAGATTTGTGTACATTGAAGAAGTTTGCTAAAAAGAGTAGTCCAACTAAGGTTAGATATGGACTTGGATAGGTCAATAGGTTCTACTATAGGTAGGTAGGTACTTCAGGATCATGTAATATTTCTTTTACTCGTAAACTCAATATTTTTTAGTAGATTATTCAAGGAGTACTGACCTAAATATTATTCATTGGGGTTATTCCTACAAAGGTTTTCCTATCGTAACCATATTGCCTATGTCAAATTTATTTTCTACTCCACATTAACTCTAGACCAGCAATGTAGTTGTACCTTCAATTGGGCATTACATGTAATTGGACCAATTAAACAACATGAAATAGGAACACCCAAGATGATGGGACATATCTTGTTTTTTTTCTTTACCTATTGAAAAACATGTTAATTAAGTTTGGAAGAACTTTCCTATCTACATCCATCACCAACATCTCTTATTCATAAAAATATTTTCATTAATATCACTAGAAAGAAGTTCTAGTGAAATACTATCGTAAATGGGAAGTATACAAGATCTCAATGATTCAACTAGAGAATATCAATAATTAAACGTGTGTTTTTTCCTATTTGAGGACCTATAGAATATAAAAAAATGTTATGAACAAAGAGATCAAGGCAATAGAAAAAAATGATAAATGGAAGTAACAACTTTGCTATATGGAAGAAAGGCTATTGATGTACAATGATTTATAACATGAAGAGGAGTGAAAAAACAAAAAACAAAAAGAGGAAAAGAGATACAAACCAAGAATGGTACACCTAGCGTTAGGTATTAATTAGGATGAGATATTTGCCTTTCTTTCTTGTTTGGAAATTATACCACTAATAATTACTAGAATAGCATAAAATAAATATATAGTTATCAAAATTATGATAAATATGCTTTTTGAATGCTTATCTGGAGGAAGATGTGTTTTCCCACTTTGTTGCCATGGGCTATACTCTTAAAAGGAATTAAGAGTTCACATATATTTACAATGAAAAACAAGAGAAACATTCTAAAGGAACACGAACAACAGAGATAGTACGAAAGATTTAACAAATAATAGAAATATCCTCTAAAATTCAAGAAGTTATAGAGGACAGCTTAGGCAAAGAATTTTCATACAGGGTAGTAAGGTTGAAGAACAACCTCAATAATGGAAATTAGAGCTTTTAAACACACCTTCAAGACTCTCTTTTTAAGTCACCAAATCATCTTTGTCAATACCAGTTTGATTAGATGATAGATGTGTGTTTTTTTTTTTTTTTTTTTAAATTTTTTAGAAGAAATACTGTTATCTGTAGAACAATCATGAAGGTCAGAAGAAATAGGCTCCATCAATACCAATAAAGGAGATGACGTTCTCGCTTTTTGGGTTAAGGCATGAACTAAGATTCATGTATGTGATTGGGCTTATAAGTTATAACTTGTCATAACGATGAAGATAAAGTAAACCCAAAATTGTTAAATAATTTGGTTAAAAGCCTGAGTTATCTAACACGTATAATGGAGGACTTTCCCTTTGGTATTGGCCTCGAAAGTCGCAACATGAAACTGAAACTGCTTATTAGGACACATTTAAAGATTGCAAATAGAATTATTGCTACTTGAACTTGTTACACTTTACGTTAGATTGCCCTAATCACTTTTTAAAGAATTTTAACTTTTGGGATATAGCAATAATGAAAGGGCTAAAGACATGGAATTATGGATGATAGAAAGAGCATTATTGGGTTTGAACGGGAGATAATACTTTCACTATTATGTTGACTATTAAATCACCCAATATTTAATACACTTTCTAGAAATTTTAACAAATTTTAGTGGAGAAAAATGGCACTGTACTAAAAAATAAAAAAATAAAAATAAAAAGCTTTCATTCTTTCATCCAAGATAATCTCATGTTTATTAAATCATAGTGCAAGTCAACTTAGAGTAAAGGTGGGCTGTTAGCCTTAGCCACCCATTGGTTTTCTTTTTATTTCTATGCATGTTAGATAATATGATACATTTTTTGCCTCTTTACATAGAACACTGAAGCTGCACCTCCTAAACGAGTCCAAATCTTCTGTGCCACTTTTTATGTACCACTCTATGTTGCACCAATCACTACTTGCCATGTTTTCATTTTACTTTCTTTATAAAATAAATAAATTTAAAATGGAAAACAATCATACATATGGTAAGTAGTGATTAATGGAACATAAAGTGGCATACAAAAAGTGATACAAAGGATTTGCATTCCTCCTAAACTGCATAAGCTCACACAACTATTTTGTCTTCAAATGTTCCATAAGCTCATCCATTGTACATTTGGCAAATCGCAATAAGTTAAAGTTGAAAAATAAATAGGGTTATTTTAATATATAGGAAAAATTAATAAGATTATTTTAATCTTTCAATTAGTTGAATTTTTACATCAATAAATTTAATTTATGTAAATTAAATCACATTAATTACATCATTTAAAATGGATCAATTTCATGGTTCACATATTAAATATTACAAAATTTAAATTATATCTAATATCATGTTATTTAAAATTTTAAATAATGAAACAGTTTATATAACAATAAATATATGAGAATCTAATTATTTCTAATGAAATGGAGAGGACTTCCAAAGTTTTAACCATTAACTGCGCGCAAAGTGTAATTCGTAAGAATTGTACTAAACAAAAACAACAAATGAACAAAACAATGAAGAAGATGGTGACAATGGGAACTATTTGGACCTTAATTCCATTGTGGCACGTCACTGTCTTTTCCAATTCTTCGGATGGGAGGGACTTTCTTCCTAAAACGTGACCTCAAGGCTGTAACGCAATCACAACCTATTTCTTATTTTCCCCCCTACTTTTTAGGGAATGCTTTCAAGCTTTTTTTTTTTTTTTTTTTGTAAGTTTGTCGTCGTCTTGGTTATCTTACAGCCTGTTTTACACACCCGCACACACAGAAAATAAGATAGAGAGAGAAGTACCTGGCTTACTACTTGAGTCAAGCTTGCCTTCTTCTAAAGGAACTGAAGCCATACTGTCCGAAGTAAAACCGGTTTTTAAAATCACGTGAGAGGGAGAGATACTTGACATTTAATTAACGAATTGAATGATCTAAATTACCTGCTACTTGGGTCAGGACCTTTAGGTTTGTACTTTCCTGCCAAGGTATCCCAAGCAATTCTGGCCGAAGTAATCTCCCTAATATCAGAAAATGTGTCCGGCCCGCATGAATTCTGGATCACATGTAAAGCCATGGCATTTGAGACAGTTTCATTTTCTGGTGAAGGAGAACCGCTCCTTGATTCAACAATGTCCCAAAGACTTTGAGCCATCAAAGATGTCTTCACCCGAACACTCCAATCCAGATAATTGTCTTGCTTAAGAACTTCAACGACAGCTGCACTGAAGGCAGGCTTTGTTTCCATGTTTGATCTGTCAATATAACCAAATTGTGTCTGAAAGAAAATAAATGAAGATTTGGTTGTATCGTATCCCTGCTACGAATTCAACTTTTTAAAATTTTGTTTGATAATAATTTGGAAGTCAGTATCGACATTTTTTGGAATTGAGATGTCAAAATTTTTAGAGATTGATACATGGATATTAGTGGTAGGCAGTGCTGCAGCACTAGCATTGAATTTCAGGTAATTTAAATATTTTCTTTTGAAAAATTCACATAATTAAAATATTTTATTTTCAACAGGTTACATATTGTAGTTGATTTTCTCTTAATTTACAAATCAAATAAAAATTTTATATTGATTATCTCCTTTTATGCCCAATAATTCTATCAAAAAGCCTAATTATTGTTACTGTGTATAGAATAATACAAGAATGTGGGCAGTGTGCAAAAATGCACTAATTATTCCCAAATTAAAATTTTAAAACTTTTAATTTTTCTCATTATGTAATTAATTATTTGTGTGATATTATGCAATTAGAAAAATACTAAAAGTTACTACAAATTTTACTATAAAATAACTTACAAAATTATGTCAATGGTGTCACTTTAATAAAATAATAAATCATTATAATAAATTATTAGTGTATTAATTATTTTTATGACGGGTGATCCATCAATTTATAACATTTTTTTAAAAAAAAATTGTAATATTTCTTACATCACCTATTCGACTAACTATTTAACAATACAATAAATTTATTTATTTTTCTCATAATACACTGAATTTTTATGTCATTTGAAATTACTTATTCAATTAAACAAAAAGACAAAAATTACCTATGACCTCATCACTCAACTTTATTAATTAAAAAATTATTTCGACCACAGAGTCACAGACCCACACCCATTGCAATTTGCTCGCACTATTAACCAATCAAATAAAAGTGCTCAAAAACTTTACTACCAATTCTACTAGTAAATAAAGCCTCAAACTAGTAACTTTACTAAGAACCAAGAAAGGCACAAAGACACTCGGACAAAAGTCACAACCCACACAGAGACGATAAAAGTTTAGCTAGAAAAGGGATGAGATTAGAGAGTGCGAAAGAAAGAGAGAGAAACCAAAAAAGCAGATCAAATCTAAGAGAGAGAGAGAGAGAGAGAGAGAAGAAATACCAGTGATGAAGCAGCAACACGGCGCAGACAATCGGCCTGCTGGCGGCGGTGGCGCGGCCTCCTCTTTTGTAATCAAAACAAAAGAAAAAAAGAAAAGGTGGCGAGAAACAAACCAGAATTATTAAAAAAAAAAAAAAAAACTGTGTGGACAAAATCACAAATTCAATGACCAACAAACACGCACTTGTATGGATACTAGAAAGGAACAGGTGACAAGAGGAACTCTTGAAGATTGAGAGAGAGTTGGTGTGAAAACCAAAAAAGAAAGGAGAAGGAAAGATTAATAAAGAGTCACTGAGAGAGAAGTCAGAGAACCAAGGATGAAAGGTTTAGAAAAGGGGTTAGGTATGCATGATTAGAAAAAAATAGCGGGGAAAGGGAGCGACGTTGGAAATTTCTTAGCTGTTCAAACTTCAACTTTAAAACGCGTACGACCGTTTCAACAAAAAAAAAAAAAAAAAAAAAAAAAAAAAAAAGACTCGACAGGTGACACCCATGGCGTCTCCAATTTCCTTTATTTTTTTAATTACACAAATTCTGGAAAATTTAACTCCACGACAAATAAAGATGCTTGAGCTAATTTTCTAAGTTCACCAACTCCCCCATTATATGTGTTAAATATATTATTAGTAACGTGATGTGTTATAACATGTTATATATGTTAGAGTGAATGTAGAAAGAAAAGCATAGAATAGGACACCGAGAACATGAGAGTTACGTGGTTCAGCCTTGTCAGCCTACATCCACGAAAGAATCCCTTAAGGGTTACATATTTATTGTATAAGAGTGTAAGACAATAACCTGTGTTACAATGAACCCTAACATCAGGGCCGGCTCTATGGTGGAGCAAGAAATGCGACCGCCTAAGGCCTCAAGTAAAAAAAAAAACCCCAAATTTTAACCAATAAGATTATTTATAATCAATAAATAAAATAATTTTTTTTACTAGATGAAAAACAAATAAAAAAATAGAGAAAAATACAATGTCGTCCATAATATTTTTCACAACACTTTTACAACTAATACTAAGTAGCAAGTTGTTACAGCCTATTGTTGATGGCAAAAAAATAATTATAGTGATATTTTCAAATAAAAACAAAAAGCAGTTTAAAATCTAAGATTTGTTGTAAAAAATATTGTTAATGTTGCACTTCTAAAAAAAAAAAAGAATAATAATAACAGTTTAATTAGCAAACTTTTACTAGTTTTCATCTAAATCAACCACTAACACCACTGTTTTATTTACAACTATCAATCTATCACATCAACAAGTATGAAAAATTTTGTCAAATTTTTTCTGTCTTAAAAATTCCAAAAAAAAAAAAAAAATTCTATGTAGTTCATGTTAATTAGTAGTAATTTTACATCTAAATTAAGATGATCAATTTTCGCCTTAGGCCCCCAAATGCATAAAGCCGCCCCTGCCTAACATGAGTATATATAGGCGACTAAACCCTAGACTACTAGTACAAGTAGGATTAAGCTTAGACCTCTTACATTGGGCTAATATGTCTAATATATCTCTAACACCCTTCCTCAAACTCAAGGCGAAAACTCGATGAAAGTTTGAGATTGGATAAGCATGAGAAAATCCCTTGAAGAATGCCTTTGAAGAAACCACAATGAAGAATATCCCAATTGAACAATTTAGGAGTTTCAAATGAAGAAACGGGGTCCAATATTAGAATCTATGCGAAAAACAGAGCAAGATAGGCCCTTTCAGAAATTTTGACTTTTGGTCAAATGTCAATGCAAAAGTCAAAGTCAATGGATACATGGTCCGGGTTGGTTTTGGGTTTCTGGGTCACGTCATAGATCATCTGCAAAGATGCTGACGTCATCATATGATGTGGCACTGACAAGAATTAGGGCTGATGTGGACGTGCTTGCATGGCTAATGACATCATCAAATGACGTCAGATGACATCATTAGTGGTTCTTTGGCACGTGGCAAGAGCATGACGGCATCCACCGACGCGTGGAAGAGAACTAGAAACATGGTGATGCGTGTAGGCGCATATGAGTGAGATTAACGGTCAGACTTCTCAGGTTTTGCAAATCGTCAGGCCACGAGTTCGACAGAGCGGCACGTGTGGCCATAATCCTATCTAAGATTCGAGATTTATGGTGACACGTAGGAGATTTTCCAAATCCAACTGCGGCGCATGGAGGTGCATGGTTAAGTTTCAGGTGACCAAATTTCTGGGTTTTCCTCGCAGGAGGCCGAGGAGCACGTATGTGGGGTTGATTTCATCAAGCGAAGGCTTGATTTGCACAAATTTGAAAGGTGAGTGTGCACGTGATCATCTTTTTTTTTTTCTTTTTTTTTTTAAAAAAAAAATTTATTGCTAGAGATGTTTTGTTTGATGCCAAGACCGAAGTTTGGCTCTAATACCATGTTAAATATATTATTAGCAACATGATGTGTTATATCGTGTTATATATGCTAGAGTGGATGCAAAATGAGAAGTATAGAATAGGATACCGAGAACACGAGAGTTACGTGGTTCAGCCTTATTGACCTACATATACAGATAAATCCCTTAAGAGCTACATCTTTATTGTATAAGAGTGTAGTGTAATAATCTATGTTACAATGAGCCCTAACATTAGTATATATAGGCAACTAAACCCTAGACTACTAATACAAGTAGGACTGGGTTTGAGCCTATTACATTGGGCTAATATGTCTAATATATCTCTAATAGTATGCATATGCCCAGCTTCAGCAGCAATGTGAAGAGTTGTCCTGTCCCTAATTGCAATTTTTGAACTTATTGTCTGGGGAGGGCCAATAGGAACTCCATGGCAGCATTCCAATCACCAATTATAAATCTCAACGCCATCATTAATGTCTCTTTCTCCTGTCAAGCTTTATTTTATATATTTATTTTCCAGAGAATAAAATGAAATGAAACCATTCTAACATCTACATGTCAATTATCAGTTGATTTTTTATGTTGATTTTGAAATTTTATTAATATATGATGGAAAAAATAAGTGGGGTTTGAAATTTCCTAGAGAAGAGATACTCACACAAATGGCGTTACCACCTTCCATTTTTTTTTTTTTTTTTAAATACATTATCCTTCTTAAAATTTTATAGAATGAAACTCAGACTGTTAATTTAAAAAATAATAAAAATAACACTTTCCCTTTCTAAAATATTAGTAATGAAATATTTTAAATTTTTATAAAATTCTCTTTACCAAAATTTAACCATGGTTAATAAAAACATAACTAATAAATTTAGAATAAAAATGTAAAATTTGTCAAGAAACAAAAGACTTAGGGGGTGTTTGGTAGAGGAGTTTGAGTAATGTTGTTTGGATATTTTTGATATACATGTAGGTACAAATATGTGTAATGTTATTTAAAATGATCAAAAATGTATTTGAGCTTACCTACCAAACACCCCATTAAAAGTTGAAACGTCTAATCTCTCCCCAATCCTTTTTTAAGAAGAAGCAAAAGTCACACTTAATAATATAAAATACTCTTTTTAACTTTGCAAACCTGTCCTTTAGCAAAGAGTGTATTAATACAAAAACATTTTTAATATTAATTTAACAATATTCAATCAAATGGATGTCAAGGGGGGAAAAAGTCTCCCTCAATGTCTGGAGTGAAATGTCATTCCACCAAACCTTATGAAAGATAATATAATAATTACTCATTTTTTTTCCTTTAATACTTTGATAGTTATAAACTTATAGGAGCATTTGAATCTTAAATGCAAATGTTAATCAATTAAGCTATAAAGCTATTTACCTTGCCCTTTTATTTTTCTTCCTCTTTGCTATAAGCAACTTTCCATATATATATACTAGTCGCTAACCCGTGTGATGCACAGGAAAGTTTTGCAAAATATATATATTATATTATGATATATATTTAAATTATATGCAATTACAATAATCTCATTTCTCGTGTTCAAATCCATGCAATAATAAAAACACTAAATAAGAAATGTTGTATTAAAAAAAAAATGACAAAAACCACAAAACCAAAGCCAAAAAAACAAACTCACTTTTAAGGAAGTCAACTCTTTGAAGAATTGGAACAATTAGGACATGTGGCATATGAAGAAACTTTCACTTGTCAAACTATTGAATTCCATTAAACAAAAACATATTAAGCAAAGAAGTTAACACTACCAAAACCCAAAATCCAAACCCACTTTTGAGATCTTAATTGGGCAGTGAAGACCCTTTCCGCATTTGATGTTACAAAGATTGCATCTTAATTTATTGAGCTTCCTTTGCTTCAAGAAAACAGGAAGGTTTGCAACGGTCATGAATATCAGTTACTGAATTTCGGTGCATATCAATCCGTAGGAAAGTTGTCATAACAATCATTGCCATTATTGTAAGCTAAAAGAAGAAAACAAAAGAAAAAGTTCATATTACTCATATTTGGGTATAATGAAATTTGATAAAGAAAAGAAAGTTTAAAAAAATACTATAAAGCTCATCTTACTTGAATGAACTTGAAGATGTAGACAAACGAATTCCTATTCGTGAGCAAGAATTCTCTTGACAAGCAAGCTTTCACCAGTTCTGCCTTTTTGACACCATACTTTTTTGTTGTCAAAGCAGTTGGATGGCTTTTAGCCTTGTCAAACTGAGTTGCAAGTTCATCTCTGAGTTTCCGTCCCACATGGAAAGATTGGAATGCCTCAGCAAAGTATCAGTGGCATGTGGTTGTAGCCTTAACCTTACTCAATATCATTAACATTACTACATATTTTGAAAATCTAATTATTAGATTGTATATTCTTTACGCTTTTAATACACATGTCAAATTTTGTGCCAATCGGATATTATTTACTAAATGATCTATAAAATTATATTTTATATATGCATAATTTCAAACTATAGAAACTTGCAATTTAAACAATCTATTGATGACATAGCTATTAATCTTTAATTTTCTAGAAATTTTGCAAGCATGAAGAATATAAGAAAAAAAAATGTAATCCAATAGTGGGTTTGTCAAAATTCACCTCTAATAAAAAGATATTGAGTAAGGTAGCTACAATCAATTTTGCAACTAAATTTTGTCCTTTATATAATTTGCTAAGTGATTATTTTATTTTTTTAAGAATCAAATTTTTAAGCAATATACTTATACAAAAAAAAACCTTTTTAAGTAATATAATTATGTGGTTAAGATATAAACAAGTTATTAATATTAAATCATAGTTATATTCTGTATGTGCCGACTCACATTTTTTATCACTTTCTGTTTCATGTATAAAAATAATATATTATTAGAATGTTATATATGAGTATAAGTCCTTTTTTTTTACATTGATTTAAGTTGGGTCTTACTTTTTTTTTCCATTGATTTAAGTTGGGTCTTACACATTATGCTTATGCAATACGATTTTGGATTAATGTCAGTGTTACACATCATAAAATATAAAAATATTATTTTGGACACATTATAAGCACATTAAAAGTATAGACACTCTATAACCAAAGTTATAACAGATTTTCCCCTAAAAGGAGTTATAAGAGGTTTAAAAATGCTTTTTTTAAAAATTAAAATTCAATTATAAAAATTTCTATATATCTAAAAAAATTATTTATTTTAAAATATTTTGATCATTTATCATAATTGTTTGTATTAATAATAAAAATTGGGTATTGTGCTTGTGCTATGCAACTTGACTTAAGTATTATCCATTGTAAAACGTGCTTTTTCAATGTATTGCACCATAAATATTAAAACTATTAAGTTAGTTTGTATAAATTAAACTCTACTTAAATTTTTCAAGAAATTTAAAATACAATTCCAATTAAAATTCAATTACTAAAACTATCAAGAATTTTAAAGAAGTTTCACTATTTACTATAAATTATAATCTACACTAATTATTGGTTTTGATAAAAGCAAAATTTACACAATTTATTATTTAAATAATTTAGGTAAATTATATTTTAAACCCAATAATTCTATTATCTATTTAATGTTTTAATTTTAAATATTTTATTAAAATATTTTCTTTAATTTTCATATAAGTTTGGATTAACCAGTACTTTGCATACATATCCTATAATAATTAAAATGAAGTCATTTCACTTGTCTTTTTTTAACTGCAACGAGTTTCTAAGAATTCTAACAAATTTAAAATATGACTCACATGCCAAAAGCCTTTTAACTTAATTAGTTAGTATTTTTGGTGTTTTCAACACATTTAGGATTCAAATTTTCCCTCCATGTTGTAACTATCGAATTATTCCCCCAAGAAAAAATTTACGATACAAATTCACATTACATTCAAATTCTCAACAAAATAAAAAAATAAAAAAATTACATATTAATTTAAATAAATTAACATCATTCCTAAAAAATTAAATTAGGATTTCTATTTCAAAATAGATTCACACAATTATTGACTATCAAAATAATTTCTTAAAAAAATCCTCTTAATTTTTCTAATTCTTGCATGTTTTTTCCATAAGCATGTCAAAATTCATTCTTTGAAATGCTTATTTTCAATTATAATGCTATCGAAGAGATCAACAATTTATTAACATAAAATCTTACTTTTTTAATTTCGAGTAATGTTTAAGACTATTAATACTACTTGATTTTTTAGAATTTTTATTTTATATTTTGGCTTATGAATCATATGGATAATCTAAAATATATTCATATTTCAATTGATAAAAATCATTTTCATTAGATCAAAATGGCAATATAGTACCACTACATGTGTTCCCTAATGCAGTATTAATAATGTTGGGTGTTACAACCTATTAGATATGCTGTTTAACATTCAAGATTTTTGTAACTCAATTGGCATCTCTTTATTTATTTATTTATTTTCCTAATTTGATAGTTACAATAGGGATGGTGGGTTTGAACCCTTGTGTAATTAGGTGCCAAGGTGCCAACTTGTTAAGCTATAAGGCTCTTGGAAGCACCTCTTTATATTTTTTAAAAAAGATGCATCTGTAGTTCAAATCTCTCTTCCCATTAGTGTAACTATCGCTTTATAAATGGGGGGGGGGGGGGGGGGGAGATATGGGATTTGTAAATTTAGATATGAAGAATGAAAAGATATGATATTCCTAGTTTCAACCAATTATTTGATGATTCAAAGTTGAAACACTTTTACCAAAAAAAAAAAAAAAAAAATCAAACACACCTCCTCCCTCCCCTTCCCTCTCAAATGGGCCTCTTGTAATGCCTAGAGCATTGCACCATCTCTACTCTTCTCCTCTATTTTGGCCTAGATTGGATCTACAGATAGAAGAGATGGGCTTGGTCCTTAAGGGCCCCCCTTTTCATAGGTTTTTATTTATTTCTCTGTTTGTCGAGACATGTGGTGGCTTTATTTCTTTATAAAGTTTATCATTTGTGTTTTACTAGGGACATTAGCTTATGTTCCAGCTCTATTACTTCTGTTCAGGAGTGGAATTGTCAGTGACAGCATGTGTTGGTGAGTGTACAGTACACCAGCCAAGGCAAACATGAGTGCTGACCTAGCTGAATCCATACCTTACATGTGGACAAGCTGTGAGGAAAGAAAATGAGACGTTGGCAAAGAGAGGGTATCCATGGATCATGCCAATGGCGTGATTACCCTTGGGGAGAGTGAAGTACGTGCCTGGCATGGACACCTAGCACTAGTGTAAAAGGGAGATAGCAACTTCTTATGGTCAGCTGCTGTAGAACACTCCTCATTGACTGAAGCTATGTTGGACCACTGCTGAGAATGCGTGTATCACTCCTGACCTCCCTGATGTCCCTTTCCTTGTCTATTACTTGTCCTTCACAGTGTCACAAAGCCACCCTTCATCCCACTACACTGACATCGGTGAATTTTCTCTCTCTTCCAGCCATAGTATAGTACAGTAGTTGTATTAGGGTTTGAACGGAGGAATGAGAGCTTGACACCTGTTTTTATGTACCTAACAATATTCCTCGTGCTATAAGAGGAACATGTTGCTGAGCAATTAGGGCAAGAGATAGAAACAACCACAGCCACAACAACCACTACCACTATCACCACCCCCCAAAAACTACAACTCCCAATTACCAAAATCACAACCAAATCACAAACCCACAACCGCATCACCACCATCATCTGGGAAAAGAAAAACAAAAACGAAAATCAATTGGACCACAAAACCCCATTGAAGCACATATCAAACCACCATAAATATGATCGGACCACCGTAAATCCGATCGAAACCCAACCCAACTACTACAAGCCAACTTGAGAGAGGAGAGTGGAACAAGATAAAGTGAGAAAGTTGATTTCAGTTAAGAGGGAGAAGGGGAGAGGTTGGGCATGAAGACGTGGGTGATAGAAAATTAGAAACAGGGGAGAAGCAAAAAGAGAGAAAAGAAAAACAGCCACAACAACCATTGCCACTGTCACCACCACCCAGAACCACAACCCCCAACCACCAAAATCACAACCAAATCACAAACCCAAACCCACATCACCATCACCACCATCAACAGGGAAAAGAAAAAGAAAAACAAAAATTAATCAAACCCACGAAACCCCACTAAAGCACATATCAAACCACCATAAATCCGATCGGACCATTGAAGCACACATCGAACCATCATAAATCCGATCGGAACCCAACCCAACTACCACAAGCAAACCCAAGAAAGGAGAGAGTGACAAGATAGAGTGAGAAAATTGATTTCAGTGGAGAGGGAGAAGGGGAGAGGCTGGGCATGAAGGCGTGGGTGATAGAAAATTAGAAATAGAGGAGAAGCAAAAAGAGAGAAAAGAGAGGAGAGAGAAGTAGCACGTGAACCAAATAAACAACATTATTTGAGTTTAACTTCCAGCTACAGTCAGTTGCTAAAAATGGCAATTTACTGTAGCTAAGAGTTAAATTTTTTTTAAGTATAATATCTTTGATGTTGTGGGTATTTTTAGCACCACTACTATGAATGCTCTTACAACCCAAATCTTGAGAAAAGGAAATATGTACAGTGACATACCTGATTCAATAATTTCTTTACCATTGCTTCGGCTTTCGTTTCCCGCAGGTTTTTGAATGTTCAAACGAATATCATTAATGAGACCACCCGATTGAATATGAATACCTAGAAAAAATATATATATACACACATGCACAATTATATAATTCAAGCTTCATTAACTATTGCAGTTTGGCTTTATCTAAGAGTAATGTTTATTACATACAAATTATTTTACACAGTTTTATACACCCCCAAAATTAACTACAATCATGACTTAAGTTTGTGTACAACAAATTTAACCCTTATCTTAGATTTGTAGCAATATTCAAAAGGCAACACATACAGAATCAAGAAAATTACTAATTGGATTAATGGGAAATGATTTCTTCGAACAATTGATTGACACACTTTAAATATTGGAAATTTGGAAACAAAAGTAATATTGTAAAAAATATTAAAATCTTTAAGTAAGGGACTTACATTATAGTTGTGGAACTAGTAGGAGCGTCCCATTAACATTTGTGGGGTGTTACCCATTTTTTGTTTAATTTTTATCTATTTTTGTATAATTTAATAGTTTGAAAGGAAGTTTAAATCCTAATTTTCTTTTTTGGAAATATAAGAAGGTACGAGTCAAAACTATAAAACTTCTGGTCAAGACGTTTCCCATTTTAACATGTACTATTGGAATTGTTTTTGGTTCAGAACTAATTCAATAAATTTATAGATAAGACAGACATCTCTTAAAATCAGTTAAAATTAATACAATCCAATGACGTTACCCATTTACATATATGGGCAAAAATAGACAAACTATTTTTTGTTTCAAATTTTTTGCAAATAATCTAACTTTCATCTTTTTTTGAAATAAAGAAGTTTTTAGTGTCTGTTTTATAAGAACAACTTATCTAGTTTTTTGTTAAAATATTTTTGCTGAAAGTTTTGTAGCTAAAAGCTAAAACCTAAAAAAATAAAAGTTGATGTTGAAAGATTTTTACTGAAAGTATTGTAATTAAAAGCTAAAAATTTATTTAAAAAAAAAAAAAAAAAAAAAACTAAAGCCGAAGATGTTCCGAGTCTGGTTCTCAAAAAAAATAAAATAAAAAAAATAAAAAAAACAAAGTTAATTGATTTTTTGTTGAAAATACTATAGCAAAAGTGTAAAGTGGAACACTTGACTCGCAATAAGCAAAAATCATAAAATGTGACCCATAAATAGTTGATTGTTGTTAACTTTTTGACCAAAACTTTGTAGCAGAATACATATAACATGGAATCCTAAACTTGAGCCAAAATAAGCTTGGATTTTTTTGTGGGACTTGCATTGGAAAAAAGCAATAAGTTTTAGCAAAAAGCCAATAAAAAGCTGGTGCTAAAAGCAACCTTAGCCTTTTACAACACATTTGATAAATACTATGAAAATAAGCTATTAGGAATAAGCAAATCAAACGGACATATTAATATAATTTTCTAAGTGAGTATTGTTATTATTATTATTATTTTGAGAATCAACTTTTTATGTATTTATACAAAAATTTTTCAAGTAATATAATTACAAGGTTAAGATATAAACAAGCTAATTTATAATAAATCTTAGTTATATTCTATATGTGCTTACTCACATTTTCTGTAACTTTCTTTTTCATGTCTAAAAATAGTAAATTATTAGAATGTTATATATGAGTAGAAGTTTATTTTTTTCAACATTGATTTAAGTTGTTCTTGTGCAATATGATTTTGGTTTGATGTAAGTGTTACACGTCATAAAATATACTTTCAGTACTGTGTGGACACACTATAGCACATTAAAATTATAGAAACCCTATAATCAAAGCTTTAAGAGGTTTAGAAATGCTTTTCTAATTAAAATTCTATTATAAAAAAAAATTCTATATATCTAAAAAGATCATTATTTATTTTAATTTATTTTGATCATTTCTAATAATTTTTTGTATTAATAATAAAAATTGGGCATTGTGCTTGTGCTATGCAACTTGACTTAAGTATTATCCTTTGTAGGGCGTGCTTTCTCAATGTACCGCACTATGAAATTAAATTTATTAAGGTAGATTTTTATAAATTAAACTCCACTTAAATTTAAAGAAATTAAAAAAAAAATGACTCCAATTTAAATTTAATTATCAAAATCTATCAAAAATTTTAAAGAAGAGCTTCACCATTTATTATAAATTATAATCTACAATAATTCTTGGTTTTGATAAAAGCTAAACTTACACAATATATTATTTAAATAATTTGGAAAAATTATATTTTAAACCTTATAATTCTATTATCTATTTAATTTTTTTAATTTCAAATATTTTATTAAAATATTTTCTATAGCTTTCATATAAGTTAACCAGTACTTTGCATAAGCATACGTATACTATAATAACGAAAATGGCGTCATTTCACTTGTATTCCTTTTAGCTACAATGATTTTCTAAGAATTCTAACGAATTTAAAATATGACTGATCATATGCCAAGAGTTTTTTAGTTCAATTGGTCATTCCTAAAATATTAAATTAGGATTATCTATTTCAAAAATAGATTCATGCAATTACCGACTATAGAAATAGTCTCTTATAGAAATAATTTCTTCCAAAAATCCTCTTAATTTTTCTAATTCTTGTATGTTTTTTCCATGTCAAAATTCATATTTTCACATACTTATTTTTCATTTCCAATGCTATCAAAGAAATCAAGTTATCAATGTAAAATCTTACTTTTTTTAATTTCAAATAATGTTTAAGACTGTTAATCTTAACTTAATTTTTTAGAATTATTATTTTGTATCTAGGCTTATGAATCACATGGATTATTCATATAATTTTAACTTAATCATATAATCACATGGATTATTAATTAGAATATATGATATTCCAAATTTCAACCCGTTATTGGATGATACAAGCACCCCCCCCCCCCCCCCCCTCCCCCTCTTAAATAAACAAAAACTGTTATTGCATGATGTTACCTAAAAAATCCTTAATAAAATTAAATCCATTTGCCAAATGGGCCTCTTGTAATGCTCAGATCCTTGCACCATTTCTTCTCTTCTCTTCTCTTTTGGGCCATACTGGATCTACAAATGAAGGATATGGGTTTGGGCCTCAAGGGCCCCCTTTTTCATAGATTTTTTTTTTTTAAGGGATATCATCACATAATTCACATTGATATAATTAAATTCATCCATTATTTGCATAGTACCAAAACAAGTCAACGAAAAACAAGAGTGAAGAGTGAAGAGTAAAAGGGATGGTACTAACCGGAATAGATCCATCGTTTCCAAAATACGAGCCGATTTCCACTTGGGAAATAATCAGACATACAAGCCAGTGCATAAAAAGGGGAGTCACCAGTTACGCCTTGAGCAGAAACCAAACGTGGACAACGCTTGACTAAATCCAGAGCAATATCTATATTGTGTTGTACCATATGGACAGAGAAATTAATCAATCATACAGAATTATATTGCGAAAATTTCAAGTAGGAAATAATACTCAATGGACAGTTAAGACGAAGAGTTAATTCTTACCCAAAGCTTTGTTATATATTGCCTCGCAAACAACTGAAGCCCCCATGGTGCCATTTTCTGGCATTAGAATTTCTAGCGGAGTGCGCCGATAGAGATAACAACCCAATTTTAAATGCCCGTTGTAAAGAGCCAGAACAACTGGAATATTTCCATCGTCATCTCCAATACTGATCAAGTTCTCATTCTTTCCAAGCATGCATTCTGCTATACGGTAGTTTCCAAAATAAGTTGCCTGAGCTAGAGCTGTGAGACCATAAATATCTTTTATTTCCAAATTTTCTTCAGACATTTGCTTTACCAACTCCTCCACTATATGCACATGTCCAGCTTTAGCAGCAACATGAAGTGCGGTCTGGTCCCTAACTGTGATTTTTGCACTTATTGCATACGGATGGCGATTAAGGAACTCCTTGGCAGCATTCCAATTACCAATTTGCAAAGCTTTGTATAAGTCCATATAAATCTCAACGCCATCATCAATGTTTCCCTTTTTGTCACTTTCTCCTGCCAAACTTTATTTGATTATTTATTTATTTTTTCAGAGATTTTTATTTTTTTTATTATAATTTTTTTTCCAGAGAATGAAATGAAACGAAACCATTCTGAGATCTACATGTCAACTATCAGTTAATATTTTTTGTTGATTCTGAATTTAAATATTAATTAAATACCTAGAGACATTGGATTTAGTACACACAAGAGCCATACCGTGTCAAAGCAAGTGCAATATTAAAAATCTATAAGAGATTAAAACATCCCTATAAAGTATGGTGAAACTTGAGGGAAAAAATCTATAAGAGATTAAAAATGATTCTTATTAACACAATAATTATGAAGATGAGTTAGTGTTTAGGAATCAAATCTACATAAATCTGAAAGGTTGTGTTGAATAAATATATACTTTACTAATGTCATGTAGACACATACCTTTGGTGGAGCAGATCACCAAATTGCCGGATCTTTAACTTTGCTTGCTTTACTTACTCCTCACGATCTCCTTTGTGGAACCCCTCCAAGTCGCAGGAAAGGCTACTAGAGTCTCTCCTAATTTCCACGCTCCAAATTCTAGGGAACAGTAGATGATGTCCCAGAGAGATGGCTTATTTTGAGAGAGCACTCAAAACTATACGTATGTTTTCTCACTGTGTCTAACCACTATCTGACTGATGTAGGAGTATTTAAATACTAGTAGAGATTCACTTATTATCAGATATATGTGATCTCTAAAAGATCTCATCTTTTAAATTTAAATGACTCCAATACTAATATTGATAACTCATATCAATATCTGTTAAGTTCAAATTTAAACTCACTTATCAAATAACCCATGTGGACGATCCATGGGCCATGGTTTATGGATTGGACCAAAACCAGCCCAATTTCTAACATCTCCCACTCGTCCACACTGGGTACTACAGTCAGAACTAGCTCCTCTCAATCTTTTGTCCAATCCTCTCTTTATACAGAAAAATGGAGTGTGCGACCTGACGAGAAGGTGTAGGGTAGGAGTACTATATTAAGTCACCATCTAAACTAACATAGTACATCACTCATTGTATCTCGTCTATGCCCCAGATTATTTGATCACACCTGATCAAGTTTCTTTAATCCCTCATGAGTTCAAAACTCAAATCAACACTTGATCCTATACCATATAATATGCTCATGATTATGTTGAAAAATAAATTCCTCATAATCGCCCGGGCTATGAGCCATAAAATAAATGGTGTGTTCTAAATAATCTTCCCCAGACACTCATGTCAATTCATTTACACTTGACCGCTTTCCTAGACATGCTCCGCGAGACCGTATATATCATGGCCCTGAGATGACATGCTAAAGTAGCGACATCAAACATTCACTTCATGACATAGTTCTAGGTCGAAAAAGGGCACAGAATGGACCATATAATGGTCGACTAGGGCTCACATAGTGACGGAGTAGGGATCTATCCAATCACTCCCTTAATTGGTCGGCTATAGCACATACAGTATAATTTGTATGCTACGGTGGAGCTCCCACTCAACTGGGCTTGTCACACTCAAACACCGTACAAATCTTAGTCCAATTGCCACAAAAGCAACCAACCTGAGTTTCTCAGCACAGTTACACATCAAGTTCCTGTCCAAGATCTCACATTTGGCTTTATTCAGGCTTCATGAAGTTGTGGATACACTTCAAGTGCGACTCCCATAAGTCTCATCTTAGCCTAGCTAAGGCGACATTCATTATATAATCTTGCACGCCTCCCTAAGCGTCAAGATGATCACTTACTTGATTTACAGAAAAAATAAAGTGATCACTATGTCTCATCCTGCTCGCTACTCAAGTGCTAGGGTGATCGTCTATGTGAGTAGACCGATCTAAGCCTGGTGACATATTCTCAAATAACGTGTGCTCAGTATGCAATATCAATTACATCACAAGATGAATCAAAATGAATAACATCATTATTGCATAAAGTATGAATAAACATAAATGTCCATAAGGTATCCAAAAAACATATCAAATCCTACAAAGTCCCAAACTCCTAACATGAGCCTGAAAGACATCTCTAGCAATGGCTTTAGTAAGTGGATCAGCCACCATCCTGCTAGTGGAGATATGTTGGAGGATCACCTCTCCTTGTGTAATAGCAAGACGAATGTAGTTATAACGAGTCTGTATGTGTTTGCTTTTGCTATGATACTTAGGATCTTTAGCATGAGACAAGGCTGCCATATTATCACAATACATCTTTACAGCTTCATCTGCAAGAGATGTCACCCTTAGGCTTTGGAAAAATCTCTTTAACCAAACAGCTTCTTGTGCTGCTGCTGAACAAGCAACATACTCAGACTCCATTGTGGATAAAGCAATGCAAGACTGTTTCTTACTGCACCAAGAGATAGCTGCACCACTAAGTAGAAATGCATAACCTGTAGTGGACTTGCGCTCATCTCTATCACTGGCCCAGTCAGCATCAGAATATCCTCTCAATCTCAAATCTCCACCCTGATAGCAAAGAATGAGATCCGATGTCCCACGAAGGTATCGAAAAATCCTCTTAACTGCTTGCCAATGAACAGATCCTGGATTACTTTGATAACGACTAACCATGCCAACTGCAAAACAGATGTCTGGTCGAGTACACAACATAGCATACATCAGACTTCCAACTGCACTTGCATAGGGAACTCTTGCCATTTCTCTCTTTTCCTTTTCTGATTTAGGGCAATCTTCAAGGCTTAGTGTATGTCCCTTCTCAATTGGAGTGTCTATGGGTTTGGAATTATGCATACGGAATCGCTCTAAGATCATCTTTATGTAAGTTTCTTGAGACAAACCAAGAAGCTTCTTTGAGCGATCCCTGAAGATCTTAACTCCAAGCACATAATTAGCCTCTCCCATGTCCTTCATTTCAAAAATAGAGGACAACCACCTTTTGGTGGTGACAATCATCTCCATGTCATTTCCAGCCAACAAAATGTCGTCCACATACAAAGATAGGATAAGTAAACTCTTTCCTGATCGTTTGACATACACATAATGGTCTTCTTCCATCATTTCGAAACCAATCGAAATAATAGCCTTATGAAATTTGAAATACCATTGTCTAGACGCTTGCTTTAGGCCATAAATGGAATGTTTAAGGCGGCACACTTTGCGCCCTTGTTCCTTGACCTCAAAGCCAATAGGTTGATCCATATAGATCTCTTCGTCTAGTTCTCCATTGAGAAATGCAGTCTTTACATCCATTTGGAAGAGTTCCAAATCCAAATGTGCAACAATAGCCAGAATAAGGCGAATAGAGACAAATCTCACTACTGGGGAGAAAGTCTCTTCATAGTCTATCCCTTCTCTTTGGGTATAGCCTTTCGCCACGAGACGAGCCTTATATTTGTCAATCGATCCATCTGCCTTGCGCTTTATTTTTAAGACCCACTTGTTTCCAATGGTCTTGCGCCCAGGCGGAAGGTCAACCAACTCCCAAACTTGATTCTTTGCCATAGAATCCATCTCATCCCTCATGGCAACTATCCATTCTTGTGAAGTAGGTGAAGCTAATGCTTCCTCATAGGAAGCAGGCTCATCAAGGTCCAGTGAATCACATATAAAAGATTCCCCCTCAATCTCAAAATGACGACGGGGAATAGTTCCACGTTCACTTCTACGTACCTTGGATCCTTGTGTGTCACTATCTAGTGGTTTGCTCCCACTAGGAGCAAAATCACTCCCACTATCTTTGGCGATTTCAGGATGAAGTTGTGATTCTCCACCCTCGCCCAAAGATGGTATGACACCTTCAAGTTCTTGCAGCTCATAAAGCTGAAGATCTTGTTTTGCTTCACTGATGCTTGGAAAATCATCTTCAATGAAGTTGACATCACGAGACTCTATCTCAGTCATTCCACCATCAGAATGTTCACCATACATTACATACCCCTTTGAGCTTTTTGAATATCTTATAAAGATTTTCTTACTTGCTCTAGGGCCCAATTTCCCATACTTATGGGAAGTATTGTGAACAAAACCTGCACAACCCCAAGGCCGTAAGTTCTCCAAATTGGGTTTTGCACCAGTCCATAACTCATATGCTGTTGTGGGAACTGACTTAGAAGGCACACGGTTAAGGATGTAGGCAGCAGTCATCAATGCATCACCCCAAAACGAAATTGGAAGGTTGGCTTGCGCCATCATCGATCTAACCATCTCTAATAAAATACGATTCCTTCTCTCTGCAACACCATTTTGTTGTGGAGTACCAGGAATCGTCAATTGCCTACGTATCCCTTTTTCCTCACACAGTTCCTGAAACTGTTTAGACAAATATTCACGACCTCTATCAGTTCGAAAAACCTTTAGGTTCCTTTCTTTCTGATTCTCAACCTCTGCCACAAAGCGCTTAAAGCAATCTAATGCTTCAAAGCGATGAGAAATCAAATAGACATAACTGAAACGTGAATAGTCATCTATAAATGTGAGAAAATAAGAGGCGCCATGGCGTGCCTTAACATTCATAGGCCCACATATGTCTGAATGGACTAATTCCAAAGGATGAGTTGCCCTTGGAGCCTTACCAAAAGGCTTCCTACAGGCCTTTCCAGCTAGACAAGGTTCACACATAGGTAGGCTTACATTAGTGATAGACCCCAATAGGCCTTCTCTAGCTAGTCTAGCCAATCTATCTTTTCCTATGTGTCCAAGTCTAGTATGCCACATTACAGAATCAGAAATATCATCATTATGAGCAATGAAAGAAAAAGAGGAATGATCTAAATCCAACATAAAGAAATTATTAGATAAATAACCATGTCCATACAAGGTTTTATTTAAATAAAAATCCAACTGAGGACCATCAAAACGGAAACTAAATCCAAGTTTAAGCATAGTAAGTACTGAAAATAGATTACATTGGACACCAGGTGCATGAAGCACATCATGAAGAAGTAACGTACGTCCCAGACGCAATTTGAGTTGGTAGGTTCCAACTCCTATGACTTCTTCTTGAGCTCCGTTACCCAAAATAACGTACTGTGTGCCTGTTGGTATCCTTTTGTAATCCACACACCCAACTCTATCTCTGGCTATATGTTTGGTTGCTCCTGAATCTACAATCCACCCAGGAATAGTTATGAGCAACAAAAACATGTGTACAAACATAAGTAATAGCAGAGTTGTTAAGAATGGATACCTTCTTCGGCTCAGTGCACTCACGAGCGAAGTGACCCTTCTTACCACAGTTGTAGCACTTGATCTTTGCCTTGTCCTTCTTAGCACGCTTGCCCTTTTGGCGCTTTGCTATCTTGCCTTCTTTAGGCCCAAGGTTACCAACTCCTTTGACATTCCTCCCTTGTCCTTTGCGTTTAGGCCTGAATGCCTTTCGCTGCCCAGATTGGGCGACAAGGAGGGTGTTTTGGTGCGCCCCCATGCGCTCTGCCTCAAGCTCGAGATGACGAGAAATATCAGTAAAAGTCTTGATATTCTCACTATGTGTCAAAACAAGTTTCATTTGCCCCCAAGTAGGTTCAGGCAGTGAACGTATCACCGCTGTGACCTGTTGTTCATCAGAGAGATTATTACCAGCAGCCTTTAGGTCATGGATCAATGCTGACATTGTCCTTAGATGTTCAGCTATGCTATGTTTTGAATCCATAACATATTGCTCAAACTTCAAAGTAAGAGCCCGCAACCTAGTTGCTGAAGTCCCTCCAAAGGCAATCTTAAGCTGGTTCCACATCTCTTGGGCATTTGGGTAGTTCTCAAACTCCCCAATAAGATCATTGTGCATGCTACTCAGCATAGTGAAGCGTGCACAACGATCTTTCTTAACCCAAGACTCATAGGCCTCTAAGTCACGGCGATGTTGGGCAGTATTCCCATTTTCAGGTTGCATCATCACATTGGTTAGGGTTTCAAGGACCTCTTGTTCATTAAGCAGATATTGAATTTTTCTATGCCACATATCATAGTTGGTTCCATCTAGTTTCTCACCCTTAGTTAGATCAGCAACTACATTCTTAGTGGCCATGTTCACTACATTCATTACACAAGTTGACATTAGCACATACATTTTTAGAAAAAAAAAATCCAACTAGACCATGATATTCCTTTCTACATAGTAAGATCGAAAATTTCGCTAAGCTCATAATCATCTCTCACTATGTAAATTGGAATAACACATCTAATTGATTTTTAAATAAAATTTTGTGAAGAATAAAGTATCACACCATACACATATTAAATCATAAATATAACATGTGTCCATACATTTTTGTGCACAACACATTGTGCATGGGCTCCACTAAAAGCCCTATTGGTAATTTCATACAACATGCTAAGACAAAATTTGAAAATTATAGGTAACCGTGAAACACATCCCCTTACATGGCTTCCAAAATTAAATTACATAGCCTTAAAATTACATTGCCAAAAACAATGGCCCAAAAAATTGCCAAAAAACATTGGCCCAAAAAAAAAAAAAAAAATTACATCTTCAAGTATCCTATTACAAAGATTCTATTTGTAATTTAAAAAAAATTGGGGATGCCACGTTACCAAATAATTTCAAAATTGTCTTATCCATCCATAATAACAATAAATAAAAAATATACATGTTGTATAAATTACCAATACAATCTTTAACTATAGAGATGAGCCAAAGAGTTTCATAAACCCTTTGGATACATATTCATCACATAATGCATTCATATAATATCAATTCAATCATATCACAATATGTTAAAAAGACATCATAAATTAATTCAAAGATTGAAACCATGCATAATTATACAGAAAATTAGAAAACTAATTTCACAATTTTCTCATGTTATCACAATTCTATTTTAACATCACAGTTAAAAAAAATGCCACTACGATTACATATATTATATATATGTCACACCAGGTAATGTTTTAAGTGCAATGTGCTTCTATTGTTTAGCATGGGATTTTGTGGGGCCTCAATTGGTTCTTTTAACCAAAAATTGTTAGTTTAAACAATGTGGAAAACAATTTCAAATCATGCTTGCTGGGAATGATGACCACTTGCACCGAGTAACCCAAGCTATTGATCTAGTCAGGGAGAATTTTAGTGCTCCCGACAAAAAAGGAAAAGAGAAAAAAAAAAGTCCTTATCAAAGTGTAACTAATACACTAACGTGGGCTCTTATAGACTTCTAGTGTAACTTACACATAACAACAACGTGGGGCTCCCTTTTTTTTGTTGGTGAAAGCAACGTGGGGCTCTAATATTTTATTATTATTATATTAGATAACCACTCAAACAAATAGTGGTTAGTGGAGCCCGCACGGTACACTATTACAAAACAATTTTTCACTTTATTGTTCATCCTCTTCCACGTTAGACATCAAATTTTCAGATTTTATCAAATACAACCATAATCTTTAAAAGACCATAACTTTCTCATTTAAAGTCTAAATTAAGCATGTAAACTGTCGTTTTAAAGCTTATGGAATGTACTTTCAAATCATTAAAAAATATTTGACATTAAACAAGATTTAATGGGTCAAAATAAGCCTGTAAATTTCAGATTTCATGTAAACAATCAAAAATTACAGCTTTTTATTTCTTTCTCTACATGCCATAACATGCCTAAAAAATTACAGATCTGAAAAAAATAAAAAATTACAGATCTGAAAAATTTTTAAAAAAAAATTATAGATCTGAAAAATTAAAAATTACTTAAACTTTTAATTTTAGCATGCATATGGGATGATATATTTCAGAGATCATGGCATCATTCAAGAGTGAAAACAAGCATAAAACGGCTCTGATACCAATGTTGAATAAATATATACTTTACTAATGTCATGTAGACACATACCTTTGGTGGAGCAGATCACCAAATTGCCGGATCTTTAACTTTGCTTGCTTTACTTACTCCTCACGATCTCCTTTGTGGAACCCCTCCAAGTCGCAGGAAAGGCTACTAGAGTCTCTCCTAATTTCCATGCTCCAAATTCTAGGGAACAGTAGATGATGTCCCAGAGAGATGGCTTATTTTGAGAGAGCACTCAAAACTATACGTATGTTTTCTCACTGTGTCTAACCACTATCTGACTGATGTAGGAGTATTTAAATACTAGTAGAGATTCACTTATTATCAGATATATGTGATCCCTAAAAGATCTTATCTTTTAAATTTAAATGACTCCAATACTAATATTGATAACTCATATCAATATCTGTTAAGTTCAAATTTAAACTCACTTATCAGATAACCCATGTGGACGATCCATGGGCCATGGTTTATGGATTGGACCAAAACCAGCCCAATTTCTAACAGGTTGAATAAATGTAATACTTCTAATGAATAATTAAGTAGTATACAAAGAGAGCTAGGGGCAATGTCAAAGCCAAATTAATTATATATATATATATATATATTGAAGATATAGACATAAAAAAAATAAAAAATAAAAAGAAAAAGAAGTGGATTCAACTTTGTTGTTACTGTACAAAGGAGTAGGGAAAGAATAGAATGATACATGTCATCTTTGGTATTGGCACTAGTAACCATATATGGGTGAGTGAAATGCTTTTTTTAGATTTTGATGAACCAATAACTGAAAATGTTACTTTCAAAGTTTCAATAACTCAAATGAAGTTCCTTTGAAACAAAAAGTAAAGGTTCATATTTGCTTAGAAAATATAGATCGCCATTTTATTTATGATGTCTATTACATATTTATATGCTCAGTTTGAAAACTATTATTTAAGACTAGGCCAAATGTCAAGAATGAACTGATTGGTCAATTGCTGTAGAGTAATTGTTGCAGCAAGCTCAGTATCAACTCAATAACAGCATGTAGTTAATGTGCAATTAGTGGCATATGGTTAATTGTAATCCACACGTGCTTATTTCAATTAGGTCACATGCGTATTTGAATCAGGACATGTGTTAGTATGAGCTATAATAGTAGTTAGATAGCTGTTAGGAGTTAATTAGTTACGACAGTTAGTACTCTAGAAGAAGTTGTTCCTAACCAAGCCTTGAGTATAAGAGGCTAGTTCTTGTAATCATGGAAGTTAAGCAATAAAGAACTAAGTGAATTCTCTTCTAAGTCTCTAAATTCTCTCATTCTCCCTCTTAATCTCTGAAGGCTCGGTTCCCTTTAAAGAACCACTACAGTTTCCATTACCTAAACAGCAAACCACCAAGACCTTAAGGAAGGTCTTAACAACCAACTTTTAAAAAAAAAAGACTATGATATTCTCTTGAGGGATCGTAGTTGGTTAGGGACTACGGAAAAAATGTGATAATCAAGGTGCCGATGACATTTAAATTTTGCTGGACTTACAATTTATGGTGAAAAAATAAATTGATGAGAGAATTGTCTTCCATTGAAAATCTGACCAAATTTATGAAGATGTATCATTGTTAAGCAATCAAGAAATAGCTTTTAGAGAGAAGCTAAGCCACTGTAGCTTATTCATAGCAATGTGTGTGGACCGTAACTATTTTCTTCTCTTCATTGATTAGTCAAAAAGATGATTTTTTTTTTTTCTAAAATAGAATTATGAGGATTTTAAAATTATTTAAAAAGTTTAAACTGTTGTCGATAGGTATAGTAGTTATGAAATTAAGACCTTGTGATTCAATAGAAGGGCAAATTCAGATAAAATGAATTTAAAGAATTTTATGAAACATATATTATTGGTCATCTTTAAAAGTCCTTAGAACAGTAAATCAAAATGGCATAGCTGAAAGAATGATTTGATAAATTCTTAAACTGATCGAGAGCTATGATCCAAGATTAGAGCAGACAAAAGATATAGTTTTGACTTACATGTGTTTAGGAGCATAACATGGTGTTGAAAAATCCATTCCAAAATGCACTTTATATGTATTTGGAGTCTAATATTTTAGTGTCCAAGAGTGTATTGGATATCCATGTTGAAGAATGAAGAAAACTATTCAAGAAATTGCTTGAGAGTGCTGAATTTTGCATCTCTACTGCACTTCGAAGAGACATGCATATTGAGAAGTTGTTATGACTTTGTGTGCCTAAGGTTTTGTACTGAGCTACTACCGTTTGTATTGGAGCATGTTACTGTGAAGAACTTTGCACAAATCAACTGCATCAATTGAGGATTGTTGTAAGATTCAACCACACATTGGTAGATTCGTGTACAATGAAGAAGTCTACTAAAAAGAGCAGTCCAACTAGGTTAGATATGGGCTTGGATAAGTCAGTAGGTTCTACTATAGGTAGGTAGGTACTTTAGGATCATGTAACATTTCTTGTACTCGTAAACTCAATATTTGTTAGCGGATTATTCAAGGAGTGGTGACCTAAATATTACTCATTGGGGTTATTCTTGCATAGGTTTTCCTATCATAACCATGTTGCCTATGTCAAATTTATTTTCTACTACACTTAACTCTAGACTAGCAATGTAGTTGTACCTTCAATTGGGCATTCCATGTAATTGGACCAATCAATCAACATGAAATAGGAACACCCAAGATGATGGGAAATATCTCGTTTTTTTTTTTTTCTTTACCTAGAGAAGAACATGTTAATTAAGTTTGGAAGTACTTTCCTATCCACGTCCATCACCAAAATCTCTTATTCATAAAAATATTTTCATTATCATCACTAGAAAGAAGTTCTAGTGAAATACTATGGTAAATGGGAAGTATACAAGATCTCAATGATTCAACTAGAGAATATCAATAATCAAACATGTTTTTTTTCCTGTTTGAGGACCTATAGAATATAGAGAATTGTTATCAACAAAGAGATCAAGGCAATAGAAAAGAATGATAAATGGAAGTAACAACTTTGCTATATGGAAGAAAGGCTATTGATGTACAATGGTGTATAAGACGAAGAAGAATGAAAAAAAAAAAAAAAAAAAGAGGTAGAGAGATACAAACCAAGAATGGTACGCCTAGCATTGGGTATTCATTAGGATGAGATATTTGCCTCAATTTCTTGTTTGGAAATTATACCACTAATAATTACTAGAATAGCCTAAAATAAATATATAGATATCAAAATTATGATAAATATGCTTTTTGAATGCTTATCTGGAGGAGGAAGTGTTTTTCCACTTTGTTGCCATGGCCTATACTCTCAAAAGGAATTAAGAGTTCACATATATTTACAATTAGAAGCAAGAGAAACATTCTAAAGGAACACTAACAACAGAAATAGTAGGAAAGCTTTAACAAATAATAGAAATATCCTCTAAAATTCAAGAAGATATAGAGGACAACTTAGGCTAAGAATTTTTATATAGGGTAGTAAGGTTGAAGAACAACCTTAGTAGTGGAAATTAGAGCTTTTTTACACACTTTCATGACTTTTTCTTTTTAAGTCACCAAATCATCTTTGTCAATACCAGTTTGAGTAGATGGCAGACGGTTTTTTTTTTTTTTTAGAAGAAATAATGTTATCTGTAGAATAATCATGAAGGTCAGAAGAAATAGACTCCATCAATACCAATAAAGGAGATGATTTTCTCGCTCTTTGGGTTAAGGCATGAACTAAGGCATTGCCTTAAAGTGTGTGAGAAAGAAGTGCCTTGCTGAAAAGTGTGTGAGAAAGTTTGAGTAGATGGAGGACATTTTTTAAATACAAATAAAAGTGCACTTTCAGTTGTGTTTTTAGCAAACACTCCAAACTCCTGAATGATACATTTCCATGTAACATACTTTGTAAGTCACATGAGTTGAGATATCTTGATTGATTGTGTTTTTTTCTTTTTTCTTTTTTCTTTTTTCTTTTATTTTATATGTAAATGGTTTAATTTTGACAAGCAATAGACCAAATACGTTTGAATAATTCAATATATAAAAAATAAATAAATAAAGCAATGGTTTGTATATACGTATGCGGTTGGGCTTATAGCCTGTCATAAAAATGAAGATAAAGTAAACCCAAAATTGTTAAATAGTTTGGCTAAAAGCCTGAGTTATCTAACATGTACAATAGAGGACATTCTCTTTGGTATTGACCTCGAAACTCACAACATGAAAAGCTCTTACTAGGACACATTTAAAGATTGCTAATAGAATTATTGCTACTTGAGCTTTTTACGCTTTACGTTAGATTGCCTTATTCACTTTTTAAAGAATTTAAACTTTTGGGATATAGTGATAATGAAAGGGCTAGAGATATGGAATTATGGATGATAGAAAGAGCATTGTTGGGTTTGTCTTCTTTTTTATTTTATTTTTACGAGGTAGAAACTCTACTCTAACCTAATCTAAGTGTATATGTGTGTGAAGTTCCTTCTTGGAGACTTGAACCCCGGCTTTTGTCCCTCACACCTCACAAATACTTATACTTGTGGAGTGACCATCGCGCTAGGGTGCGTAGTGTTAGGTTTGTCTTTTAAATGGGAGATAATACTTTCACTATAATGTTGACTATTAAATCACCCAATATTTAATACTCTTTCTAGAAATTTCAACAAATTTTAGTAGAGAAAAATGGCCCTATACTTAAAAAAAAAAAGAAAAAAAGAAAAAAGCGCTTTCATTCTTTCATCCAAGATAATCTCGTGTTTATTAAATCATAGTGCAAATTAGCTTAGAGTAAAGGTGGGCTGTTAGCAGGGGCGGAGCTAGAGGGGGTCGAGGGGGGCAGCTGCCCCCCTTGGCCCACCCAAAAAAAACCCCTTAGTTTATCACTAATACTTATTAAAAATCCCAATCTAATTTTTTACCCAAAAAAAAAAAAAAAAAACCCTTAGTTTATTGCTAATACTTATCAAAAACCCCAATCTAATTTTTTTCTTTTGATAGAAATAGCAATCTAGATCAAATAATACATCAATTTGGACTATCTTCCTTATCCTGTGAGGAATTTCATCTAACTAATGGCTCTACTCACTCACACTAAATGATAATCTAGTCAGATAAAACTCCACTTTGTTTCTTTAGTCTTGAAACAAAGCATAACTCTGCCTAAATAAACTAATAAGTAATCACAAGTCCTCCACTAGCATGCCTTCCACATAAGTTTTAGTGTTTCCAATATTATATATTCACATGATGTGCATAAAATGCATATATCTTATACGCCCGTCCTCAACTCAAATCCTAACTCCGCCACTGGCTGTTAGCCTTAGCCACCCACTGGTTTTCTTTTCAATTCTATGCATGCCTAGCTAGACAATGTGATACATTTTTTGCCTCTCTACGTAGAACACTGAAGCTACGCCTCCTAAACTGCATAAGTTTGCACGACTATTTTGTCTTCAAATATTCCATAAGCTCATCCACTGTACATTTCGCAGTAAGGGTTTTTTTTTTAATTTTTTTTTAATTTTTTTTATTTTTATTTATTTATTTATTTATATTTTTTTTTAGAGAAGGAGCATTTCACAAATTGCAATAAGTTAAACTTGAAAAATAAATAGGATTATTTTAATATATATAAAAAATTAATAAGATTATTTTAATCTTTCCATTAGTTGAATTTTTACATCAATAAATTTGATTTATGTAAATTAAATCACATTAATTACAACATTTAAAATGGATCAATTTCATGGTTCACACATTAAGTGTGTGTTTGGCTTCTGTAAGGACACGATTTGGTGACGAACCTAATAGTATTGGGTTCACACGTAAAAGGCCCAGACAATACAATTTCTAGAGCGTGGGTGTAAAGAACTAGGCTAACTATATTACTTCCCTCCCAGATTGCCCTCTAAACCAGCTTCGAGTATAAGGTCAGTCTCACAAGTGTTTTTCTTCCGTAAATCCCAGCACTTTCCTTTCTTCTTTTCTTCTCTCTCTCTCTCCTTCTTTTTCCACTTCTCCTATTCTTTTTTTCTCGATCACCCCTTTCAGGCTCTTCTTTCGGTTTATATACTTCCCTTCGCGCTTCATCCTTGCCGCACACGTGTAGGTTGGGTTCGGAGGATTTCTTTCTGTCCCATCTGGTACCTCCTGGAACTTCCTATGGGCAGCTGTAAGGCTGCCTTCCCACTGTTCAGGTATCACCTCCACATTAATGCGGCCAGAAGGTTGGGTGAGAGGTCATTAATGCGGAGGTAGCTATAGCTTCAGATATTTGTTGGCCTTATCTCCTTCATTTTTAGTCGGCTACTCTACCCTCTGAGGTGACCGAATTCGGAGCTCTGATCATAATGAGCCCACGTCTTAATCGTCCTCGGATACGATCGTCCTCGGACGAGTTACGCCGAGGACCAGGATATCCTCGGACGGATATATGGTCTTTGATGGGCCATCGGCCCAACGGTCCTGACCCCATTCTGAATCCCAGAGGCCCATCAACTGAACGCCCCCCACAATAGCCCCTCAAAATCCTGCTTTTCGACTCCTCAGGAGAAGAGGTGGATTTTGACGTCATAAACCTGCACCTGTGCGCGTTTTGGGGCATGCCCCTGACGCTTCAGCGCCCCGGTTTTGGTAGCATTTAATTCTGACAACTCCCTTGTCTCCCACGTTCGACAGCGAGATCTAAATCAGACGGTAGGGAGTTTCTCTTATCTTGTGAGCGGGAATTTTACCGCTCTCAACCTTCACATGACTATAAAGGTGCTCCCAAAACTGAACCTGCACCTTATACCTCATGATTACGCAGTTTCAGAGCCCATAAAATTGAATCTCCCCTTTCCCAGTTTTCTCTGTTCTCCTGGCGACCACGAATAGTCGCACGTTGTCCGAGGTCCTTCCTTTGAATCTGTAAGTCTCCTTAAAGCTTTTGCCATTGTTATTCAATCACCAAAAAGTTTATTTTTTTACTAATCCTCTCTAGAAAAATGGGGAAACAGCGGAATCCCTTCCATCGTCTTGTTGACTCCGAGGAGGGCGTTAGAAACTTTCGCTCTAAGTACAATATCCCACCAACGGTAGGGATGAGGTATGCAGCCCAAGGGGAATGGGTTGACGCCAGGCAAACTGGGGAAGTGGTTATCCCCATGATCGCCTTTATCGAAGGTGGGATGACCATCCCCATGGGCAGTATCACCAGGGGTTATCTTAGCTTCTTTAGGTTATCCCCCACCCAATGCGCTCCCAATATGTTTAGGATTCTGGGTAGTATAGACGCTTTGAACCAGAGAATGGATTTAAACCTATCCCATCACGACGTGAATTGGGTGTATAGCCTTCACCGCCTAGCTGACCAGGATTATTATCTCAAGTCGAGATATCCTGCGGTAAGGCTAATTCAATGCCTCCCTACTTCAAATAAGCATTTAAAAGAGGACTTCCTTATTTTTTCTGGGGAATGGCACGATGGTTTACCTTGCCCGACAGTGGAAGGAACACCAGGTAGGTGCAAAATTGCAAACCTACGCCATTCAACTCATGAACATGTCTTACTAACTTTTATTATTCCCGGATCTCACAATTTTTATTTTGAAATTAACGGTTTTGCAGACAAACGCTACACGAAACCCAATCTCAGGTTAGTCAATAAAGCGAGCCTAGACAGATTATTGAGAGCTGAAATATACGTGAACGAGGTTGATGGCCAATTACGAGCAGCACATTTAATCCTGGGCTACACCCCCCTTTCTCTCGGCTTTCAGGCGCCGAAGTACGTGATTAGGGCACGCGATCCTCGGCTTCATCGTATCAGTGTTGCTTACGAAGGGTTCGTTGTTCCAGAAGGTATTCCACTTCCCGAACACACGCCTCCCGCAAAGCCTCTTTTGGTGGCCAGCACCTCGGCTGAGCTTTCTTTGCCCTTATCTTCCCTCAAAAAGAAAAGAGCCCATAGGAAAGGGAAAAAGGGAAAAAATAGGGAGACCGTTGTAACCGTATCTGAGTCCACAGACAATTTAGAGATTCTCGGTCAGCCCACAAGTCCCGAGGAAAGTTCTGACGAGATGGGGACACACAGAAAACCCCAGAAAAGTCTGATGGAGCTAATGGAAGGTCAACAGGGAAAGGCTGCACCTGCCCAGACAATACCATCCCTGGTTTCATCTCCTCCAGCCAGGTCTCATCCTACAGTTTCTTGACACCCATCCCCATCACCTCCGCACCCAGTGCCAACCGATACTGCCGAGCAAGAAAAGCATAAAGAACGGAAGAGTAGGGAGGCGGCAGATGCGAGTATATCTCGCCCCACTCAAGAGGAGGATGCCCAACGAGCTGGAAAGCAACAGAAAACTAGGCACCCCGCTATGCGGGGTCAAGAGAAACCTGACTCCTCACATCCCGACTCACAGGCGTGGCTGCCAGCTCCTATGCTCGGTGGGGAGCCCCTGCGAACTGACGCCTCTATAAGGGATTTCAATGGCGGCATTGGGTGTCACGTAGCCTCGGCCATAGAGGAGGCTTTATTGCTTCCAAAGGATATGGCTGAGATAAAGAGCGTGAGGAAGAACCAACTCATCCTTGACAATAAACGATACTTGGGCATGGTGAGAAACTATTTATTTATTATCTTTTTACACTGTTTCATTGTGTGACTGTGGCTTACCAATGCGCGTTTCCCATTAATTAGAACGCTAATTCCCACTCCGTTTCTTACAGATCATCCAAAATACCTTCAAGCTCGATGAGATGCTCAATGCTTGCTCCACCCAACTTGATGGTGAAAGGAAAAGAAGGGCATCGGCTGTACAGACCTTGACCAGGTCCGAACAGGACTTAACTGTCGCAAGGAAAAAACTACAGGTCGAAGAAGAAGCTCGCAAGAGTGCTGAGCTGGCATCAGAAGGCCATCAGAAGCATGCCGAGGAACAAACCAAGCTTCTGCATGAGGCGAACGCCGAGCTGAAAAAGACTCAGGAGCAAGTTCTTGTTCTTAAGAAGCATCTGGAAGAGACTCAGAAGCTACGGGAGCAAGCTGAAAAACTTACAGAACAAGCTGAGCAGAAAGGCTATGAACTGGGAATAGCTGAAACTGAGAAAGCCCTAAGAGCCGAAGTTCCAGGAGTGTGCCGTGTTTTCTGCGCGAGAACCTGGAATGAGGCTCTTAACCGCGCTGGGGTTGAAGCCTCATCTGAACTGCGCAAGCCAGAGAACGTGTATTATCCTGAAGCGATACGCTCCTCAGCTCCTCAATCATACCAAGCTGACACCCCTTCCCCAGCTATTAACCCCCCTAACGAGGAGGTTCCGTCTCGCAATTCCCCCGGTAAACCCTCTACTGCCTCCAAATCAGGGACAACCTCAGCCGGTTTTCAACAAGACTTGGACTCCACCGTCCAATCAACTGGGGGCGTTACCAATTAGTAGAAAAGCATAGAAATCATTTTGTAACTTTAACCAGAAATATAATGGAGTACTTTCTCATTCAGTTTCTTCTCATTCTGATGACTCTAAATTATCTTCATCCATAATTACTTTGTTGCCGTAATTCTAAAGGGGTACATTTCGATCATCTTTTTCACTATACGCCATCCTTGCGTTCGAAGCTTTCCTTTTCGGTCTTCTTTATAAAGATCCATAAGGCATTATTTTTATCAAGTTTACGATTTAGAGAAATCATCATCGCTCTGTTTATCGTTTAATAACTCGATGACCCACTTAGCAGGCCAATTATTATCGAGTTTTTGGTCTGAGAACCTGGCCTAACATAATTTCTGTTCAACAATTTATTATGAATGGTAGGATGTTAATTTCCACTAAGCCTGCGATCCGTGGACCTGGCGTAACTTAGCTTCTGTTTAACAATTCAGTATGAATGATCGGATGTTGATTTCCACCAAGTTTGCGATCCGTGGATCTAGCATAACTTAGTTTCTGTTCAGCAATTCAGTATGAATGATCGGATGTTGATTTCCACTAAGTTTGCGATCCGTGGACCTAGCATAACTTAGTTTCTGTTCAGCAATTCAGTATGAAAGGATGTCAATTTCCACTAAGTTTGCGATCCGTGGACCCGGCATAACTCAGTTTCTGTTTAACAATTCAGTATGTTAGGATGTTAATTTCCACTAAGTTTGCGATCCGTGGACCTAGCATAACTCAGTTTCTGTTTAACAATTCAGTATGTTAGGATGTTAATTTCCACTAAGTTTGCGATCCGTGGACCTAGCATAACTCAGTTTCTGTTTAACAATTCAGTATGATAGGATGTTAATTTCCACAAAGTTTGCGATCCGTGGACCTGGCATAACTCAGTTTCTGTTTAACAATTCAGTATGTTAGGATGTTAATTTCCACTAAGTTTGCGATCCGTGGACCTAGCATAACTCAGTTTCTGTTTAACAATTCAGTATGATAGGATGTTAATTTCCACAAAGTTTGCGATCCGTGGACCTGGCATAACTCAGTTTCTGTTTAACAATTCAGTATGATATGACAGGATGCAAATTTTATGGGATGCATATTCGACGTAAATTTAAAAGAAGATATCTGAATCAAAGCTGCTTTATTAGTAATAATACCTTCTGAGATTATTTACATTCCAAGGGTGGAGTACAGATTTTTCATCTAGGTCTTCTAGATAGTAAGCCCCTATCCCTGCTACAGAAGTGATTCGGTATGGTCCCTCCCAATTGGGTCCCAGCTTTCCCCAATTTGGATTCCTAGTGGCCCCCAGGACTTTTCTCAGCACCAGGTCTCCTACGGCTAACGGCCTCGTCTTTACATTGCTATCGTAGCACCGCTTGAGTTTGTGCTGGTAGCAAGCCAGCTGAACCATCGCGCTTTCCCTTCGTTCGTCAATCAGATCCAGACTGTGTTCCAACATTGCCTCATTATTGCTAGAAGAGAATGCACTGGTCTTCAACGTCGGGAATCCAGTCTCTAGGGGAATAACGGCCTCAGCCCCATAGGTCATGGAGAAAGGAGTTTCTCCCGTCGAACGTCGGGGTGTTGTTCGATATGTCCAAAGCACATGTGGTAGCTCCTCCACCCATTTTCCTTTTGCGTCGTCTAGTCTCTTCTTAAGCCCATTGACAATGACCTTATTAACAGCTTCAGCCTGTCCATTGCCTTGCGGATAAGCTGGAGTGGAATATCTGTTCCTTATCCCCAGTTCCGTACAGTATGTCCTGAAAGCAGTGCTATCGAACTGGAGCCCGTTGTCCGACACGAGAGTTCGTGGGATTCCAAACCGTGTAACAATGTTCTTCCAGACAAACTTCTTCACATCTACGTCCCGGATGTTCGCCAAGGGTTCGGCTTCAACCCATTTGGTAAAGTAGTCTGTGCCGACAAGCAAGTACCTCTTGTTTCCTATAGCTTTAGGAAAAGGGCCGACGATGTCCAGCCCCCATTGCGCAAATGGCCAAGGGCTTGAGAGAGGGTTAAGAACTCCTCCTGGCTGGTGGATATTCGGGGCATATCTCTGACACTGGTCGCATTTCTTAACGTAATCCTGCGACTCTCTGTGCATATTTGGCCACCAATAGCCCTGCGTTAGCGCTCGGTACGATAGGGATCTCCCCCCAGTATGGCTCCCACAAATGCCTTCATGCAGCTTTTCCAGGATTGACTCTGCTGCCTCAGGAGGCACACAGAGCAAGTATGGTCCCGAATAAGACCGTCTGTACAGCTTTTTATCCTCGGATAGCCAGTACCGAGGTGCTCTTCTTCGTATTTTCTCAGCCTCCACCTTATCTTCGGGCAAGGTGTCATTTTCGAGAAATTTTAATATGGGGTCCATCCAGTTTGGCGATGAATCAACTTGACGGATTTGGCAAACCCCCTTCTCTGGTGAAGTGGGAGTACACAAGTCTTCGACGACAATTATCCGAGGGAGGTTTCGTACTGAGGAAGTGGCGAAGGTCGCTAAAGAATCAGCGTGAGTATTCTCCCCTCGTGGAATATGCAACACGTCAAAAGATTCAAACTCAGTTCGCATTCGCTTAACCTGCTCCAGATATCGTTGCATCCTTGGGTCTCTGGCCTCCAATTCTTCGGTAACCTGGCCAACGACCAGCCTTGAGTCCGAGAACAGTTTCACCGCCTTTCCACCCATTTTCCGGACCATGCTCATTCCCATTATCAAAGCTTCGTATTCCGACTCATTGTTAGTAGCCGAAAACCCTAGCCTTAACGATTTCTCTATAACGACCTCTTCAGGGGACATCAAAACCAATCCCAGTCCAGCTCCCCTTTGGTTGGCGGCCCCATCCACATATACCTTCCACACCGGCCCTCCTGATGCGGATATTGCGCCAACCGATTTGTCATCCACGTGATCTCGACTCCTACTAATCTCTTCAGGGCACTCAGCGAATTCGGCTACCAGGTCGGCAAGAACTTGACCCTTCACAGAGGTGCGAGGCATGTATTTGATGTCAAAAGCACCCAAAATCGTTCCCCACTTGGCTATTCTGCCGGTATAATCAGCACTTCTAAGTATGGATTTGAGGGGCAGTTGGGTCAAGACGACCACCGTATGAGCTTGAAAATAATGCGGCAATTTACGTGTTGCATGGACAACTGCCAGTATAGCCTTCTCTAACGACAGATACCTCACCTCGGCTTCATGGAGGGATTTGCTTACATAATAAATTGGCCTCTGGACGCCCTTGTCTTCTCGAATCAAGACGAAACTGACAGCATGAGGAGCCACCGCCAGATAGGCATACAACACCTCATCCACTTCAGGGCTAGACATGATAGGCGGTTTGGATAAGTAGTCCTTCAACCGCTGGAACGCCTCAGCGCATTCCTCAGTCCATTCGAATCCCTGCCATTTATGCAACAGACGAAAGAAAGGACGACACCTTTCAGCCGACCTGGAGATAAACCGATTCAACGCGGCAGTCATCCCTGTCAACCTCTGCACTTCCTTCGGATTTCGAGGTGCTTGCAAATCATTAATGGCCCTAATCTGATCTGGATTCACCTCAATTCCCCTATGGGTCACCATGTACCCCAAGAACTTCCCGGATCCTACCCCAAAGGAACACTTCGAGGCATTTAGGCGCAACCTATGTGCTCTTAGTATCCCAAAGATGTTAGTGAGGTCCTCCACATGTTCAGTCACTACCTTACTTTTCACCACCATGTCATCAATATAAACTTCAATACTTCTGCCCAGTTGGGGCTCAAACATTTTTGTCATCATGCGTTGGTAGGTTGACCCAGCATTTTTGAGTCCGAAAGGCATCACCTTGTAATGGTAGTTCCCCACTGGGGTCACGAAAGCAGTCTTCTCTTGATCATCAACAGCTAGCGGTATTTGATGATACCCCTGAAAGGCATCCAAGAAACTCATCCTAGGGTGGCCCACAGTCGCATCCACCAGCTGGTCAATCTTCGGCATAGGAAATGGGTCCTTGGGACATGCCTTATTAAGATCCGTGAAATCCACGCATACTCGCCATTTCCCCGTCTTCTTCTTCACCACCACCGTATTAGCCAGCCATTGGGGGTAAAAGACTTCCTTGATAGCCCCAGCCTGTTTCAGCTTAACGACTTCACTTCTGACCGCCTCGGCATGTTCTTTCGACGGTCGCCGAGGAATTTGTCTCCTAGGGGGAATGGCAGGGTTCACATTGAGCCGGTGACAGATGAAACTCGGGTCTACTCCTGGGGCTTCATATGGGTCCCATGCAAAAACGTCCACATTGGCTCGAAGGAAATCCAACAAACTCGCCTTCTCTTGCCGAGGCAGCTTAGCCCCTACCCGGAAAAACTTTTCTGGATCATCAGCGACAATCACCTTTTCAAGGTCTTCACATTCTACCCCATTGGTTAGTACGTCTACACTCGACGCTAGGGGCTTTGATTGCTATGAATCATTATCGGCTGTAGCCGAGGTTTCTGCCTCTGGCCGATGTCGAATGGCCGCCACTTGGCATCGCCGAGCGACCGCTTGGTTCCCCACTATCTCCAATACCTGGTCTCCGGAGGGGTACTTCACTTTCTGATGCAGGGTGGACGAAACCGCTTTAAGTGTGTGTAGCCAAGGTCTGCCCAGGATGGCTGTATACGGAGAATAAACATCTACAACAATAAAATCCACCTCCACCACCTCCGTGCCTGACTGCACGGGCAACCTGATTAATCCCATAGGAATGACCAATCTCCCCTCAAAACTAATTAGAGGGGAAGTATAGGTTGTCAAATCCTCCTGTGTCAAACCTAGCCCCTTGTACAAATCCGGATACATTACATCCGCTGCGCTCCCCTGATCAACCATCACTCTTCGAACATCGTAACCACTAATCCTCAGCATGACCACCAGGGCATCCTCATGGGGCTGTATAGTTCCAATCAAATCCTCATCTGAAAAACCCAAAATTAAAGGGACACGCCTTTTGGCCCTCTTCGATGCTTGAGAGCGATCCTCGGCGGGAAATCGGGATACCGACAACACCCTTGCGGGGCAAGAACCGGTCCTCCCCGGGGCCGCAAAGATGACATTGATCGTTCCCCGGGGGAGCCTTGATGAAGCATCCCCCCGCACCTCCGAACCTGCCTGGCTTCCCCTTCCACTAGAATGGTGCAAGAGTTGCTTCAATCTCCCTTCTTGGACCAAGTGCTCCAAATGGTCCCATAAGTTCCTACATTTGTCTGTCGTGTGCCCATGGTCCTGATGATAATGGCAATACAAACTCGGGTTGCGCTTTGTAGGCTCTCCCGCCATCCTGTTCGGCCATTTGAAGAAGGGCTCGTCCTTTATCTTCTCCAACACCTGCTGGACGGGCTCCCGGAACACTGCATTAACGACCTGGGCATCCGCCGAGGCAGACTGCCCAGGGAAGTCCCTCCTCGATCGGTTATTATTATAACGATCCGACCTGAAATCCTTTCTCTCCTGAGGGATCACTCTGGCCTTTCCCTTTCCCTGAAGTTGATCCTCCTCTATTCTTTTGTACTTCTCTATTCTGTCCATCAACTGGCGTACGCTGGTAACAGGCTTACCCGTCAAGGATTTCCTCAAATCATGGTCAGCTGGGAGACCGGCCTTAAAAGTGGTTATGGCCACAGCGTCATTCTTCCCTCCTATCTCGTTAAACATTTCCCAGTACCTATCCGAATAGCTCTTGAGAGTTTCACCCTCTCGCATAGACAAGGTCAACAAGGAGCCCAGAGGCAAAGGAGTTCGGCTGCATGTAATGAAGCGGGTGCCAAAAGCCTGGGTCAGTGCTTTAAAGGATCCAATAGAATTGGTTTTTAAACCATTGAACCATCTCATCGCCGTTGGACCCAAACTCGATGGAAAAATCTTGCACATCAGGGCATCATTCCTAGAATGGATAGCCATCTTCTGGCTGTAGTAACTTACGTGTTCCACCGGATCCGAATGGCCATCATATAAAGAGAACGTAGGTTGATTAAACCGCCGAGGATGAATAACATCTTCAATACTTCTTGTGAAGGGTGATCTAGAAATTTGACTCAGCGCTTTGTTCATCGCATCGTTTCCCAAGCCCCTGTTAGTAGGACTTTTACGCCTTCGCCTGTGACGGTGCTCCTCTTCATAGGATAAAGTCTCGCTCTGCGGGGTCCTCGACCTTCGCCTGTAACTAACTCCATCCGACTCCCCGGATGATGGTTCAGAGCGAGGTGGAGAGCGTTCCCGTCGTACATGGCGTAACTCTCTCTTCAGGTCCGCAATCTCACGTTGCAGGTCCCCATCACGCTTCGCGTGGGACACGTGACTCTTCCCATGTGTGCGGGTTCTCGTGGTATGTGTAGTATGTATGCTCCCCTCCTGGATTTCCCTCTGTTCGGGACTCCTTCGAGGACCACCGTGCTGAGAGCCCCTTGACTCCGCCTGATGCGGGCTAACATCACCCTGTTGCAACCCTGCTACGGGTTGAGGCGGTTCCACTCTTTCCATAGAAAACGTCGTAGTAGAGGTTGTACAAGCTAACACAAGCTCTCCCCACAGACGGCGCCAATTGTAAGGACACGATTTGGTGACGAACCTAATAGTATTGGGTTCACACGTAAAAGGCCCAGACAATACAATTTCTAGAGCGTGGGTGTAAAGAACTAGGCTAACTATATTACTTCCCTCCCAGATTGCCCTCTAAACCAGCTTCGAGTATAAGGTCAGTCTCACAAGTGTTTTTCTTCCGTAAATCCCAGCACTTTCCTTTCTTCTTTTCTTCTCTCTCTCTCTCCTTCTTTTTCCACTTCTCCTATTCTTTTTTTCTCGATCACCCCTTTCAGGCTCTTCTTTCGGTTTATATACTTCCCTTCGCGCTTCATCCTTGCCGCACACGTGTAGGTTGGGTTCGGAGGATTTCTTTCTATCCCATCTGGTACCTCCTGGAACTTCCTATGGGCAGCTGTAAGGCTGCCTTCCCACTGTTCAGGTATCACCTCCACATTAATGCGGCCAGAAGGTTGGGTGAGAGGTCATTAATGCGGAGGTAGCTATAGCTTCAGATATTTGTTGGCCTTATCTCCTTCATTTTTAGTCGGCTACTCTACCCTCTGAGGTGACCGAATTCGGAGCTCTGATCATAATGAGCCCACGTCTTAATCGTCCTCGGATACGATCGTCCTCGGACGAGTTACGCCGAGGACCAGGATATCCTCGGACGGATATATGGTCTTTGATGGGCCATCGGCCCAACGGTCCTGACCCCATTCTGAATCCCAGAGGCCCATCAACTGAACGCCCCCCACAGCTTCAAATTAAAAAGTTAGCTTATTTTACTATTCAACTTATTTTTGCTACTATTCATAGGTTCTACTGTACTTTTTATACTATTCATAGGTCCCACTTTATTATTTCAGCAAACTTTTATCTTTATCTACAGTAATTTCAGCAAAAAGTTTTCAATTTCAGTAAAATAAACGGATCTCAAATAGACCCTAAGAGTCCATTTGGGATCCGCTTATTTTGTTGAAATTGAAAACTTTTTGCTGAAAGTACTATAGATAAAGGTAAAAGTTAGCTGAAATAGTATAGTAGGACTCATGAATAATACCAAAAAGTGCAGTATGGTCCCTGAATAATAGTAAAAATAAGCTGAATAGTAAAATAAATTGACAAAAATAATCTTTGTCAAACAGACACTAAATATTACAAATTTTAAATTATATCTAATGTCATGTTATTTAAAATTTTAACTAATGAAACAGTTTATATAACAATAAATATATGAGAATCTAATTATTTCTAATGAAATGGAAAGGACTTCCAAAATTTTAACCATTAACTGCGCGCAAAGTGTAATTTGTAAGATTTGTACAAAACAAAAACAACAAATGAACAAAATAATGAAGAAGATGGTGACAATGGTAACTATTTGGACCTTAATTCCAATGTAGCACGTCACTGTCTTTTCCAATTCTTGGATGTGAGGGACTTTCTTCCTAAAACGTGACCTCAAGGCTGTAACGCAATCACAACCTATCTCATATTTTTCCCCCACTTTTTAGGGAATGCTTTCAAGCTTTTTTTTTTTTTTTTTTTTTTTTTTTTTTTTTTTTGTAATTTTGTCGTCGTCTTGGTTATCTTACAGCCTGTTTTACACACCCGCACACACAGAAAATAAGATAGAGAGAGAGATGTACCTGGTTTAATACTTGAGTCAAGCTTGCCTTCTTCTAAAGGAACTGAAGCCATACTGTCCAAAGTAAAACCGGTTTTTAAAATCACGTGAGAGGGAAAGATACTTGACTTTTAATTAACGAATTGAATGATCTAAATTACCTGCTACTTGGGTCAGGACCTTTAGGTTTGTACTTTCCTGCCAAAGTTTCCCAAGCAATTCTGGCCGAAGTAATCTCCCTAATATCAGAAAATGTGTCCGGCCCGCATGAAATCTGGATCACATGTAAAGCCATGGCATTCGTCTTGCTCCAAACCTTAAAGGCAGCTTCATTTTCTGGTGTAGGAGAATTGCTTCTAGATTCAACAATGTCCCAAATATCTTGAGCCATCAAATATGTCTTCACCCGAACGCTCCAATCCAAATAATTGTCTTGCTTAAGAACTTCAACCACAGCTGCACTGAAGGCAGGCTTTGTTTCCATGTTTGATCTGTCAATATAACCAAATTGTGTCTGAAAGAAAATAAATGAAGATTTGGTTATATCGTATCTGCTACAAATTCAACTTTTTAAAATTTTGTTTGATAATAATTTGGAAGTCAGTATCGACATTTTTTGGAATTGAGATGTCAAAATTTTTAGAGATTGATACATGGATATTAGTGGTCGGCAGTGCTGCATCACTAGCATTGAATTTCAAATAATTTAAATATTTTCTTTTGAAAAATTCACATAATTAAAATATTTTATTTTCAACAGGTGATTTTCTCTTAATTTACAAATCAAATAAAAATTTTATATTGATTATCTCGTTTTATGTCCAATAATATTCTAGCAAAAAGCCTAATTATTGTTACTATGTAAAGAATAATACAAGAATGTGGGCAGTGTCCAAAAATGCACTAATTATTCTCAAATTAAAATTTTAAAACTTTTAATTTTTCTCATTATGTAATTAATTATTTGTGTGATATTATGCAATCACGAAAATGCTAAAAGTTACTACAAATTTTACTATAAAAAACTTAGAAATTATGTCAACGTAGGATGTCACTTTAATAAAATAATAAATCATTATAATAAATTATTAATATATTAATTACCTTCTATGATGAGTGATCCATCAATTTATAACATTTTTTTATAAAAAAAAAAAAAAATGTAATATTTCCAACATCACCCATGCAACTAATTATTCAACCATACAATAAATTTATTTATTCTCATAATGCACTGAATTTTTATGTCATTTGAAATTAATTATTGGCAAAAATCCAAAACTAACCTTCTAACTTTCAGATTTTATCATTTTAGTCCTCTAACTTTCAATTTTTTTCAATGTAACTTTTTGTTAGAGCTTTGTTAGTGTTTTCCGTTAAAGGCTCAAAACGAGACCGTTTTGGCTTTTTCTTTTTAATAATTTCAGAATTGAAGGAATATTTTAAAAAGATGTTAAAAAAAAGAAAAAAAAAAAAAAGAACCATGTTGGGACTGGGACTGGGACTGGGACTGGAAGAGACCCATGACTTGCAAGCTTTCTAAACGTGAGAAACACATTGGACATCTGAACGGTGGCCAATTGTTACGCCACACAACTGCAACTATGTTGCTCCCAAAGATCAACCTCTTCATAGATTGAACCACCCATGCCCATATGATAGCTTCTGGGTTCAAGCCATGTGGCCACATCCTCAACCATCTGATGGATATCTATTGCAAATCATCCAATATTGCATATGCTCTCCACCTGTTCAACAAAATTCCGAAACCAGTTATAGGGGCAAGAATGACGTTGATTGCTCTCTACTGCGAGGAATCTAAAGTTGGCTCAGGAAGTATTTGGTGGAACCCCACTCAGTACGCGAGACACAGTTCTTTTTAATTTTTTTTTGGTTATTTGTTATTTTGTTTTTTAGCAGCTTTTTTTAGAATTCCTTTAATTCTGAAAATTATTAAAAAAAAAAAAGCCAAAACAGCGTCGTTTTGAGACCTTAACGGAAAATACTAACAGGGCTTTAATAGAAGACTACATTGAAAAAAAAAATTAAAAATTAGAGAACTAAAATAACAAAATTAAAAGTTAGAGGACTGAAATTACAATTGAAAGTTAGAGAATGATTTTTTCCTTAATTATTCAATTAAACAAAAAGACAAAAAATTACCTATGACCTAATCACTCAACTTTATTAATTATAAAATTATTTCGACCACAGTATCACAGACCCACACCCATTGCAATTTGCTGACACTATTAACCAATCAAATAAAAATGCTCCAAAACTTTACTACCAGTTCACCTAGTAAATAAAGCCTCAAACTAGTAACTTTACTAAGAACTAAGGAAGGCACAAAGACACTCAGACAAAAGTCACAACCCACACAGAGACGATAAAAGTTGAGCAAGAGAAGAGATGAGATTAGAGAGTGCGAAAGAAAGAGAGAGAAACCATAAAAGTAGATCAAATCTAAGAGAGAGAGAGTGAAAGAAGCGAGAGAGAAGGAGAAATACCAGTGATGAGGCGGCAACACGGCGAAGACGATCAGCCTGCTGACGGCGGTGGCGTGGCCTCCTCTCTTGTAATCAAAATAAAAGATAAAAGAAAAATAAAAGCGTGGCGAGCCGCGAGAAACAAACCAGAATTATTTAAAAAAAAAAAAAAAACTGTATGGACAAAATCACAAATTCAATGACCAACAAACAATGCCTTACAATATGAACAAAAAATCAAAAGGAAAAAAAAAAAAAGAGGAGTTACTAACTTACTTACCCCAAGCTTCAAACACGCACTTGTATAGATACTAGAAAGGAACAGGTGACAAGAGGAACTCTTGAAGATTGAGAGAGAATTGGTGTGAAAACCAGAAAAGAAAGGAGAAGGAGAGATTAATGAAGAGGCACTGAGAGAGAAACAGTGGGGGATAAGATAAAGGGGAAAGAGAGAAGTTGAGTGGGAACCAATGAAGAAAGAAAGTGAAAGACCGACACACATGGCGTTTCCACCTTCCATTTTTTGTTTTAAGTGTAATTCTACAGTACTTTTTTTTTTTTTTTTTTTTTTTTTTACGAATATATTAGTAGGCGACCTGTTATATGCTACGTTACTAAAACATCACCTGTTATACTATATTACTAAAACATCATATTTAATGATATTATTTATACATTGTACAGTACCAACATCATATGTGATTGTACTTTTATCATATTTAATAGTTCCCTTATTTTTTTTTCTCACATTTGATGGTACCATCATCAGATTGTGCAGTACCAACATCACATGTGACAGTACTTTTGTCATATTCGATGGTTTTCTTATATTTTCTCACATTTGATGGTACCATCTTTATATTGTGCAGTATCAACGTTACATGTGACTATATTTTTGTCACATTCGATGGTTCTCTTATTTTTTCTCACATTTGATAGTATCATCCTCACATTGTGCAGTACCAATGTCACATGTGATTGTACTTTTGTCACATTCTGTAGTTCTCTTATTTTTTTCTCACATTTGATGATACCATCCTCACATTGTGCAGTACCAACGTCACATGTGACTATACTTTTGTCATATTCGGTGGTTCTCTTATTTTTTTTCTCACATTTAATGGTACTATCCTCACATTACATAGTACAAACTTCACATGTGATTGTACTTTTGTCACATTCGGTAGTTCCCTTATTTTTTCCTCACATTCGATGGTACCATACTCACATTGTGCAATACCAACATCACATGTGACTGTACTTTTGTCACATTCGATGATTTCCTTTTTTTTTTTTTTTCTCACATTTGATAATATCATCCTCACATTGTGCAATACCAACATCACATGTGATTGTATCCCTTTTTTTTTCTTACATTTGATGATACCATCCTCACATTGTGCAGTACCAACATCAAATGTGATTGTACTTTTGTCATATTCGGTGGTTCCCTTATTTTTTCTCATATTTGATGGTACTATCCTCACATTATGCATTCAGCCTACTGATTCTCGTGCATTATCACCCCCAATACTTAAAGAAAATCTAAAAACCCTTAGAAACTTGAAAAATGCCGAAATACCCTTAGTATCTAAAAAATGGCCAAAATTCCCACGAAAACCTAAAGAATGATCAAAATTCCCCCAATTCCCTCTAAAATTACCAAAATAACCCTAAAACTTGAAAATGACCAAAATATCATTAAAACCCTCTAAAATTACCAGAATACCCTTGGAACCTAAAAAAATCATCAAAATACTCTTAGAGCCTAAAAAAGACCAAATGACCCTAAATTTTTTTTAAAAAAAAGACTAATATACCCTTAAAACTTAAGAAATGACTCTATGCCCCTAAACCTAAAAAATTGTTGAAATAATCTTAGAACCTAAAAAATGACCGAAATACCCTCAAAACCTAAAAATGACCAAAATACCACTAAAACTTGAAAATGACCAAAATGCCCCTGAAATCCTCTAAAATTATCCGAATACCCTTAGAACCTAAAAAATGATCAAACTACCCATGGGACCTAAAAAATGACCGAATGACCCTAAAACCTAAAAATTGAGTAAAATACCTTTAGTACCTAAAACATGACTGAAAAACCTCTGGAACCTAAAAAATTACCAAAGCATAAAGAGAAGTTTGATTTGCTGTTTTCTCTCTCTTTTATATATATATATATATATATATATATATATATCTTGCTTTACTGGTAACCAATTTCTACTCGAATTAAATGAATGGTCAATATCAAAACACCATTAATTTAATGGTTCAGATTTAGTTGAGTACCATACCCCTAAAAAAGGGGAGGTACGATAGAATGACCCGCAGTATTAACATCATATATGACTAGACTGTATAAAGAGTTTTGCTATGTCTATCACTCACTCACTCTCTCGACCTTTCCAAGTAACTATTTGGAATGGGTGGCATAAATTGTTGTTGTTCATCAATTTTAATAAACATGATAGTGATTTTGTATAAATTCCAAAATATCACCATCGTCATCATCTCAGAATTAGAGAAATGCATTGGATCATTTATTTTTTTAATAATGAAATTAAAGGTAAAATGGGTTAGAATAAGTTACATCATTCTACGCCCAAAAAAAAAAAAAAAAACCCTTTAAGCAAACATGAGAAATTAAATCGAAAGGATATAGATGATTATTTCTTGGCTCATTAAATTTATTTCTTAAAAATCACATCAATTTATCTACTAATTTGACAATTACACAATTTGACCATGTTGATGCTCACTTTGGCAAGAAGGCCCAATAGCAGGAAGAAGCCCAACAATATGAGAGGAAAAGAGTTAGTAAATTGAGAAGAAAACCATTAAGCCTAAATGGCAGGAATAATGGATCATAGGCCTAGAAAATAATAAATGGGCCTCAAAGGAAATAAGCGGGCCTAAAGGAGCCTAGAGAAAGAAGTAATAAACCCATGAGTATTATGTGAAATAGAAAGTAAGCAATAATGGGCAAAAGAAGACCCAAAGTAATGAATTAATTGAGTAAGGGGTTGATGGGAAGCCCATGAACCCCAAAAGTAAAGGATATGATAATTGGGCCGGGAAAGCCTAAAAGACTTAGCAAAGGCCCATGAGAATGCAGAATTAGAATGGGTCGACCTAAGGAAAGGAAATGGGTTGTAGATGCCCAAGAAGGAGGAAATGGGCTGAGGAAGATCGTAAGCAATAGAATGGGTCAAGAAAGCCCGAAATAGCATGAATGCTAGCCCAATGATAATACTGGGCCACTGGAATTAAATAAAAGAAAAGCATACAGCAAGCCTAAAAGAAGCCCAGCAGGCACAGATCTAACAATACCACAGCAGGAATAACAGAACGGCATGGCAGAAGTGCTAGCAGGCCTACAAAAAAAAGCAAAGAATGGGCTAAAGAAATGAAAGCCCACAATCAAGTAAGGCCCAGCCCATGAAGGAAGCAAGCCATAAAGAACAAAGGCTTAGAAACTCATTCACACCATAAGAGGCCAAGAATGAGTAGCAGGATGCATAGACAAGCCTTCAGGTCATGACAAATGTATGAGCAACAGACAAACTATGGACACACATAGAAGTGGAGCATACACAAGGCTCAAGCACCACCAACTTGTACCCATCCAATACAGGAGTGGTGGGCCATGGGTCAAAGGTAAGAAAGGGTATGGTCTAGCCGTGGGGAGAAGGGGGGAGCCTATTTTGGGATTCCTGCTCAAACTCTTTTGGGGAAAATGTTCTGTTAGGATGACATATCACCCAAAAGAAGGAAAGATGAGTTGGAATCACTAGGTGCATGCCATGAGGGATAGTAAGAGAGAATGCCCACCCTTATTCGGATGGGAATGCCACAATGAACAAGCAAACAAAATAAGACCCTTTGTCTGGTAATGGGATGTGGCATGGCCAGCATAGGTAAGCAGTGATGATTGGGCAGCTGACAAACCAGTAGGTGGTCTAGAAGGACACCCACACCCAGACAAAAGTGGTTAAAGGGTGAAATGGTAAAAACCCAGCCACGGCAGGCAGTATAAAAGGAGCCTCTGCCGTGCACAGTAAAACAACATCACAACATCAAAAAAACAACCACAAAAAGAACAAGAACACAAAAGTAAAAAGAAAGAATAGAGTGATAAATAGAATAACAAAATCTTAAAAAAGAAAGAGAGTTAGAAAGAAAAACAGAGAAAGTAGGATGGCAAGCATGCACCAATAGGCTAATCCCTTCTCTTCCTCTAAAAGCCTACCCTCTATTAAGGATTAAAGATTTTTGGACATAAGCCATTTAGGTCCATTTTCTCAAAGTGGGTAATTTCTACAGCAAGACCTTCCTGTGAGGTTATCCACATTCAGGAAGTGGTTCCTTCCTTGGTCTTAGCTCCGTAATGCAACTAAGCATGGCAGACTGACCATTTCTTCTTTGATTTTATTGATTAAGTACTGGTGTTATCTCTTTTTTATCATTGCTATTTTATTTATAGTGCGTTTTCTATTGTTGTGCTGCTCTTTTCTTTATTTTAATTGTGAATTCTCTGATTGTCTTGGCTAACAGTAAGCGCATTTCCTTTAATGTTGTTATATTACTTGCCTGCCATAACTTTCTTGTAACAGTCTCATCTGCCATGGGCATGTGACCAAAGTTTCAACAAAGGGGCTTTAGTTTGCGCACAAGTTGGTTTGAGGTGAGTTGCAATCAGGTTGGTCCTGACTCTCCTACCCAAAACCTTTGGGCCGTAGTGTGGCAGGAAGTAGCCCAACCCACAATCTCAAAAAGGCTCACCATAGACCATTACATAAATTGATTTCTATACATCATTTTCATCCCAACGAAGAAGAAAAAAAAAAACTTAATACAAAAGACTTCAAATTGAGACACATTTACTAGGGAGAACCTTCCTAAATACAAATCAAATGACAATACATTTGAAAATTAACACTTGCAAAAGGTCAATATTTGGATTGTAGTTTTAGTTGAGGTAATCAATTTAGAAATATACTCTCAAAGCTTCAACAACTTTCTTGAACTTGTCAAAATAATATAACTTTCCCTAAACCAGCAATATTTTTTTATTCCATCTACAAGTACAAAATCCATAAATTCACAATTCATTAGCAGAAAGTTGAACACCATATTAGTAACACAAGAAAAACATATAGTTAGTAAAATACACAACTATATTTATTGGAACTTTGTAAATATGACCATTGTCGACTTTATAAGACTAGCCATAATTGTTGCTGAATATAAGCCATGAGTGTGACAAGGTGACTACAATAGGAAGCAATACATGAAATTAAACAAAGGTGGAAAGATTCCAAATTAAGTTCTCTAGCTCAACCAAACATTAGGCAAAAGTTGTGGTTCTCGCACAATCCCTTGTACCAAATGACCATAGAATGAGCCCCTATCCTCCCCCTTCATATTAGAGTTAATAAGGATATTGGAATCACCCTCCTCTATTAGTCGCCTGAAGCTTGGTTCTCTTGCGAACACCAGCCTTGCTTACATCACCATCTCTTCCACCTGAAATATGTCATCTATTCTATTGCAAACCAGCTTATTTGGAGCTGTAGCCTCCGTGGCGGTAGTGCTCCACTGCCTGAATATAGATGACTTAAAAATGAAATACATAGACATTAGTTGATGAAACTATATCACCTATTCACCTTTGATGGCTGCCTTATATCAAAATTTCCATAAAGACCAGATAATAGCTATATAGATTATAGAAAAATCATCCAAAGCACATCTTTCAGCAAATTGCCAGTCAACCAGGTAGAGACCCAGGCTTTAATGAGTTTAGGAAATCAAGTTATCTACTAGGATTGATAATACAGAACCAAACCACATAGCTTGAGCCAAAGAGCATATGGTTCAAATAAGATTAGGAGTTCCCTTACGAGCCTTACATTGAGGACATAATATCCTACAATGTCTGTTCCCTCTCCAATTGTTTATATGTTTGCTTAAGAAGATTGTACTTAATTTAGTGTTCATTTTGAATGCAGAGGCAAACTTTCTCACTAGTAAAGCAAATCAGTCCTACATAGAACCTGCATCAACAAGTGTTTGTACCTCACCCTCAAATTTTTCTATAAGAAAATCATGATATTTGTATCACATAATGTAAAACTCTAATTTTATGTTTGCCTATGTTTTGTAAGTGTTATTTGGCTAAAAATGATTTTGATCATGCATGAGTGGTAATAGCAAATGTTTAAACCGTGCATTAGTCAGCTTGTATAAAGGCATACCAAAATTCAGTAGTGGTTGCATTTTTGTACTTTTTCCCTTTTCCTTTTGAGAAGTGACTGTCTTGTTTGATTTTTTGAGGGGTGCTTCAACACTGTACCACGAGCCATCGAGAATATGTATTGTGAAATTGATTAAAATAGGAAAAACATAATTAATATATCAATAGCAGAGGAAAAGAGTGGGTTCCATTCTGCATAATCTGCAATTTCAGGGAGCATGATGAAGGCAGTTTGAAGCCAGTTGCTACCCCATCTCATGATTGCTTCTCCCAGTACACAATACCCATCTCATGAAAAGCGAAGACAACATCAAATAGAGAGAGAGAGAGAGAGCAGTGATTATCAGACTTCAGAGAAGGGAACGCGAGAGAGAATAGAAGACAGTCTATTTTTTATTATTTATTTTTTCTAATATAGTTGCTTGCTTGACCGGTAATTGGTCTCCTATTAAAATTAAATACATGGTCAGGATTATAACAAGCGAAATCTACGGTTCAAATTTAGGTGGGTATCATACCCACCAAAAAAAAAAGTAAGGGTACCATAGAATGACCCGTGCACGTTTTTTCCCATATGCTAAGAACAACACACATTCCATGTAATGTAGCCAAAAAAAATCTCTTAAATTGGATGTAAGATTTAGTATATCCCTAGAATTATTCCGTTCTACAAAAGTCCAAACAAACACCATGCAAAAGTCAAAAAGTTCCATTTTTAAATTTTTTTATTATAGAAAAAAAATTAAAAAACATAACATAAAACAATTTTAATTTAAAAAAAAAAAAGAAAAAGAAAAATAAGGAGGGACAAAAGTTCTGACCATTCCTTGCTACTACTATTCTTTTCAAAATTGAAATTAGATTAGCTAAGTACACCTCTACTAGTAGAAGTTTACGGTAACATGTCTTAAAATAATTTGACATATAACACATGTGATGTGGTTTCATTTTTGGTGTTTAGTTTACCAAATGCTAAAAACTTATCATTTGACTCACCTAATTCTCGTGCTCTTATGTCTTCACTCTTCTTAAGGCCTCAACACTCAAAAAGTCATTTTTCTTTCTTATACAATCACACACTTTAATGTAAATTCTTCTCTTTATTTATTTTTATAGTTATATCTTTAAGAGAAAAAAAAAAGTTATATCTTATAAGGTTTGTATATATATAATTAAAAGTAGAGGGACTTGAACTCTAAATATTTCTTTTTGAAATACTAAGAGGTATCACTTGAATCACAAGCAAGGTGGTTGATTTCATAGGCTAGTATTACTGATATTTTCCCTATCGACATGCAATATGGTACGGAAAGTTGGAAACACCCCTAAATTGTACTATGTTGAGTGCTGATCAAAACTGGGGAGTTTTGGTCATATCAAGAAATATATCGTGTTTTTGGCAGTAAAGAGGCATTGGATCAGTATTGGAATCCCTATTTTTTTCCTCATTCTCTCTCTTGAACCTTGCCTTTTTGTCTCTCCTCCTCACACGACGAATCAAAAATGGCAAAACCCACGAAATCCACACAAAATGTATTTAAGAGCACAAACTAATTCTAAATGGGATGTCGCACAAAGACACTAAATTAGATGTCGCACTAAGACACTATATGCAAAACAGGGCTCTACCACTACCCAAACCAATAGGATTTTCAAAAGTATAAATCAACCAAGAACAGCGAAAACAAAACATAAAATAATAATATATATTGAAATGAATTACAAAGATCATATTACAAAGATCACACAAGTATAGAACTAAGATTTATGTGTTTATGGGTGAAATAATTTTTCCGTATAAATCTCATAGAAGAGCTGCTTAGAGGCTAATATTGTTCTAGTGCGATGAGATGTAAAATGAAGGATGTGACATAGATATATTGTTAAGTGGGAGTGTAAAATAAATAAGGCGGTGTAATGGACTCTTATTTTAGTGGGGTCTGTTTAGTTGTTCACTTACTTGTACTACATTTGTTGGCAGGCCAATTAATCTGTTGTTCACTTGTTTGTGTATAAAGAAAATAGGACTCTATCATTATTATCCTTAACTAGTCACTACCCTGTGCAATGCACAGGATAATTAACAAATGTTAAATAATACACTACAAAATTCTCACAAAAAAAAAGAGTCCAAAAACTCTCCAGTCTCCTCCCCTCCATCGACTTCTCTCATGTTGTTACTCATTAAGCCATGCTTTCCACACGCCCAAAACCTTGTTAAACTCCTCAACCTCTATTTATAATAAGTTATTGTCTCTCTTATTAATCAACTGTCAATTGCATATGAGGATCGGATTTCTCAACTAACCCACGCTTGATAAACCAATTAAAATCTCAACTTGATAATAAAAATAATCAAAGCTAACATTGAAGACTCTCTCAAATTTGAATAAGAGGCTAAGTATTACCTATGATGCTATATACTTTGTACCACAAATTTCACGGGAGCTAAACAAAGAATAAAACTAAAGAAAAGCACAAAAAAAAAAAAAAAAAAAGAAAGAAAGAAAAGATATTAAGAAAATTAACTGTATGCATATATTTCAATGCACGTAGCATCTGATAAAGAAAAAACTGATGATGTTCACAAGTCAAGTCATTATTAGCAACATGATGCGCTTAATTTCAACAATATCCAAATGCTGTAAAAGCCTGAGCAACTTGACTTTACACAGGATCCGTATGGTTTTATATATATATATATAGATAATGATTTTATATTATATATTTGTTGAAATTTTTGTTATAGAATTTTAGTTGAAGTAGAATTTTCAAGCTCTTAAAACATATATCTAGTAGAGTTTTATTTAAATTAAACTATTGTAATACTGATAAGATAATTACACGTTGAAGAGAAATAATAAATATATAAGATATAAAACCTAAAATAAAAAGAATCTAAAAAAAAAAACGTGGTGACGTGGAAAATTGTGGGAGTTTCGGAAGCTTCGGTTTTATATATATATATATATATATATATATAGATTATATAAGATATATTGCAAAAAACAATTAAGGACAAAACCATGGTTTTAAAATATCTAACTTACTATTAGCGCGTTTAAAAAAAGATTTGGCATAACTTTTGCACATGATCTTTATTTTCTTCAAATTATATACCACTCCAACTTTCTTCAACTTCTATTCCCACATCTCTACCATTCTTTTTTCATTTATTTTCACATGTATTATTTATTTATTTATTATTTCACAAAAATATGGCATGTTTTCATTTCAATTTTTTCTATCTTTTCTTTTAATTTAAACGACAGTTCTAACTTTTTTCTTTCTTTCTTTTAATTATTTTACAAAATTAATAAAATCAAAAACCCAGGATAGAAATAAGCATCATTCAATGTCTATGTTGATTTTTTTTTTTTTTTGAAGACTCTATCCTTTGTAAAGGATTAAAAAAAAAAAACATCTTTACCACTTACGTATTTTAATTTTACTATCCACATCCACATGTTTCCTCATTTTTAAACGCGAGTCACATTTGGATATTCTTCTCAAAAATAAAAACAGTCGCATCAAGATATTTGAATTCAAATTAATTTAGCCACATACACATAGATTCTATTGAATTCAGATTCAAACTTCCCATAATCATCTAAACTACTATCTAAAAATAAATATAAAAAATTATATAACAACATGTATAAATAAATAATAAACAAATATATATATATATATATATTTTTTTTTTATGGTGGCCCAGCCCATAGTACCCAGTGGCCTTTGAGGTTGGGCTCCCAATTTATTTTTTTTAGAGTGGGTAAAGAGTTTCCTACTATGGGTAAATCCTTTTAAGGCTAACCTAACAACCCAAATGAAGGAGTTTATGACCCAACTTGAACCTTATCACCTTCTGTGTGTTTCCCGTGGAGTCTTGGACTAGGTTTCGAGCTTTTTTCCCTATTACTATTTCTCTTCTCTTTCCTCTCATGTATCATACCCTCTCTTTTCCCAAATTTGCCAACCTCCTCCCACACCATCTCTTCCCGCTTTTATAGCCTTCCCTTAATGGGTTTGCCATCATGAGTGGTCGTTTTCCTCAAAAGTTGGCCCATTCTAACGTATATTCCTAATCGGATAGGACCCACAGCACATTTCTAAATTGATTTTGTTGGAACTTGTGCCAACCTCCAAATCTATGCTCGACGGGTGCATTATGTGACGTTCTCATTGATGCCCTGGATCGGTTTATACTATACTGTTCTCAGACCCTCCATCACTTGTTCGGTACGATTTGGGTGGGTTTGACTTATGTGGGCCTTGGTCTTAGGCCTGTACTTGATTCTTGGACCATACATATATATATATATATATATATATATACACACACACACGCCTATGAGCATGAGCTCATGCGTGTGCTCAGAGGCTTTTCTATTTTTTTTTGGAGAAAAAGTTAATAATTTGAATTCATTATAATGTGAGATTACTATATTTTCCAATTACAAAAAAACTTAGGGGTGTGATGAAAAATTATTTCACCTGCAAAAGCTATTATGAAGAAATTGATAAATCAATGTAGAAAATTGAAATATTTACATTAGGTAAAACTGTAAAATTATGTTGGTTATGGTGGAGAAGTTGGTGGAGCAATGTTTTTTGTTCCACATTCTAATTGCTTTCTAGCAGCATTTGCCATGAACATATGATACAAAATGTCTTACTTTGTGTTATTAATAGACACTTAAACGTACACAACAATGATAAGTACAATACAAATCAAGCATAAACTTGTGAAATGAAATATTAGAACTGACCTTGTGATGATATTGCATAGCTCCACGTATGTGAAATGGTCTACTTCAGCTTGAGACTTGAAAAACTGTCATTTAATGACAAAAATTTTTTATAAAAAAATTTAAATAAAAACTCTCTAATTATGTTTTTTTTTTTTTTTTTAAAAGTAGATGTGGTAATGATTTGTACCTACTTTAATATCACATCGTCCTTGACTCTCATTTTCAATTTGTCTTTACTGTTTTGGATGTTGAAAATTGCATCATCCTTGGGAATTTTTGAATTGCCTAGAGGTGAAGAATCTTCAAGCTATTAACTTGCAAATGAAATATCATCTGAATTAATTGAGTTTGGCTATGCCTGTGAGGAGATTTAGTAGAATTACTCAGGGGATTCTTTATTTTGTTAGGGTCTTTTCTCTGTTTTTGTTGGTTAAAGTGAGTTTGGCAGTTTGGGTTTTCATTAAAGAGAACATATTTGTAATTGTTGAAATTTATAATGGTTTTGTTTTTCGTTATGGGTTTTTTCACTCTCTCTAAAATAGTTTCAATTATTTAGAAAAGAAGTAAATTTGTTCCCTTCTTTTTACAAACTCTCAGACAGTCTATAATTAACTAAGAATTTAAAATCCAATAACTATAATAGTCCAAACTTAAAGGAAAAATAAAATATAAGCAATTTGAAGGCAAGAATAAAGTGCTTATTTTCTAGGTTGCCAAATCCAATTACCAATCAAATTTGTTACAGAACTTCTCACATGCATCCCCACTTAACTTTTAGTTTCAATAGAAAAGCAGACTTAATGTATACCCAATAGTTTCACAACATGAGTGATCCCAAACCCAATAAACATCACTAATTTTCTTCTGCTAACATATTGACCAAGATTTCTAGTTTACATTGCAAAAGATGAGAGCAAATTTAATGATTAACCCAGATTCTTCCTTTTCCAATATATTCAATCACTACAAGAAATTTTTACTATTGTGGTGGATTTTTTTCGTCGAGTGCAAAAACCACCGCTATATGTCGCATATTGCGGCATTTTTTGGGACCATCACAGTAGCTCTAGTCTTTTGCAGTGTCCTATAGCATCGAGCCATAAAACCGCCGCAATATATATGTTTTAGTGGCAATAACTTACATATAGCGGTACTCCAAAATCCCACCGCAATAAATATATCATTTTGCACAGATACTTTAGCAATAATATAGAAAACCGCCACAATATGTCACCTATTGCGGGGCTTTTGCGGACCACCGCTATACATCAACTTTATTGTGGCGTTCAAGTGGACCGCCACTATAAATTTGGTCTTTTGTGACGTACTACAGTGGCAGGTTGATGGAGCACCGCAATATGTATGTTTTAGCGACATTATTCCTAGCTATAGTGGCGCCCCATAAACCCGCTGCTATAGCTAAGATTTACCGGCATTTGTTTCAGTCTATAGCGGCGATTTTGTTACCGCTGCAATAGACCTTTGAATTGCCCATAATTAGTCCAATTTTTTTCCCTTTTTCCCCCCCACCTAAATCTATCAATTTAGACCCTAACGTTTTCATTTCTTATCAGATTGTATCCCTCTAGAAAAAAAAAAAAAAAACACACACACACACACTCTCTCTCTCTCTCTCTCTCTCTCTCTCTCTTAAATTAAAATCTCACATCGTTGTTCTCAATACCCAAAGATTGATCTTCCCACCACCACCATGCATTCTCACTCTCAAACCCTAGATTGCGCCTCTCTCTATTAGCACTCACCACCGCTGCTAGCCAATTGAAGGCCCAAATGATCAATATTTGAATATTAATTTCACCAAGTCTAGTGGTATTGGGACTATCTATTAAGTTTGACCGGGTTTGACCAACTTAAACTAAACTTTGACCGCACCTTTCTCTAAATCTGACTATTTGATTGTGACCATAATTTATCAAAATTAACTTTTCATTACACTCTTCAAATCCAACGGTTAGATTTCAAATCTAAGTCTGGCGCATGATAGACATGTGTTGTGTCCCTTTATGGTTATGTTTTCTCAATCTGACCATCCAATTGGTCTTAAATTTCACCAACACTAATATGTTACTATACTCTTCAATCCCAATGACCAAGATTTGAATATGATTTTCACCAAGTCCAGTGGTCTCGGGACCTTCTATTAAGTTTGACTAGGTTTGACCAACTTTGACTAAATTTTGACTGCGCCTTTCTCTAAATCCAACTGTTTAATTGTAACCATAATTTATCAGAATGAACCTTTCATTACACTCTTCAAATCCAACAGTTAGATTTCAAATGTAAGAATGATATGTGATGGACATGTGCTGTGTACTTATATGGCTATATATATTCTCTCAATCTGACCATCCAATTAGTCTCAAATTTTACCAATACCAACATGTCACCATACTCTTCAATCCTAATAATCAAGATTTGAACATGAATTTCACCAAGTCTAGTGGTATCGGGACCATCTATTAAGTTTGATCGAGTTTAACCAACTTTGACTAAATTTTGACCGTGCATTTCTCTAAATCCAACCGTTTAATTGTGACCATAATTTACCAGAATGAACCTTTCATTACACTCTTCAAATCCAACGGTTAGATTTCAAATCTGAGAATGGCACGTGATGGACATGTGTTGTGTACTTCTATGTCTATGTTCTTTCAATCTGACCATCTAATTGGTCTCAAATTTTACCAACACCAATATGTCATCATACTCTTCAATCCTAATGATCAAGATTTGAATATGAATTTCACCAAGTCTAGTGGTATTGGGACCATTTATTAAGTTTGATCGAGTTTGACTAACTTTGACTAAACTTTGATCGTGCATTTTTCTAAATCCAACCATTTAATTGTAACCATAATTTACCAGAATAAACCTTTCATTACACTCTTCAAATCTAACGGTTAGATTTCAAATCTAAGTATAGCATGTGATAGACATGTATTGTGTACCTATATGGCTATATATATTCTCTCAATCTGACCATTCAATTGGTTTCAAATTTCACCAACATCAATATGTCACCATACTCTTCAATCCTAATGATCAAGATTTGAATATGAATTTCACTAAGTCCGGTGATATCGGGACCATCTATTAAGTTTGACCAACTTTAACCGCGCCTTTCTCTAAATCCAGCCCTTTAATTTTGACCATAATTTGCCAGAATGAACCTTTCATTACACTCTTCAAATCCAATTGTTAGATTTCAAATCTAAGAATGGCATATGATGGACATGTGTTGTGTACTTATATGGTTGTATATATTCTCTCAATCTGACCATCCAATTAGTCTCAAATTTTACCAACACCAATATGTCACAATACTCTTCAATCCTAATGATCAAGATTTGAACATGAATTTCACCAAGTCTAGTGGTATCTGGACCATTTATTAAGTTTAATCGGATTTGACCAACTTTGACTAAACTTTGCTGCGCCTTTCTCTAAATCCAACCATTTAATTGTGACCATAATTTACCAAAATTAACCATTCATTACGCTCTTCAAATCCAACAATTAGGTTTCAAATCTAAGTATGGCGCGTGATGGATGTGTTGTGTACCTATATGGCTATGTTCTCTCAATTTGACCATCCAATTGGTCTCAAATTTCACCAACACCAATATGTCACCATACTCTTCAATTCCAATGATCAAGGTTTGAATATGAATTTCACCAAGTTCAGTGGTCTCAAGACCATCTTTTTAGTTTAACCGGGTTTGACCAACTTTAACTAAACTTTGACTGTGCCTTTCTCTAAATCCAACCATTTGATTGTGACCATAATTTACCAGAATTAACCTTTCATTACACTCTTCGAATCAAACGGTTAGATTTCAAAAAATTAATAATAATGAAAGGAATAAATAAATAAATTTAATTATCTTATTTTATTTTTAAAAAATTTAGAAATTCAATTTTTTTAATTTTTTATGTGATTTATTATTTATTTAAATGCTGACGTGGAATTTTTAATATGCTAAATACGTTATTTTAATATTTTTCTAATAGCCATGTCAGCATTTAGTGTGCAAACAGTACACTCCATTTGCCATGTAAGCAATTTTCGTTAGTGGGATGACGGTAATGACTGAAATAGAATGCATTTTTCATTTTAGGGAATAAAAATGACAAAATAAAAAAGTAGGGACCAAAATAAAAATAACCCAAAATGTAGGGACAAGAAAGTGCATTTATGCCCCTTTTTTTACCCTTCCCACACAAAATTTCCAACGCCTAACTATTTTTATGGCGTAAATGCACTTTTGGTCCCTACATTTTGCACGTTTTCCATTTTGGTCCCTACATTTTATTTTTACCATTTTTATTCCCTAAACCAATTAACGTGTCACATTTAAGTCTTTACTGTCAGCCAACTAACAGGGAAAAGTTGAGGTGGCAAATGGAACACCCTATTAGCTGACATGGCATTGATGTGGCGATTAAAATATTATTTGGCATTTTTATATGCCACGTCAGTATTTTAATTTTTAAAAAATCCATGTCAGATAAAAATAATCAAAAAATTTCTAACCTAATTATTTTTTTAAAAAAATTAGTTAAATTATTATTTTTTTTCTTTTTTTTGGAAGAATATGAAGAACTTAGAACTATGTGTTCTTCATTTTCTTCCCCAACTAAGCTTGCCCAGAAAATTAAAAATTCTAATTTATTTTTCTTTTCTTGCATTTTCTTAGCAACCAAACCCATAAAATCACTCAAATTTACAAAATAAAAAGACATGCACATAAAAATTTACAAAACAAAACACAGAGACATTCAACAGTTACACAAAGCCATTCAACAAGATTTTCTTATGCTTTGAAACCAAACACAAAAAGAAAACACAAAAACCAAACACAAAACTCAAACGGACTCTGGACAGTTGTGTTGTACATCTGTGAGCCTTCATTGCCAGTTGCCGTCGGAGGATCTAGACACTCTGGTATCGATCACCTCCGATGAGGATCTCGTGAATCTCATCGAAGAGTACAACAGGGCCGTGTCACTGCCTTCGTCTCTAAAGATTAGAGCGTTTCTCTCACCGCCGAAACCTCCTCTCCTCTTCCTCCTCCAATCCCTAACTCCTCGATGTCTTCATCGAAATCATCATTGTCGTCATCATGTTCCACTTCGTCTCCGTCTCACAGTCCCACAGGCACCACCCCGAGGTGTTTAACGTTGGCGGCCGACATGTGCCTCCGTTAGATCTCACTACCGGTCGCTCCATTTCAGAGGTCCACGGCGAAGATCAAGCCTCACTATGTTTACCGTGCTCATGGAAACCCTAGCAACATCTACCTCATCCACAACGGGAATCACTGGCAATAGCACCAAATCAGAAGGATTAAAATTCAACAAATCCAAAAAAGAAAAAAACAAAAAAAATGTATGAGAGGATGCAGGTCTTTTGATTTTAGTGGGTGTATGTTGGGTTAAAATATCTGAATATGTAGATCTATTTTTGGGTTTGATTGTTGGTGTATGTTAATTTATGGGTTTTCAATTTTGGTGGGTGTATGTTGATTTCTGGGTTTTCAATTTTGGTGGGTGCATGTTGATTCTGGATTTTGGTTGGTGTATGTTGATTATTGTTTGATCAAAGTTTTGAATTTTGATTTGTTTGGTTATAAAGAATGTACTGGAAAGGCGAAGAAAAGAAAAGACAAGAAAATAGGAATTAATTTACTAAAAACATGAAGAATATGAATGGTAAGAACATGAAGAACACAAAGATGATCTTCCAACAAAATAATGAAAAGAAAAGAAAATTTTATTTTAATTATTAATTATTATTTAAATAATTAAATAATAACTAAAAAATTTAAGTTTTGTTTTTTAATTTATTTTCTTTTTTGGTTTAAATTGTCTGACATGGCTTTTTTAAAAAATTAAAATGCTGACATGGCATATAAAAATGCCAAATAATATTTTTTTAATAATATTTTAATCGTCACATCAGCGCCACGTCAGCTAATAAGGTGTTTCGTCTGACACCTCAACTTTTCCCATTAGTTGGCTAACGGTAAAGACTTAAATGTTACATGTTAATTGGTTTAAAGACTAAAAGTGATAAAAATAAAATGTTGGGACCAAAATGGAAAAAGTGCAAAATGTAGGGACCAAAAGAGCATTTACGCCTATTTTTTTAATCTCCCCCCCCCCCCCAAAAATGTTTTTTCCCTTCCCGCAAAAAATTTCCCCAAATTTTTATCAGTCAATCTCTCTTCCTCACTCATTCTTACTCTCAGCTTCTCCTCTCTTCCCCAAATTTTTGGACACAATGGATTGGTTCAATTAATTGTTTTTACTAGACCTAGACCATAACTACTCATAATGGATTGGTTCAATTAATTGTTTTTTACTAAACCCAGACCATAACTTCTTCCCTTGGGTTCTTGTCATCCCAAATTTCATCCTCATCAACCTCTCTCTCTCTCTCTCTCTCTTGCTCTCTCTCTCTCTCTCTCTCTCTCTTTTCTCTCTCTCTCTCTCTCTCTCTCTCTCTCTCTCTCTCTCTCTCTCTCTCTCTCTCTCTCTCTCTCTCTCTCTCTCTCTCTATATATATATATATATATTGGTGTTTACGGTCGAGACGAGAGTAGTGGTGCGTGTTTTAGATTTTGGATTGGTGATCTATTGTTGACGGTTTGGGGATCTTGTGAAATTAGGGTTTCTTGATATAGCTTCCAAGTGGATCTTGAAGGAACTCAAGGATTTGCAGAAGGATCCTCCTACTTCTTGCAGTGCCGGTACTCCATTCTCTCTCTTATCTTCAATTTTGTTTATGGTAGCTTTGTTTTGCTTGATCTCTGTGTTGGGGTTTATGCCCTAAAATCAAATTTATTGGCATGTAATAAATAATTAAATATTTTAATTATATGAGACTATCTATAAATGAACTAATAGGACATTATCTTAGTCCATGAGATGCATAGTATGTGATTTATGTGAAAAGTCACAGAAGATATAAATCACAAGTTTTTTGTAAACTCAGAATTTTAGTTCGTAGTCGGTGATGAAATTGGGAATTTTATCTGCGAAGACTATAACATATCAACTAAAATGATTTGTCTTGATTATGGAAGTGAAGACTTCTAGTTGATATGTTTTAAGAGTTAAGACATATTGAACTGGACTGCTGTGAGATTTATTATTCTTCTCACGACTTCTATTTACATCAACTCTAAATCCTGAGAGAATAATGGATCTGATCATGAGGTGTAGGTTGCTTTAATATATCAGGAGTGAGATCTATAAGATACAATCAAAACCTCAATATGTTGGGCAGTCGCATTTAGTGTTGATGGAACAGATATTTTCAAGATGGAATTTAAAATCTCTTAACGAATATATAAAATATTCCCTTGAGATAAGTTTAATGGGTTTGGTTATTCAGAGTGTTGGGCTTAACCACTTTATTAAGGAGTTACTAAAGTATATATTTATGAAATTGGATTTCATAAATATATAATGAATAACATAAAGGATTAAATCGGATACTCAAGGATTAAGATGTAGTAATCTTCAAAGTGGCAGTCTACATTCATGACTTTGTATTACTATGAATATTTTAATGAAGGGGCTACATGTATAATAAGGTTTTGGGATATAATTTATTAATAATGCCTAAAGTGCAATTATATTTTTATAGTGGTATTGAATATAATTAATGATAACTTTGGACTTGTCAAGAGTTGACTGAAAAGCCTAAGGTCTATTGGAGCTAGAGTCTTATTTGTTCCCATTGGTTCCATCTCAAGCCACAAAACCCAATTGGGTAGGCCCAAAAGGCTAACCTAATTAGATAATCAATTTTTATTTAATAAGAGTTATTACATAAAGAAACTACTAAGGTAGTTATTTTATGTACGTATGATGAAAAAAAAAAAAGTTTTTCTCCATAAGGAGAAGAAGAAGAACTTTCTTTGAGAATTAAAGTACAAAAGGACTAATTGAGAGACCACACTTCTTGGGCACCATGTGGAATTGAGATGAAGATTGAAGGTATTGTCAAGTCTTGGTTTTGAATTTCACTTCATCAAGGTACGCTTCCTATTCTTTGTTCTAGAATTTAAGGTTACATGTTATCTCTCATGAATGAAGTAGATCTGTGATTATTGCTTCCGCTGTAGGTTTTGTATGAGATGCAAAACCAGATTTTCCAACACTTTGTATTTTATTTGTGTGTGAGTGTATATATATATATATATTTTTTTTTTTTTCGATTTTTTTTTTTAACTTATGCCATTTTCAGAGATTATGCATGACATCGTAGTCTTTTCATATATTTCGGTTTAAATGTAGCTAGTTACTGTCAGCCACTATGACCTTGGAATTATTGTTGTATCTCGAGGCAATTAAACCTTGATCTTTTGAATGGGACAGAATTTAATATGTTTGCAATTGTGCATTTTTGAAGAAGGGTAGATTCAAGTAACTCTTGATTCAATTAGTTTTGGTAGTACTTGTTTTGTTTAATAACACTAGGACTTTATCATGCACAGGCTTTATTGCCAGGATCCATTTTAAGGTACTACTGCAACACTCATAGATGTTCACTCGCTATAGTTCTTTTTTATTTTTTATATTTTTTATTGGATAAAGGAGAATATTTTATTACATACAAGAACCTGAGGCACAACCACCATCCAAAAACCTTACCCTTCAAAAGAGTTGTCTTTAAGAGGGTGGGCAGTACATTCCTAGAGTTAATGAACCTAAATAATTTATAATATGTTTGCATAAATTGAGATGGTTAGAAATATTGAATAATTGTATTGTATTTCATAATTAAAGAATATACATGAGTGCCTTTATATTAGAGGCATATGTGTGCGGTACAAGTAAATACGTGTGCAGTACAAGTAAGAGTGTAGTATAAGAATGTGTACTATACAAGTAATTTAGCTGGGCCTAAAGCCTATAACATAATATACATTAACAGGCCCCCTCAAACTCAAGGTGGATGTGAGACCAGCTTGAGGTTGTCAACCAAATCATGAGTGCGTCCCTTAGGAAGCGACTTGGTGAAGATATCTACAAGTTGATCTTTGGAGGAGACTAAGAAAAGCTTGAGAGCACTATGGACAAGATGATAACGGATAAAATAACAATCAATCTCAATGTGTATAGTCCGTTCATGGAAGATATCATTGTGAGCAATATGAATGACACTCTGGTTGTCATAATAAAGAGGAGTAGCAAAGGATGTGGACACACCCAAATCTTTAAGAAGCCATCGTAGTCAAAGGAGCTCAGATGTGGTATTAGCAAGGGCATGATATTCTGCTTTAGTATTAGAGTGGGCCACAAAAGTTTGTTTCTTACTTCGCCAAGAAATCAAAGAAGAACTAAGGAGAAAGCAATAACCCATAGTGGACCTGTGATCAGTGGGATCTCTTGCCTAATCAGTATCAGAGAATGCACGGAGTATAAGAAGAGACTGAGCTGAATAGAAAAGCCCATGGAAGAGAGTGCCCTTCAAGTATTGAAGAATGTGTAGAACAGCAACATAGTGAGTTGATCGTAGAGCAGACAGATACTAGCTCACCTGATGAACAGCATAGGAAATGTCTGGATGAGTAACTATGAAATAAACTAGGTTGTCAACCAATCGTTTGTAAAGAGAAGGATTAGACAATGGTTTTCCCCCCGAGGGTGTCAAATGTTCATTAAGTTCAACTGGAGTGTCAACAGTCTTGCTGTCAGTGAGTCCAGCTCGAGACAAAAGGTTAAAAGCATACTTGGCTTGAATAATATACAGACCATCTATGGAATGTGTAATTTCAAGATTCAAGAAATAGTTGAGATGTCTAAGATCTTTCATCTTAAACTGTTGACTGAGAAAATCCTTGAGTTCTTGAATACCACTGAGGTCATCACCAGCTATGATCATATCATCCACATATAGGAGAAGCAACATGGTGCATTTATTAGTGCGACGAAGAAATAAGGCAGAATCATACGGACTGGCAGTGTAACCCAAGTGAAAGATAGTAGAGTTGAACTTAGTAAACCAAGCTTGTGGAGTTTGTTTAAGGCCATAAAGTGCACATCGAAGGCGACAAACCTTATTTGATTCAACAGAGAGACCAGGAGGAGGTTGCATATAGACTTCTTCACTCAGATCCCTATTAAGGAAGGCATTTTTAACATCCATCTGAAAAAGATCCTATTTACTAGCAGCAGCAACAACTAAGAGGGCATGAACAGATGAGATACGAGCAACTAGAGCAAATGTCTCTTCATAATCAATCACATACTCCTGTGTAAAACCTTTTGCAACAAGACAAGCCTTGTAGAGCTCAATGGGCCTATTAGAGCAAGTCTTGATCCTATAGATCCACTTACACCTAACCACAAACTGTCTAGAGGGAGAGTGACTAGATCCCAAGTATGGTTTTTGGTTAATGCATCAAGTTTCTCTTTCATTGCAAGCTGCCATAAAGGGTCAATGGAGGACTTACGATAGGTGTAAGGCTCATGAAGTGTAGTAAGGGCAGTGTAACACTGATAGTCAAGTAAATGTGCAGGAATGGATCTTACCTAGGTTGAGTGGCGAGGTGGAATGTCCTGTGGAGGATCTTTAGGCGGAGCAGGAGTAGGGGACCTAGGCTCAGGGTAGGTAGCTTGTCATCAACCTATTCATCTTCTACTTGTCTAGGAGAAGCATAAAAAATATCTGGAGGTTGAATAGAGAAGTCCAAAGGAGGATCAAAAGTATTTGTAGAAAGAACAATAAACTCATCTGAAAAGATTTCTAAAACAGAGGAGGTAGTTAGGGAAGAACGAAAGTGAGAGAGTTTAACAAACAATTGGTGTTCTCAAAAGACAACATTATGAGAAACATGAAGACGATGAGAGACAAGATCATAACACCTATACCCTCTTTGAGTTTCACCATAACCAAGGAAACAACAAAGTCTAGATCGAGGCTCAAGTTTGTTGTGCTCATGAGGCTGAAGAAGAACGAAACAAGCAGATCCAAAGAAGCGAAGGTGATGATAGTCAAGGGGTGACCCAAAGAGACGCTCATACGGAGTCTGATTATGGATGACAGTGCTTGGAATATGATTAATCATATGAACAGCATGAAGAGCAGCTTTACCCCAAAATGGGGTAGGAACTTTGGCAGAAAGAAGAAGAGCACGAACAGTGTCAAGAATATGACGATGTTTTCTTTTGGCTTGACCATTTTGCTTAGACGTACTTGGACAAGTTAGATGATGTACAGTGCCATAGGAATGCAACAGAGCTTGAAACGCATATTGAGTATATTTAAGAGCATTATCAGATCGAAAAGTTTTGATACGTTTGGAGAATTGTGTTTCAACCATTTTTGCAAAGTTGCTGTATATTAGTAAAATTTTAGAACGAGATTTCATAGGAAAGATCCAACTATAACGAGAATAATCATCAATAAAAATAACAAAATATCGAGATCCACCAATACTAGTAACAGGAGAAGGTCCTAAATATTAGAATGAATTAACCAAAAAATACTATTAGAAATGGATTCATTGTTATTGAAAGGCAAAGCTGGTTGTTTTCCTAATTGACATGAAGTACAATCAAAATTGTCTTTGGACACAGAACCCAACGGACTCTTAGAAGCTAACTGTTGTACCCAAGAAGATGGTGCATGACCAAGACGAGAATGCTAAAGTGCGAGAGATGGTAAGGAAGAAACTGCAGCAGCAATAGAAACTGGAGCAATTGGTGGAAGATGAAGATTGTCCATGCGAAACATACACTCAACTCTAGGATCGGTCCCAAGCTCTTGCCCTATCCTTGGATCCTGCACAATACACCCAGAATAGTAAAAAATAAGGTGATAACCTAGTTCAGCTAATTGTCCCACAGAGCACAAATTATAGGATAGGTCAAGTACATGGAAGGCTCCAAGAAAAGAGAGGTTGGAGGTTGAAACAAAACCTAGACTATTCCCATGCATGCTGGAACCATTAGCTATATGAATATTTAGAGGATGTGGTGCAGGGTCAAGTTTGGAGAATAAAGATGAGTGAGGTGTCATGTGATTGCAACAGACAGAATCAAAAAGCCAAGTTTGAGACTTACTAGGTAGAACTGAGAGAATAGTGGAAAGAGATGCATTACAGCCATACGAACAGCCTGAGCTATGATCTCCTATAGTTCAATGGGGGAGAGGTTGATAGTATATCTAGAAGACTGGGACTCAGCTGAAATGGAAGCCATCGGTGGAGTAGGCTCAGTATTAGCAACAGCAGCAGTAGATTTGTTGCGACAGTAACAGGTCTTAATGGTGTGGCCAGGACGCTTGCAATAGTTGCAGAACTTTTTGTTGGTTTGCTTGTGACGATTGCTAGAGCTAGAGGAATCACCTGATTGTTAAAGTTGCTCTATGGGTGGAGCAGAAGGAGTAATAGCCAAAACATTGAGCTTATTCTGGGCTTGAAGGGTTACAAGACGAGCTTCTTTTCTAACCAACTCGTTCACAGCAGTATTAAGAGAGGGAGCAGGACTGCGATTTAGAAGCTGACCTCGAATGGGCTCAAAGTCCTCATGAAGTGACATTAGGAATTCATAGAGGCAAAATTCATCTCTAATGGAAGCATATTGCTGAGCATCCTTTGAGCATGCCCAAGTTGGATCAGAAAGGTCAATTTGGTCCCAAAAGAAGCGAAGCTGATCATAGTAGTCATTGATGGATTGCCCTGATTCTTGCCTGAGTTGGTGCAATTCAACCACTAATTGATATTTCATGGATCCGTGAGTAGTGGAGTACCTTTTGGCCAACATATCCCGTGCTGATTTTGCATCATCAAAGCTGCCCAACAGATTAGAGATAGAGGGAATGGAAGTGTTCCGAATTCATGTGAGGATCATGTGGTTAGGACTATCCCATTCAATCATGCGACCAAGGAAGGCAACATCTTCTTCACTTGCTCCCTTGACAGGAATAGTGATTGCACCAGTACAATAATGCTAGAGCATGTGACCCTTAAGAAAATTGCGCATAGCTTGAGACTAAAATAAGTAATTCTTATTCCCCTCCAATATAGTATTGAGGGGGAGAGGAAGAAAAATATCATTTTTATCCATTTAAAGGCACAATATGCAAAAACAGACTGCAAAAATGAAATCTATGCGAAAAACTAAGTAAGGAGAACCTAGACTGCAAAAGTCAACCCTGGAGAAAAGTCAATGGTTAAAGTTAATGGCCTGGTCAATGTCAATGTGGTCAACGGTTAGTGGATGACGTTAGGAAGATGACGTGGTGATGACGTCAGCAGATGACTGGATGCTGGCGTAAGCTAAGGTTGACATGGCATTGATGATGTCATGGGTGACATTAGTTGGAGCTGAGGACAGCGCGTGGGGTGCGTGGGCTTTGACACAGAAGCTTTGGGCAGCGTGTGAAGGTGCGTGCGGTCTTTGATGATTGCGAGGTTTCCACCGACATGTAGATTGGTGCAAGACGATCTTTGTGATACCTCTAGAAATGTAATCGGAGCAATATTCACGGCAGTGATGACACGTGGAGTGGTCTGTGCGGTGTAGGACTCCTCAACGACAGCGGCTGCAGGTTCGGAATCCAAAGACAACGATTGGAAGATGTCGAAGGTTCAACGGTAAGAGGCTGCGGTGACTGCTGTGACGGCGGAAGCAATGTTGAGAATGGAGTAATACCAATAAAGACAAGATTGCTAAGAAAAGGCAGAGCAGTGGCTCTAATACCATGTTAGAAATACTGAATAATTGTATTGTATTTCATAATCAAAGAATATATATGAGTGCCTTTATATAGGAGGCATATGTATACAGTACAAGTAAATATGTGTGCAGTACAAGTAAGAGTATAGTACAAAAATATGTGCTATACAAGTAATCTTGCTGGGCCTAAAGCCCATAACATAATATACGTTAACAGGGATGAAGTTGGGCCACCATTATTATCTCTTAAATTTATGGTACAAAAACTGAATTAATGATAATGGTTCAGCCGGTAAACTCTTTTTTAGTAAGATCTTTAATTTATTTTAAAATATAATTTACCATTAAATTTATGAAATTTTAAGAAGTGCCACCTTTCTTCTTCTTATTTTTTTTAAAAGAGTTTTATAGTTGGCCCATACAAATGTTTTTTTGGGTGCAAACTATGAGGGGTATCCTAGTGCTAAACATATAGCACTCAAATATTTTCTAAATTTCAGTGGGAGCAATTGCCTCAACTCAATGTAAGGTACTTTCACCCATGCTTTTGTAATGGCTGTCTAGGTGTTGAAGTTGGGACCAAAGAATTTGTTTTTCCTGCAAAAGTTTACCCTAGTTAAGGACTTTTGATAGCTTTGGATTTTTGTCCCATATAAATTGGAATTTGTGACTTGTTATGAACATCAATCATGAAGCTTTGCAATGATTTGAGGATCCTTGTCTGGAGTTGGATGGGGAGAGTGATGGTAACCTTTGAATGGAGTTGGGAGAAGCACGTTTGGGTGGATTGTTGTAGTGATACTGTCTACTTTATGTTGACTGGACCAATGATCAGGCCATGCTACCATTCTTCTGGTTAAATTGGCAAATCTGGCGTGGTCTTCTAAATTTCAATGTTCTTCTTGACCTGAGCTACTCATTGGGGTCAACGCATGGAAATTTGATGGATTAAAAATCAAGAAGATGCTCTAAAAAAAAAAAAAAAAAAAAAAAAAAAAAAAAAAAGGAAAAAAGATGCACCTACATTTCTAGGATTTGCAGGAAAAGAAAAATTCTTTTTTCTCTCAATACCTAAAACTGAAGGAAACTCTTGATCTAGTGTTACAGTGGCAACCATATTCTCTCACTTTTTTTGGGTTTCTGTATTACGTCAATTGTCCATATGAGTTCTTTGTTGTATTATTGGAGCTAATGTATCTTCTTGTAAGAGGTGTAAAATTTGTGTTGCAAGAAAAAAAATTTTAAATCTATATTCTGATATTCGTTATTTATGTGTCAAATTGGTTCTTCCCCTGGTTTTGAGGATGGAGCATTTGAGTCTGCCAAGTTGGTCCGTCCAGCAGCTTCATTTTATCATGCTGTAGATGATTGCCTATATTTTGTGGATTCAGAGGTATACTTTTGGAACTTAGAAATTTCTTACTGAACTGTTATGACGTATACACAAATATTCATAACCTTTTAGATATCTCAACAATTGTATCAAGGGAAAGGATAAAAGCATAGATATTCATTTTCATTAGTGAAAACATATCAATAATTCAATTAGCCAATGTTGGTCCAGCTAAGGCAGTGCAAAGATATTACTGCCCAAAAAAGTATGTTGTAGTGTGTGAAGTTTGCAAATAGAACATAATTTTGAGCATGCTGATTATGCTCAGTGTCCATAATTTTGAGAACTCAATATCTCTCTTCCAATAGAGTTTCAATTAAGGAGAGTAGTTTTGAATCCATATTTAAGGTCAAACTTGTTTCTCAATCTTTCTCGTCAATGGATGCAAATCTGAAATCATAATGTGAAAAGCATGTTAAGATTTATCAGCAAATTATCTAAGTGATTGTGCATGCAAATGAGCTAAATATTTTCATGAGAAATTGCAGCCATATGGATGTTTGTTTTCTTCTACTAACCATTCTTTTTTATTGTTATGCTAGAAGGTGTTATATACGATTGGTTGAACTGATCGTCCTTTTTTCTTTTTTTCCTTGAGAGTATTTTGTTGAACTGATTCTTGATTTTATACTGCGTATCAATATGACAGATGAGAAAGGGAAGTTTGACGAATTGGTTGAGGACAAGGGTGTAAAGATATTAATAGATACAAAGGCCCTCTTGCATGTAATTGGGACCAAGATGGATTTTGTGGACGATAAACTCAGGTACCTTTTTTTTTTTTTTTTTCTTGTTTGGGGGTGTGGGGGGTGTTTAAAACATTGTAGACATTAAATATTTAATAGGAATACATGGGTGTATACTAATTTGGCTCCTACTTTTGTTGGAGTGTATTTGGATCTTAATCATGATTCCACCAAATCAAAATAAGCTTTCTTAGCTACTCTTTAGATTGTGCCTGCATTGACTGAGCTTCTGCTGTTCTGGAACTGGAATTACTCTTCAAATTCTTCTAGTTTTTCATTTATTGTTTTGGTCTGGCCTTAGGGTACCTGATGCCAGAATGGAACTGAGTACTAACACAGGCAAATTGATTGGAGGAAAATATGCCTCTAATTTCCTTGTAATTTCCAGGGAAGGTGAATTCTCTAATTTGAGAGGAGCTGAATGGTTAAAACACCAATATATAATCATTTAGGATTAAATATTGCTGCCATTGCCATTTCTATAAGCTTGGCATTTTCATTATTTTCTTTCCTCATTACTCTACTCCAAGAAGCTATTTTGTAAGGGATTCTTAACCGAACCACCATATTTTGTAAGGGATTCGTCATTACCCTACTCCAAGAATACATTTTTAGCATCCATTACCATGATGGACATTCTTATTTTGGTTAGTTTAGGATTGAAAAATGGTTGATTTTGAACTTTAGGAATGTTCTTGGGACATCCATCAATGCAAATAGTCTTAGGAAGAAATTGCTTTCTCAATAATTATTATTTAAAAAAAAAGAAAAAGAAAAGAAAAGAGAGAGACACAGAGAATTTGCTCTAGATAGAGTTCTTAAAAGTTGATAAATCTTCAGAGCTTTTAGGAGAGCTATAATCATTTTAGTAGGAACAGTTGCAAGGCAGCTGGCCTACAAAAATAGTGTTTTGTATATTTCTTCTTTGTGCCTTTTTTTATTTCTAGTTGTTTGCTCTTTTTCCTCACTGGTGGAAAAAACGAAGTGTGGAAGTGGAGAATGAATTGGAAGCACTTGCTTTGCTTTTCACATCATACGGATATGCATGAATATGTTGTCTTTGAACTAAATGATTCCTATGGTTTGGACCATCGGATTGAAGCCAAAATTATATGTTTTAGTGCTTGCACACTAAGACATAAGTAACTATTATTTTTATTTTTTGCATGTTTTTAACACATAAGCACTTATATGTTGAAGCCATATCGACCTTGCCTGTTTTCGTGTGGAACGTATTTAATACCATTGATTAATTGCATATTCTACTTCGTTTGTGTCTCCTGACTTTTAAATGACTATAGGTTTCAAGATTGCAAGAGCAGTTGCAAGCTGACAAAAATCTTAGAGATGCACTTGAAGTCGGTTTGAGCATGTCTTTTGGACAATTTTCCAGTTCACGTGGCATGGATTCTAAGGTTTGTATAGATCTTAAGGTAGTTTTCTTTTCCCTTTCATGTTAAATGTTGTATAACACATGCTTATGACTTCAAATTGATATGAAGACAAGGGCTGAGCTAGAGGAGATTTCACTTGCCAAAGAAGATGTGGCTAGGTTAAAGCAGAAAGTTGCAGAATAAGTGACCACTACTAAGTATACTATTAGCAGCAAGCGTGGAGTTAGGACTACTAGTTCTTCTTGCAAAAGTGTACCAAGGGCATCTTCTTGCAAAAGTGTTGAAGGATTTGTTTAAATACTTTGGAACTTTGATAATGGTTATAGACAATATTATGTGTATTTGATAATATATTTTTATATTAATATCATGTTAGTTTGGAGACATTTGTGATGTTGTTAATTAGTTGCATTTGTGGTATTGTGTTAGTAGAGCTAAAATTATTATAGGTTTTTTGTAACAAGTCTGTAAAAAAAAAAAATAGTGGTTTTAATACATGCTGGAAAAAAAAAAAAAAGAAAAAAAAAGAGAACATATAGGGGGGTCAAAAAGCGCCGCTAAAGGTGCATATATTATGATTTAAATAATGCCCTATATTGGTGGTTTTGCCTGCCGCTAAAAGTTCAATGAGTTTAGACACCAATAGCGGCAGGTTATGCCTACTGCTAAAAGTCAATTGACATGAATTTTGACAACATATGGCAGCGGTTTTCTACCCACCACAAAAAACCAAAAACGCTGCTAAAAGGTGCATTTATAGCGGCGTTTTTTTGTTACCACCGCAATAGAGCTATTACGGTAGTGCAAGGTTAGCGGGTGGAACCACCGCAATAGCCCCCGCCACAATGGGCCAAATTAAACTTTAGTGGCCGTTTTTGGGCTTTTGCGACGGTTTTGGCCTGCCGCAATAGTCCCTTTTTTTTAGTGAATATGAAAGACTCACTACAATGATCACTTTTCCAATGTATATGCTCGATTGAATTTTCAATTCCTAAAATTACCAAATTTTGAAAACAAAAATTAACATTTACGAAGATGAACAAATCTAGTCACAGAAATGGTTGTAGAATCACCGATTACAATTCTTAGTTGTAGATTCTTACTCCAAACCAAATACATTCAATCTAAAAGCTCAAATTCAATAATCACCTTGCCATGTTATGTGCTTGATTGAAATTCAGATTACCAAAATTTCCAAATTGTAAAACTGAAAAAAAAAAAAAAAAAAAAAAAAAAAAAAAAAAAAAACCATACGCAAAACACAAATGGAGAATCTGATATAAAACCCAATATTTCATTATCATTCCAAATGAAACTTTACATAACAAAAAGCCACTTCATTACAATGCTATATCTGTTTACATAACAAGTCTGTAATAGATGTACAGGATTATATCGGTTTGCTAGAATTTGAAGAAAAAAGAGAAAGGATGATAAGGATTGAGAGAAATGTAAAATGAAATAATTGTTTGTTATTAGGAGTATAAAGTTAGTTGCGACGTGTCATTGGGAGTATAAAGTTAGTGTCAAGGTAGGAGTGAATATGTTTAAGAGAATAAAGGAAAAAAAATTGTTATTTTATTTATATTTTTTTAAAAAATTTGAATTTGAGAAAGAAATGTGGAGGATTTTATTTTATTTTATTTTATTTAATAGTATAATTTATCTCAAATTTAAATTTAGGAATTTTTAAATTTAGGAGTTGTTTTATTTTCTTAAAAAACAATTTTTTAAAAAAAAATTTGAATTTGACATAGAAACATGGAATGGGGAAAAATATGGATAGAAAAAAACTATATTTCTTAAAAAATTTATTTAAAATTTAAGAGTCTTAAAATTAGTAATTTAACATATTTAACCATATTATTTAAACTTTTATAAATGAGTGAATTTGGGAATATTTTGAACATCCAAAAGTCTAGAGTCCAAATAAGAGAAGCACTTAAATAGATATATGACTCAAGCCACTTAATATCCATACTCGAGACCTCTTAAGGATGAATTCCAGACCCGATACTATGGGTATAGATTTTACCCCACCAGGTAATATCCAAAAGGCAAAAATGCACTTTTGGTCCCTACGTTTTGGGTCTATTCTCATTTGGGACCTAACTTGATTTCGCGCCAAACTTAGTCCCCAAAAACAAAAAAATCATGTCTGTTTTGGTCTCTGCCGTCAATCCAGTAACAGAAAATGCATATGTGCAAACGAAGCGCATTGTTGGCAAGTTAGATGCTGACATGGCTGATTATGGAGCTGATGTGGTCATTAAATAATATTTAAACATGTCACGTTAGCATATAAATTAATTAAAAATGAAAAAAAAAATATTATCAATTTTAATTTTAATTGAAAAAATAAAAAACAAACAAAAAATAAAATAAAATGCAATCTAATTAAAAATAGTAATTAATTTTTTTCTTTTTTCCTTTTCATTATTTTTGGAAGAACAAGAGTAACATGTTCTTCTTGTTCTTTGGGGAAGAACATGTATGGTTACCCTGAAAATTAAAATAATCTAGATTTTCTTTTCTTTTCTTGCATTTTCATAGCAAATAAACATGCAAAAATACATGCGAAATCCCAATCCTCCACTAAAACCTCCAACCAATCAAACCTATAAACCTAGAAATATCAAGAAATCCACATAAAAAAAACAAACCCATAAAAATTTTCCCCCACTCTCTTAGCAACCAAACACAGCAACAAGTAACAACACACACACACACACACACACAAAAGTCTCATCTCCTTCAATTTTGATGATGCCGAAAAAATCACCAATAATTCACACAGTACTCGCGCGCTCGAAGTAGCACCTGCATAACAAAAAGAGAAGACCTAACAGAGAGCACCGGCATGGTGCCGGCCAAATACCCTCTGAATGTCAAGTTAGAACTATTCTCATAACTTTAGGGTGCTAGAGAGGGTAAATTATGTGTACCTTGATTTGTGAGAGCATTGGGGCTTTTATAGTAGTAGAAGGCTGGCATCTCTTCCTTGGCATTATAGTCTTTTCCTTATAGGACTTTACTTGAATAGTTCCAAACATGGTGGGCAAGACCTTTCCTTGTAGGGAAGATCTTCCTTTGGCGTGTGAATCTTCTAGAATTCCTTTTGCGCTAGGATTCCTATTTTCTTTGGGATTCTAGAATGATTCAAGCGTAGGTAGCAAGTACTCTTCATCAAGGGTTTTTGCTCTATCCATCCATGATGGGCCTTGGCGCAAGTTGGGCTAGCTTTCCGTCGGCCCACGGACTAGGATCCATCAGGCCCATTAAATAAGGCTTGTCAAGCCATATTTTATCTCCTTCAGTTGCCCCCTTCACCTTATGGGTCCGTCACAGATGAGTGGAAGGACTCATGGGGTGACGATCCCAAGCTCGAGGGATGACGGTTGGGCTTAAAGGGATGACGGGGTGAAGCTAAAGAGATGACGGTGTGAAGCTAAAGAGATGACAGTGTGAACGTGGACACCGTGAACTACGCCAACATTTGACAAGCTGTCCGGAAGTCATTATGATGCATAACACGCGTCGCCCTTTGATTGGAATTTATCTCAGATCGAAGCGTCGCTTCATCTTCCGTGCACCTCCCCTATAAATACTAGAGTCTTCGTTTCTCATTTCTTCATTTTCAGCTAAAACACACTTGTCAGAGCACGCCCGTCATACCTGTTAGAGACAACTTCGTCTAGTCGCTACGTCCATCATCGCCATACTTTCTCCGTTCATTCACAAGATTGGTAAGTGCTTTCTTCTCATAAATCCTACAGATATACTTTTCTCCCTTTTATTTTAATTCATTCCCCTAAATTTTATACACCCCTCATAATTTCTAGATCCGTTAGAGTCTTAGGTTTTGTCTTCACGCGTAGGAAATGTCTAGTTCGTCGAGTAATCAATCAGTTGTCCGTGACGGGGTGGATTACAAGTAAGTATATTCGTCCGGTCATAAAGACCAAGAGAGTCCAAGCGAAGATAGGAGTCCGTCCGCTTCCTCCTCGTCCTCAACAAACGAGGACGTGGGGATGGTTGAACAAGAAGAGGCTTCTGATGACGGTAAGGAACAGATAGTAAGATCCGTTATAGGTGCTGATGGACTTAGGGAGTTCATCATGCTACTAGAATGGATGGTGAATAACTTCGTGTCCATCATCAAGGAAAACCACTTCAAAAAATTTAGGGATAACTACCAAATTCCGGATAGCATCCCCATCTGTCTGCCCTATAAGTCCAAAAAATGCTACTACGACGTAGTTGAGGGCGTCGAAGTATATGAGTAGATGCTGAAGGCGGGACTTAGGTTTCCGCTAAGTTTCCTTCACCGTGAGCTTCTCAAATACCTAGGACTATCTGTCAACCAAGTTTTCCCCAATGCTTGGAGGGTCTTTATAGCAATGGAGGTCCTGTACGGTGCCATGAGTGACGGTGCCAGGAGGCTAACGGTGAGGGAGTTCCTTCACTACTACTGTCCGGATAAGATTGACAGGTCGAGGGGGATGTATAGTTTTGTACCCAAGAGTCCATTGTTGAAGGTTATTTACGACACACCAGACTTAAATAGGAATTGGAAAAGCCGTTACTTCTTCCTAGAAGGTGACAGTTGGATGTGCCGCCCAGGGGACATGGAGCACATGCCTGTCGACATGACTTGAGGCATATTGCACTTGTCCAGTATGCACTCGTCCTAGTGTATGAAAATTTTTTAACCATCCATTTTATAACTTAATTGACAATTTTAACCGTTCTTCTTCTTTTGTAGTTAGACGACGCCTTCAAGTTGAAATTAAGGAGTTTGCCTTCCTTGAGAAAATTTTTTCTAAGACCCAGCCAGAAGAAAGGATTTGGACAAAATTGGTTACACTTAATACCATCCACTAGTATTGCGACAGACCAGAGCCAACGCCAGCAGCTATCAAGTACGAGGGAAAAAATTTGCAGACATAAGTTTGTTGTCTTTATTCTTATTTGAACGGTTTTTTATTTTCATTTTGGTAACTAACATTGCCCGTCCTCGTTTTCAGAAATGGACAATGCTAAGAGGAGAGTGTTGATCAGGTCTAAGGTCGCAAAGAAAAAAGAAACGGGTGACGTGGCTCCCACTGGGACGAGCCCGACTATCCTGTCCACAAAGAGGAAACCGCTACCTAAGGGGGACCGTCCTGCCAAAAGGGCCAAAGTCCCCTTAGAGCCTGTCGTAGGGCTTATGGCTGAGGCTGCGAAGATGGTCACCCTAGTGAAACATGGGGTCGGCAAAGGCCTCATAAAGGGTCTGTCGACCAATTAAGAAAAGCCGCCTGTCCTGCTTTGGGAGGATTCTAGACATGCCTTGGAGCAGATTTCATCCATTATCTCATCAGAGGACTACGAGGACTTGGGGAATCACTCTATGGAGGCCATGGGGGAGACGGGCCTTTTTGCAATTACTCAGGTAACCCAGCCTGTCACCTTTATCACCGTCCTTTACTTTTGCTTCCAATCCAACTCTTTTTTTTATTTTAGGCAATGGTTATGATGAAAGGGCTGATGGGATGATGTCTTAGCCACAAGACGACCCTGGAATGTGTACGGGTGAAGGCAGAGCAGACGGAGGATGAGCTGAACCAACTGCAAAATTGGAAACCCAAGATGAAGAAAAAGCCTGAACTTTCAGAAAAGGTGAGCAAAAGTCTTGAGCAAACTATGGAGGAGGCGAAGAAGGCCCTTGAAGGTAAGGACAAGGAGATAGAAGACCTGAAGGATGAGGTCCGTCAGGCTAAGGAGGCTGCGATATGTGAGTACCGTGACTTTGATGCCCTAATTTCAGAGCTAGAAGACTCATTCCCTGAAGGCTTCGATGACGCCATCCGTTAAATTAAGAAAGCCTACCCAGACTTGGACGTTTCAAAAATCAAGGTTGAGGAACAAGCTCAAACCTCCATCATGCTCGTCGCCTTAGAGGATACTGATGACCTCTTGGTTATGGGGAGTTAGCACAAGCCTAGAATGCACAAGTATAGCCCGCTGTGGAGGTAACCTATCAGTCCGTTGTCGATGAAGCCCCTCATCCGGACAACTTTGTAGAGCAAACGGTTGACACTCAAGTCCAACAGTTGCTATAGCTTGATAAATTTTTTATATTTGGAGAACAATTTTCATCTGTTGTGGATAATATGTAAACATTTCCTATTAAGGGCTTTACATTATTTAGTTTTGTTGTTTCTATTGAATGCATCTGTTCATTTTGTTCTACTAGCTGTCTTGCTGAGTATTTTAATTTTTTGGATCTTTAGACTTGCACCTTGTATTTTCGAGCTAAACCGTCCACTCTGGACTTTTTAATGGTGGTCTGTCCATATTATTCATGTTCGTCTAGATTGCTAACCTTGTTTGCATCCGTCCACTTATTGGGTTTCTTGTAAAATTTTCACCCTCTTTGGATGACCCATCCACCTTGAGGACGTTGTTTCTACTTGTTCACTCTTTGATCTTGAAAATTTTTTGACGATCCGTCATGCTTGTGGGCGTTTAGATTTTATCCATCCACTTTCTGAACATGATTATAACTTTCATCTTCTAGAGATACTCCGTCCATTTTATGGATTTTGTTTATACCCGTTTATTTTGGACTTGAAATCTTCATTCTAGTGGGATGATCCATCTATATTGTGGATTTCGGTCTATATCTATCCATTTTGGACTCCAAATTTTCATCATCTTGGGATGATCCGTCTGCTTTGTGGACTTTGGTTTATATCCATCCATTTCGGACTTCAAATTTTCATCCCCCTGGGATGATCCGTCCACTTTGTGGGTTTGGTTTATATCCATCCATTTTGGGCTTCAAATTTTCATCCTCTTGGGATGAACCATCCACTTTGTGGACTTTGGTTTGTATCCGTCCATTTCGGACTTCAAATTTTTCATCCTCTTGGGATGATTTGTCCACTTTGTGGACTTTGGTTTATATCTGTCTATTTTCGACTTCAAATTTTCATTCTCCTGGGATGATCTGTCCACATTGTGGACTTTTGTTTGTATCCATCCATTTTGGACATGAAATTTTCACCCACTTGGATGGTCTGTCCACTTTGTGGACTTTTGTTTGTATCCATCTATTTTGGACATGAAATTTTTACCCACTTGGATTGTCCATCCATTTTGGACATGAAATTTTCACCCACTTGGATGATTCGTCCACTTTGTGGACCTTGGGTTTATACCTATCCATATTGTTTATATAATAAAAATCCATGTGGAAAACCATAGCTGTATCTGAATATTCCTCTTAAAAGAAAATGCGTTTGTAGAAAAAAGTACCTGCCCCCTTGGGCTTAAAAAGGCACATAAAGATTCTAGTAAAAATTGTTTCAAGAAAAACTAGTAATTGTAGCTAAAGATTAAATAAACAAGGAAATTAGGGATCATTGTTGTTCTTCATATTATTTCTACCGGTAGTATTTTCGTAGGTGCTCCACGTTCCATAGGTGTTGCAGCTTTTTTCCGTCCAGTGTTTCCAGTTGGTAGGTGCCCTTCCTTTGCCATGATGCGATCTTGTAGGGTCCTTCCCAATTGGGGCCGAGCTTCCCCTACGAAGGATCTCTAATGGCGCCCATTACCTTACGTAGTACAAGATCACCGACCTGAAAGTCTCTATGCCTAACACTGGAGTTGTAGTGTTTCACCATAAGATTCTGATAACGCACCAACCTTTGCTTTGCTGCCGTTTTGACTTCATCCACTAGGTCGAGCTGAAGGCACATGGCCTTCTCGTTCTCATCCTTGTCATAGTTCTCCACCCGATAGCTTGCGAGCCCCACTTCTACAAGAATGACAGCTTCACTTCCGTACGCTAGACGAAATGGCATTTCTCTAGTGGGTGTTCTTATTGTAGTCCGGTATGCCCATAGAACACTTGGTAACTCGTCCGACCAGATACCCTTTGCCCCCTTGAGCTGGGTCTTGATTATCTTGAGTAAGGATCGGTTTGTGACTTCGACCTGCCCATTAGCCAGTGGGTGTGCGGGTGATGAGTAGTGGTTCTTGATCCCTAGCTCCGAACAGAAATCTATGAACGCATTGTTGTCGAATTGCTTACCATTGTCAGAGACTAGTATTCTAGGTATCTCGTACCTGCATATGATATTTCTCAAGACAAAACTTTGGATGTTCTTCTCCGTGATAGTGGCTAGGGCCTTTGGTTCTACCCACTTAGTGAAGTAGACTATTCCAACTACCAGAAACTTTAGCTGCCTGACCGCTGTTGGGAATGGGCCCATGATATCTAGTCCCCATTAAGCGAACAGCCAAAGTGCCGTCATCGGGGTCAGCTCTTCAGACGGTTGCTTAATGAAGTTGCTGAACCTCTAACACTTGTCGCAGGACTTGACATAAGCTTGTGCATCCTTTAGCATTGTAGGCCAGTAGTATCCGGCTCGGATCAACTTATGTTCTAGCGACCGTGCCCCTGAGTGGTTTCTGTAGATACCCTCGTGGATTTCTCTCATGGCATAGTCCGCTTCTTCCGTACCTAAGCATCTCAGATATGGACGGGAGAAACCTCTTTTATATAGGACATCTTTTATCAAGACGAATCTTGCTGCCTGGACCTTCAGTTTTCTTGCGACTTCCTTCTCGTATGGCAGGACGCCATTCTTTAAGTATGAAACTAATGGTGTTGTCCAGTTACTCTCGAAGGCAATCTCCTGTACATCGTCGAGATCTATTAATGGATAGAATTGAACAAAAGAGAGTATGTTACCGGGGGTGATTATATGTTCTCCTAAGGCGGCTTTGGCAAGGCAGTCAGCTTGCTCATTCTCTCCTCTGGGGATCTGGATGACTTTGGCTTTCAAGTTGCTTACTCTTTTTCTTACTTGATCAAGATACCTCCTCATCCTCTTGTTCTTGCACTTATAGTCTCCATTCACTTGATTAGTAACGACCTGAGAGTCACAATAAATGACTATGCTCTCGACCCCTGCTACTTTGGCAAGATCGAGCCCCGCCACGAGTGCTTCGTGTTCCGCCTCATTGTTGGTAGTGGGGAAGTCAAGACGGACCGTACACTCAACCATGTCCTCCTCGGGTGATAGTAGTATGATGCCAACCCCTCCGGTCTGTCTGTTGGATGATCCGTTTGTATGTATGCTCCACTAGGGAACCTCATCTGCCCCCTTGCCCTCATCGCTAGTAAATTTTGCTATAAAGTCCACGACGATTTGTCCCTTGATGGTGGTTTGTGGTCGATATTGGATGTCAAACTCGCTCAGCTCTATGGCCCATAGTGCCAATCGACTAGCAGCTTCAGGACTACTCATTACCCATTTCAAGGGCTTGTCAGTCAAGACGATCACCATGTGGGCTTGAAAGTATGGTTTAAGCTTAGGGGCTACTGTGACTAATGCGAAAGAGAGTTTTTCCATGGGCGGGTATCTTTCTTTGGCTCCATGAAGCGCCCGGCTGGAGTAGTATACGGGCTTCTGCACCCTATCCTCTTCTCTAATCAAGGTGGCGCTGACAACAGCGGGGGAGACAGCCAGGTACAGAAAAAGCTCTTCACCTGGCTGCAAGGGACTTAGCAGCGGTGAGGAAGATAGATAAGCTTTTAACTCCTCGAATGCTTGCTGACACTCGGCAGTCCACTCGAAAGATTTCTTCAATGTGCGAAAGAAGGGTAAACACTTGTCTGTTGCTCTTGACACGAATCTATTCAATGCTGCTATTTTGCAATTGAGGATTTGTACCTCCTTCACACTTCTTGGGGGCGCCATCTCCATTATGGCCCAGATCTTGTCCAGGTTGGCCTCAATGCCCCTTTGAGACACCATAAACCCTAGGAATTTTCCTGTCGTCACTCCAAAGGTGCACTTTCCTGGATTGAGCTTCATGTTGTAGGAGCGAAGGATCTTGAATGTTTCTCTGAGGTGTTCCAAGTGATCTTCCTCCCTTCGGCTTTTTACTAGCATGTCATCAACATAGACTTGGACATTTCTCTCGATTTGCTGCGCGAACATCTTGTTTATAAGCCTTTGATACGTTGTGCTTGCATTTTTTAGGCTGAATAGCATCACCTTATAACAGAAGAGGCCTTGGCTGGTTACGAACGAAGTTTTCTCTTGATCATCTTCGTGCATTTGGATTTGGTTGTAACCTGAGAAAGCGTCCATAAAGCTTAACAGCTGATATTGAGCCATAGAGTCCACAAGAACGTCGACCTGCGGGAGAGGATAGCTGTCTTTGGGGCAGGCTTTGTTCAGGTCAGTGAAATCCACGCACATTCTCCACTTCCCGCTAGCTTTTTTAACCATCACCACGTTTGCCAACTAGTCGGGGTAATAAACCTCCTTAATGAAGCTCGCCTCCTGTAGTTTGCGGACTTCTTCCGCTATGGCCTGATTTCACTTGGGGGTGAACACTCGCTTCTTCTGTCGGACGGGTGGAAAGGAAGGCGATACATTCAATCTGTGTACCATGACCGAAGGGTCTATTCCTTGCATGTCTTCATGGCTCCAGGCAAATATGTCTCGATTGCTCTTAAGAAAGGTTATGAGCTCTTGGCGGATTGCGGGATTAGTGAGGGTTCTAATTTTGGTTGTTCGATCAAGATTAGAATTGTCAAGGGGTATCTCTTCAAGTTTCTTTACCGGCTCCGTCATCATTCGGTGCTCTTCTATATTCATGGCTTCGACCTGATCCTCCATTTCCATCATGGCTACATAGCATTTACGTGCAGCCACCTGACTTCCACGTAGCTCTTCCACTCCATAGTCAGTAGGAAACTTAATCATTAGGTGGTAGGTTGAAGTTATAGCCTTCCACGAATTGAGTGTGGGTCGTTCAAGGATAGCGTTGTAGGCAGACGAGCAATCGACCACTAGGAATGTTATGTCCTTGATGATCTGTTGGGGGTAATCACCTACCACAACAGACAATGTGACCGCGTCCAGGGTGAATACCTGACTCCCTCCAAAACCAACGAGCGGGGCATTTGTCAGAATCAATTGTTCTTTATCGATCCTCATTTGTTGGAACGCCGAGTAGTATAAGATATCTGCTGAGCTGCCATTGTCGACCAACATCCGATGCATGTTATAGTCTCCTACCCGTATGTTGACGACGAGTGCATTGTTATGTGGGTGGTAAAGACGTCGCACATCTTCTTTTGAGAATCTAATAATGGGGGCTTCTCTTCGTGCTATCTTTGGCACGGTTCCCGTCAGCTGAACATTTTGCACCATCCTAAGGTAGGTTTTGCGAGCCTTTTTTGACGATCCAACGGTAGCTGTTCCTCCCATTATCATCCTTATGTCCCTTATAGGGGGTCTCGGTCGCTTATTCTCCCGCTGGGGGTAATGGTCTGGTGGGGTGGATTTATTCTCTCCTTGCTAACAAACTTCTGTAGTTTTCCTTGTCTAAAAAGGGCCTCAATCTGCTGCTTTAGGTCATAGCAATTGGCCGTGTCAAGACCATGGTCACGGTGGAAGCGGCAATATTTATCCCTAGATCGTTTGTTGGGATCACCCTTCAGCTTTCCAGGGAACATTAGAGCCCCTTCGTCCTTGATTTGCATTAAGACTTGATCTATTTAGGTAGTCAATGGAGTGAAGCTTGTGAATCTTCCTCCCAGGGGCTTAAGGCATCTTTCATCCCTTCGGTCTCCTTTCTTTGCCTTCTTTCGGCCTTGGTCCTGCTGTGTGTCTTCTTGTCTCTCTCTTTTCTTGGGTCTTTCTTCTTTGGCCAACAGCGCGTCTTCAGCGTTCATATACTTGGTGGCCCTGTAAAGCACTTTTGATATGGTCTTTGGGTTGTTTCTGTACAAAGAGAACAAAAACTTACCCTTCTTCAGCCCATTAGTGAATGTCGCTACAAGTATCTTGTCATTGGCTTCGTCGATCGAGAGTGCCTCCTTATTGAAGTGGGATATGTAGGATCTTAGCGTCTCCTCCTCTCGCTATTTGATGCTTATCAAGCCAGCCGTAGACTTCTTCTAGCTATGTCCCTCGATCAAGTGCGCAGTAAATTGAGCGCTTAGCTCTTTGAAAGTGTTGATGGAGTTGGGCGTCAACCTGCTGAACCAAATTCTTGTCGCACCCTTTAGTATTATAGGGAAGACCCTACACATGATTGCATCTGCTACTCCTTAAAGGTGCATCAAGGTCATAAAGGTTTCTAGGTGATCTAGAGGGTCCTTGACCCTGTCATAACTATCTATCTATGGCCTGCGGAACTTACTCGACAGGGGGAAGGAGTTGACGGAAGCGGTGAATGGCGAGGCAGTTTTGTTAACAAAGTCGTCAAGATTGCTGGACACTCGTCCCTTAAGAGTGTTCATCATAACTTCCATCTGCTCCTTCATTGCCTGCATCTCTGCGATAATAAGTGGCAGAGCCGTATTCGCGAGGGAGGGAAGGCTCACGTTTTGTCGCTCCGGTCTACTTAGGGCGTTACTAGCCTATAGTCCCTCTTGATTCCTTCTCTCAGCACTGGTTCCTTCTTGATCTGCTCCTTGGTTATTTGGTGCAGAGTTTTTCTGGTGCAGCTGCTCTTCCAGGTAGCGATTTTGTTTGGTGAGGCGCTCCACGGCATCGGCGAGAGTTTTAACCTGTCTTTCGAGTGCGGTCATGGGTGGTTCTTCTTCTTGAACGTCATTAGTGGTTGCCATTTAACGAGTGAGCACCATGCAACTCTTTTGTCTGGGAAGCGATAATATGGCTTACAATTCGTGAAACGCTTTCCCACAAACAGCGCCAACTGATGATGTCGAAAAAATCACCAATAAGTCACACAGTACTCACGTGCTCGAAGTAGCACCTGCACAACAAAAATAGAAGACCTAACAGAGAGCACCGATGTGGTACCGGCCAAATACCCTCGAAGGTCAAGTTAGAACTATTCTCACAACTCTAGGGTGCTAGAGAGGGTAAATTATGCGTACCTTGATTTGTGAGAGCATTGGGGCTTTTATAGTAGTAAAAGGCTGGCACCTTTTCCTTGGCGTTGAAGTCTTTTCCTTATAGGACTCTACTTGAATAGTTCCAAACATGGTGGGCAAGACCTTTCCTTGTAGGGAAGATCTTCCTTTGGCGCGCGTATCTTCCAGAATTCCTTTTGCGCTAGGATTCCTATTTTCTTTAGGATTCTAGAATGATTCAAGCGTAGGTAGCAAGTACTCTTCATCAAGGGTTTTTGCTCTATCCATCCACAATAGGCCTTGGCACAAGTTGGGCTAGCTCTCCGTCGGCTCACGGACTAGGATCCGTTAGGCCCATTAAATAAGGCCCATCAAGCCATATTTTATCCCCTTCAAATTTCATAACCCAACACCAACCCAAATCCAACCAAGATATCTCTCTCTAAAAAATCTTAGCTTTGTGAAGAAATTTCTTGGTTGCTTCCTGTTGGGTGCACTACACCATGAGTCCAGCCCACATGCCTTTTCCAGAGATCATTTAATGAGCATGTCACTCTTGTCTTCCATGACTTCTGAGAAGTCTGACTTCTCTTACACGCTGAAGAAAAAAGAAAAGAAAGATGCAAAGGCCATTCGGCCTAAGGAGCTAAAGAAAGAGATTTTGGTTGAAGCAAAGTCAAAGTAAGTGGCTTGCATTTATTGTAATTTGATGTCAAGAGTGTAAAAGGGAGAAAGGAAGGAAAAGATGAACAAATAAATAGGGAGGCCATTCGGCCAGTGAAGAGCAGAGAAAAAAGAAGTGAAGTCCCAGAGTGTGAGGACTATGTGCAGTCTTGAAGAACTGCGTGAGTGAGAGCAAGTAAAAAGAGAAGAGAAAAAAAGAAAGAGTAAGAGACTAAAGAGCATAGAAAAATGGCTAAAATGTCAAGTTTTTGTTTGTATTTGGGGCTGGAATACATCTAAAGAGCATAGAAAAGAAAAAAGGAAAGTAATTAATGGACTATAGGAGAGATGAGTTGAACATCAACTAGGGTTCTTGGCCATCACACGTCAATCAAGTAGCTGGTCTTCCCATGTTTTCTTCATTCATTTCTTGAAGAGTATGTAAATCCATAACTTTTACAGATGATGGCCAACCAAACTTGGGGTCCATGTTTTGTCAAAGTCAACATACTTGCTGTTGAACACAAAACTGATAAATCTTACCCTTCCTTGACGCATGAGTTACACAAAACTAAAGTCAGAAGCTAAAAAATTGCAGATATATCCTTATGCTTAAATACTCAGAGTTTCTACCTAATTTTTAGAACCAAGAATTATTACACTAGTTCGTATTTAGCAGAGAAGTGCCAAGAGCTTCCAGAGTTGAAATCAGAATTGATTTGATGATCTACCATTCTGCAGTTTCCACTTTTCTAATTGGCTGGCTTTTCTTAATTCACACACACACACACACACAAAGTATAATACATGGTTTTTGAAGATATGCCAATGTCTAATATTTACTCTGCTCTGTGTATGTTTTTATGAGGGGTAGAAATGCCATGGCATCTAAGGTTTATTGGGGTTCTTATTTTTGTGAGGTTTCCCTTTAATTCTCATTGTACTTTTTTAAAAATTCTTTGTCGTGGGCTACTTTTTTTGTTTTTGTTTTTTTTTTAATTAATAGGAAAAAAAAAAAAAAAAAAACCACCTAGCCTAAGTAAGGAAACATCTGCCAGTATTTTTAATACTGATGCTCCACAGTTCTCTATCAACTCATGCATGATATTTTAATCTTACAATTCCATTGTTAGCAATAAGTTAAAGCTTGAGTATAGATATGCATTATGCACTTTATAAAATCGGTGTCAAATAGACTTTGGATCACATTTTGATCTTACAATTCCATTCCAGTATGTTTCACTTGCAGGTACCTTATTTGTTGACATATGACTTCCCACCTGAAGTCAGTGAAAAGCTTAAACATCAGTAGGGATTAGACTGGAAAGGTCAAGCACAGAAGTGGTGAGCATATGATGCAGCCATACATTGTTAGATGTGGTATATATGGTACGTGAAAGGCTACAATTGAGTCTAGATTAGGTCAGATTCAGTTTAGGGAATTAACCAAGCTGAAGATTAGGACAACTGAAATATCAACCTGTAACCGTTTTTTAAGGTGTAATTACTATTCATTCAATTTTATGGAATTGCATTTATGTATGGGCCATACCTGCTTTTGTAATTTTTTGATAAGTGACAAAAAATTTAAAATTTCATCCACATGTATGGGTCCTCACCTCAGTTTTGCTTCTGCTCTGCTCTTAGGTCTCCATTTAGAACTGTTAAAATGATAAAAGTAATATAGAATTTTATGCTTGAGAAGGAACTTTTAGACATGACTATTAGGATTCTACTTTTGAAGTTTCTAATGCTTTCATATGCTATTTAGTTTATTATTTTACATTTTGTTATTGCAAATTTCCAAAACTGTCTGTCATATTATATATTTGTTTAATCATTTTTTTTTTTCCAGAAGTCATTATAAACTTTTTTAGTGATTTTGCAGTGGTAGCTGTTCTTTTGGTTTCTTGAACTCAGTGCTAGGTTGGTATTAGAATTTTAGAACTGCACAATTATTGGAAATTTGGGGCTGTTACATGTACTGTGATAATCTCTTAAGATTATATCTCCAATTTTCATTGCTTGATTTAAGCAACCACTTCAAGGCATTTGTCACTGGGGATACATTAAGTGTTTTCTGGATTGAAGTGAGCCTGTCTGTAGATAATTATAGTTATTTTGGAGATCTGAAACCAAAACTAAAACTTCTCATTCCATCTTCCATTGATTATGTGATGGGAGAAAGCATCATAGATTTAACTATTAAGATTTTAGTGATTTGTGATTATGGTTGTTGAACTAGAACTTATGGTAATTAAAAGTTATAGTAGTTTTTACTAAACTTGTATTTCCTTCTATTCATGATATAATGCTTTTATATGAGATTATTATTGGTATTTTTTACATTTTAATCTAATAGGGTGGTGTTGATGAGGGTGAAGATCCTAGAAGTGTAGCAATTAGGGAATTAAGAGAAGAGACAAGAGTTAGTTCAGCAGAAGTTATTGAAGAGGTATGAAATTTGGACTTTTCTTCCTTAAATTACCATTTTTTGGGATGCTTATAGACTTTGCTTGAGGAAAGTGTGAGACCACAGTAGAAATTGCTTAATAAAGTTGTTGATGCTTTCCTTTGGAGATTTGAATTGAATGCCTTTTATGCTTAGGTTTTAAGAAACTAATCAGCTTTGATGGAGGATAATTAAAATAAAGAAGACATAACTATTCCTGAACCAATCTTCATTGTCTGGAAAGTATTTGATTTGTTAACCTCCTTTAATTTTTCTTTTTTTAAAACTCCTTTGTATGGTATTATAATTGCTTTGCATGACTGATCTCCTTCGATTCAGAACCTTCAATACCTTACACACACCACCCTTTCCCCCCAACACACACACCACAAAAGGGGAAAACTGAAATATTCTCCTCTTGCATACTTAACCAAAGCATGTGAAAGGACATGGTTGCCTTTGGCTGAAACACAAGAACTTAATTGTTTTTTTTTTTTTTTTTTATTAAAACTTGAAAGCTCGAAATGTGTGAAAACATTAGAGCTCGTTTAGACCCCCAATTCAAACTACGGCTTAGTTGTATTTACACTAAATTAAGACTAAGTGCGGAATACTGTAAACGCAAGCAAACATGCAAGAGAGCTACTCTAATCCATATTTAAAGCAACACAGCAGTAAAATGAAATGAACAAGAGTAGGGAAGAAAGATGTAAACACAGATAACACCGAGACGTGTTATCGAAGAGGAAATCGAAGAACTTAGCGAAAAACCTCTCCGTCGCCCTCCAAGCTGAAATCGATCCACTAGACAATCAGTTGGGTTACATGGGTAAGCAAGAGACCCTCCAAGCCTAATCTACCCTCTGTACCTAAGCCCTCCAAGCTCCTACTCCAATAAGGCTTCTTGGAACCGTGTCTTGTCTAGCTCTCCGGATCCCGCAACAAACTCTATATTGCATCTGCCATCCTTGGCTTCTTCCAATGTTTCCCAGCAGCATTAAAACCTCACTGGACACTCTCAAAAGGTGTGGTAAGTGTTTGGGCTATTGACCTCTCAATGGTATGGAAATGGAGAGGTAGGAGATGAGTAAAATCCACAAACAAAGGTGTAGAGAATTGTTGGATTAACAATTTCTAACTCTCAAGTGTTTTAGCTAGGGTTTTCTCTCAGAAGCTCTCCATTACATTTGTGGGTATTGTGGATATAACTAGTGTAGGCACAAAAAGTGTGTATCAGACTGGACAGGCTGGCAGAATAGAATGTCTCGTGGGTGTCTCGCGGGGAGGCCTTACCCGCGAGATACTCGCGAGACATAGCTATCTCCATCTGGCCTAACTCTTCGCATTCCAGCATGTGTAGTGCACATGAGTTACTTCGCGGGATGCTAAGTCGTGAGCTACTTGTGAAAACACTTCATTTTTCAATAGCTTGAGTCTTCACACTCTCTCTCACTATCACACAATCCTTACAATAAATTCCCACAACAAATACAGGGTACAAAAGATTAAATAAAATTACAATAAAATTTGGTACGGAATAAAAGCCAACACAATACAAATTTGTAAATCACAACTTTACAATCTCTCCATTTGGCTATTCCATGACAAAACCCCTAACAACAGACTCTAGACTTAAACGTGAGTTTGGGAACAATGGCAAAACTCACTCACACTTAATCTAGAAACTGTGAAGCACTTGCAGTTTATACCTGTAACCTATGCTCCCCCTAACACTATGCAAGCTCTTCCTCAGCTCCCCCTCAAAATTTTCTCCCCCTTTTCCACTAGAATGGCCAAAGGGCTAAAACTAATCTAACTCTGAATCCGATCCCCGCGCGATGGACAAATCCTCAATCTGAGAAGACAGTGCAGTGATCTATCCCTGGACGTACGCAAACTAGGTCGTTGTGTGCTGCACATGGAAGTCTAGCATGGTGAACATCTGATCCACTCTATCTAGTAGGCGATCGAGTCTGTCTGGTCCTCGTGCTGGTGCAGAAGAGGATGGCTGTATTGAAGACTCTAATGCAAAAGTAAATCTATCAATCTCCTCCTCAGTATCACCACCTCGTCCTCAACTTGATCTCGTGGTATCGTATGCACACCTATTTTAAAGCCTTTGATGTGAATTGTGCTCTTATTTACTGTGTGTGCACCAATAGGATAGTCCCTCTGGACTACTGTCAAACCACTCGGGAGTTTCAGTTTTGTCTTAACAATCAATCCCATAATCAATAATGGAAAAGGCATTACAGTCCTTGAATTCTGCTTCTCAATGCTCTTTTTCAATACATGGATGATATGCCCACAAATATCTATCTCTTTATGGGTAAAGAGATCATACAGAAATCTTGTTCTTGGAGTAAATAGTGTAGTAAGGTTGGTGATTGGATACAAGTTGTGAATCATCACGTATGCCAAAGCCCCCATTTCTGGTGAGAATGGTATTGTGTTCATGGATGACTTTTTGGGTGTGCCACCAAGTGTCCGTATCATCTCATCAGTAGATCCCAATCTATCCTCATATTGCACTGTAATCGGCTGTGAGGGAGGACGAACCTCTAAAAAATCTTGGATGATGTCCTTTGTAATCACAAATTCTTTGTGCCTCACCCAGCACTCAATACGATCCCCATCAACAACAGCGTTGGAGAAAAACTCCTTGATAATCTCTAAATACACAACCCCAAGTGGGTTCAACAATTTGGTCCAAGTTCTTTCTTTGAACACCTCAGGGATGAAAGTGTCCTCAAGTGAACCAATTGTACTACCCTTTCCATGATAATGGTTACGCCCTTGTAGCAATCTTTGTATTTCATATCTACCTCTGCTGACATGAAGTTTTCGAAATCAGTGCGTGCACGTTTGGATGATTTCTTGGTGGCTGTATGTTTAGTAGGAGCCATCTGTACAAATGAACACAAACAGAAAAGAACCAAGTACAACACCAAAAAACAAAGCAAAAATTGATTAATATTCATGTTAGAAAAATGAAGAAATCTCAAAACAGAGCATATCACACTCAAAATAGAGCAAACCAACATGCAAAAGATGTTAGAGCATGTAAGTATGATCAGAATGCACGAATAGAGTGAGTGTGTCTGTGTGTGCATAGGTTGTGCATGTATGTGCATCTTGAGATGCATGAGGGGTGCCTAGAGGGTGCCTAGGGTGTGCATGGCATGGCATTGAGGCACAAACATAACAAAGTGTGTAAAATACACACAAGATGATTAAAAAAAAAATTATACAAATGGTCAAACAAGACCAACACAAAAGATTGGAACTCAGTTGAGTCCAAAACAATACAGAATTGTCACTTAGACAATCTGTCAAACACATGACATGCACCAATGCGCAACAGTTATGAAAAATGCATGAACATTTGGAAAAATGCCTCAATATATGCTCAAATGCCACATGGGGCCAACATAGATACACAAACAGCAGATGGAACACAGCCCAATCAAAGATTTTGAAAAATATTCACTGGAAAAGGAAACCCAACCCAATTTTCGAAAATCTCCAATTTTCAAAACCCTAAGCATAAATTTTGTATAATCCGAAACTAAAAGATGAGAAAAGTGTAAGAAATACATACCTTGAAAGGATTTTGCAGAAATTTGCTTGAAAATGATGGGGTTTGAATGAAATAGTGATTTGGGTTGAAAGGGGTTCGAGAGACTTGTGTGAGGGAAAAGAAAAATGTTTGAAAACCTATCACATCTGCTACATTTAGACTGAAAACACGTGTTTTTCACGGGTTAGGCAGTGGCGAGAAGGGCCACTGAAGCTTAAAACCTTTCACGAGAAGCTTTAAGTTGCGAGACAGTAGCGAGACAGTCGCGATAGCTTTTGTGTGATTTTGAGAAAAATTCAGTTTTTGCCTAAAAACCATTTCGCAAGAAGAGGTTAGTCGCGAAATACTCGTGAGGCAGTAGCGAGAGTTTTTGTATGAAAATTATAACTTTTGTTTTCCCTCAAGCACCTTTCACGGGAAGCTCTAAGTTGCGAGCTTCTTGCGAAACAGCCTCTGAACCAGTTTTTTATGAAAAATACAAAAATACATTTTAAACAAAAACTAAAAGCATGAAAGTATAAAATCACTTTCAAAAACAAATAAAACACTCAAAAATCGTTTTGGGTTTGATCATCAAGTACTTGAGCATACACATCACATTTGAACATGTACAATCACACAAATGTGATAAGCATTCATTGAATCAAAGTCTTGTGTGTTGTGGGTGAGTATCAAGTGTGAAATAGTCCTTAGACCAGAGTGAAGCTTCAATGATTAATTCAATCAAGTCATACACAACTAGTACTAAGTCAAGTGATCAATCTCAATTATAGAAATGAACATATATGACCTCCCACAAATTGATTACACAACTTAGAAGCTTTTCATTTGGCTTCTACATAAATAATGACATTTGATCCTTTTTGGATAAATACATCTCATTTTGAGATTGGTGCATGAAATTTTTGATATTTAAACATAGAGGATTGGCCTTTAGCTTTTTGAGCACCATACATTTCAATACAAAAGTCGCTTTCCCTTTTTTCTAGTCAAATACTAGCATGTGCGACAGGCTTTTGCAGCTAAATATCTCTTTTTCACTTTGAGATTTACATTTGGAGAGCTCAATTGTAAAAACAAAAAAAATAGAGTGGGAAGAGATATAGGCACAAGTCTATGCAAGTATCAAGACCATCAAGACAATTGACCAATCATTCATGACAAGCTTGTAAATCTATCTACAACAATCACGCATAGTTTTCAAGATTTCTTCCAGACAGATAGATGTGCATATAGAAACAAGCTAAGCTCGAAAATGCACTATGCCATTAGTATGAAGGTACTAAGCCAAACTCACATGTGATAAATACAAAGACAAGCAATCAAACTTTTTGAAGATTTTTCAATTTTTATGGGTTTTTGAATTTTGAACACACTAAAAAACAGAGCAAGAATTGAAATAACACACACACAAAAAAAAAAAAAAAAAAAAAAAACTTGTAAAAGAAGACATGCTATTAACAGAAAACAATGCATGATATGATGCATGAACCTATGATCCTAAGCATTGGAAGTATTGATGCATGGACATGGGAGATAATCATGCATGAGTACCCCTCTTCACCCACACGTCACGTGCGTTCGGGGTGATATCCCTATAGGATTGGGTACGTGAATTGTGACCTTCAAACCTGCTGTTGAAGTTCGCCAAACATGTGGTGAATGCCTCAATCATCTTCATTACATCCATCACACCAGAATCTTCAATTTGACTTCGTGGTTGCCTAACAGTGCAATTCCTCCTGTCATCTCTTAGTCCTCTTGACCTTTGATCCCTAGGATTGTTTAATGGTCTCAGCTTATGACAATTAGGTTTGGTATGCCCTTGAAGTCCACAATAATGGCATCATGGTTCATTCTCGAACTTCTTTGTGATTTTGGAGGTAATCTTCCTTTGGCTGCAGTTCTAATCACTTATTGGTTATGAGACTTGTTTAGCACCCATTGGTCAGTCACATTCTTCTTCATTATATCCTTTACTTTCTTAGGAGTAGAGGCAACTACAACTGGCTTTTTGGCCTTCACAAACTTCACTTCTTTGGTAACATTGGCTGATGAGCTACTCCCTCTAGTATATCCCAACCCAGACTTGTCCGAGAAATGTTTTTGAGATGAAATAACATCATCTAGCTTCTTCGTGGATACCCTCTCTATCTTGGCAATTGCTAGCACTACCTCTAGCTTAAGAAATCTGATTTTTGAATAAGCTTCAGTCAGCTCACCATTCATCATTTCTATCTCACACTTGGCCTCCTTATACTGCGTTAGAAGACTTCTGTAGTTCTCCTCTGCATTTTTCATCTTCTTTAAGGCTACCTTGGCTATCCTTTTATACTCTTTTGATTTCTCAAGGAGTGAGTTGTAGTTCTCTTGAAGGCCGGCTTCGTTTTCATCTTCTTCAGCATCAGATTCTTCGACAACTCCCATTGATTCTTCATCACTATGATCCCCAAGTTCTTGAACAAGCAAGTTCAAATGATCTGAAGATTCAACATGAGCAATAGTCATAAATGTTGAGTAGTTCCCTTCTTCATCATAGTTGCCCTCCGAATCTAAGTTAGAAGACTCCGAATCACTAAGAGTTGTGGCATATACCCTGCCCTTCATTCTTAAATAATTAGGACATTCTCTCTTGACATGACCATGTCCATTGCACTCGAAGCACGTAATTCCTTGAGAGGATTGAGAGTCCTTTCCATCTTTCTTCCTAAATTCCTTCCTATCACCCTTGGGAGATGAAAACTTTCCTCTGTTGAAAGGCTTCCCACTATTGTTCATCTTTAGAAATTTTCGGAAGTTCTTTGCAAGGAAAACTACTTCCTTCTCCACATCATCCTCTTCGGAGGGGTTGTCCATTCTCTCGGTGATGGTTTTAAGAGCAAGGGATTTGCTTGATTTATGAGAAGGCAGTCTTAGGTCATATGTTTGAAAAAATCTGATTAGCTCTTGGATTTTGATCTCATCCAAGTCTTTACTCTCTTCTATAGCGGTAACTTTCGCTCGGAAGCTTTCCAGTAGGGAACTCAAAATTTTTCTCACCACCTTAGCATCCTCAATCTTCTCATTAAGATTGAGCTTCGCAATCACAATTTCGTTGAGCTTTCCATAGAATGAATCAAAGGACTCATCATCTCCCATCTTAAGCTCTTTGAATTTGGTGGTTAGCATTTGAATCTTTGTGTCCTTAACTTTCTTTGTTCCTTCATAGGTGGTCTCCAATATCTTCCAAGCTTCCTTGGCTACTGTTATGTGAGAAATCCTGTGGAACTCATCTGGAGAAATACCACAAAATATAGCATTCAATGCTTTACTATTAGCATTAGCTGTCGCAAGTGCTGCTCCAACCTACTTCTACGGCATCCCAAATAGTATCATCTATTGAACACAGAAATGCCCTCATTTAGACTTTCCAAAAAGCATAGTTATTACCATCAAAGAATGGTGGAACATTCAAGGATTGAGACCGGTCCATCTCAAAACGAGGTCAAAGAACACACTCAGGTATTTAAACCACAGAGAGTGTACCCGCTTTGATACAAATTGAAAGCTCGAAGTGTGTGAAAACATTAAAGCTCATTTAGACCCCCAATTCAAATTACAGCTTGGTTGTTTTTACACTAACTTAATACTAAGTGCGGAATAGTGTAAACGCAAGCAAACATACAAAAGAGCTACTCTAATCCATATTTAAAGCAACACAGTAGTAAAATGAAATGAACAAGAGTAGGGAAGAGAGATGCAAACACAGATAACATCGAGATGTGTTATCGAAGAGGAAACCGAATAACTCGATGAAAAACCTCTCCACCGTACTCCAAGCGAAAATCGATCCACTAGACAATCAGTTGGGATACATGGGTAAGCAAAAGACCCTCCAGGCCTAATCTACCCTCTGTACCTAAGCCCTCCAAACTCCTACTCCAACAAGGCTTCTTGGAACCGTGTCTTGTCTAGCTCTTCGGATCCCGCAACAAGCTCCATGTTACATCTGCCATCCTTGGCTTTTTCCAATGTTTCCCAGCAGCACCAAAATCTCACTAGACACTCTTAAAATGTGTGGTAAGTGTTAGGGCTATTGACCTCTCAATGGTATGGAAATGGAGATGTAGGAAAATCCACAAACAAAGGTGTAGAAAATTGTTGGATTAACAATTTCTAACTCTCAAGTGTTTTAGCTAGGGTTTTTTCCCAGAAGCTCTCCATTACATTTGTGGGTAATGTGGGTATAAATAGTGTAGGCACAGAAAGTGTGTATCAGACTGGACAAGCTGACAGAATAGAATGTCTCGCGAGTGTCTTGCAGGAAGGCCTTACCCACAAGATACTCGCGAGACACAGCTGTCTCCATCTGGCCTAACTCTTCACATTCCAGCATGTGCAGGGCACATAAGTTACTTCGCAGGATGTTAAGTCGTGAGCTACCCACGAAAACACTTCATTCTTCAATAGCTTGAGTCTTCACACTCTCTCTCACTATCACACAACCCTTACAATAAATTCCCACAACAAATATAGGGTACAAAAGATTGAATAAAATTACAATCAAATTTGGCACGGAATAAAAGCCAACACAATACAAATTTGTAAATCACAACTTTACAAAACTTAAAAAGGAAAGTGAGATATATTTTTGTTTAGCATCTTTACTACTTGACACTATATCTTGGCAAGGTATACTCAATTATCTATCCCATGGATGTTTGTACACCCTAGCTAACTTGAATGACAAAATAGGACTCATGTAGCCAATTCCAATTAGTAAGGCTTAACGCTTAGTTGTGTATTTCTGTGTTTGTGGAGTGTGAGATTGATCCAACATCTTTGAAAGAGCAATATAAAGATCAAAATTCTTCAAAAATATGGTCTAAAGGCCTAAGGAGCACACTCATCTAGGCTATATTAGATATTATTGAGTTGTTTTTTGGGTGTTTCTTTACATTAGAAAGTTGCTGGTTTAGTATAAATTAGTGTTATTTTTATTTATTTATTTTTTTAAAGTCTTGGGTGTTTTGTAATTTTTAGGTTTCAGGGTATGGGCAGAACTTTTCGTTGGTTGGGTCTTATGATGGGTTTTCATATGTTGTTAGGCTTTAACTATGGGTTCTAATAAAAATTTGGAATTAGTTAATAGTCAAGCTAGGAGCTTGGTAGGGTTTGGTTTAGCTGGCTACATATATTGATGTTATAGTATTTATTCAATGCACAGAACAAGTTGTGTTAGAATATTGCAGTAAGTATGCTCTGAAGTTTATGTGATGCAACCTTTCTTCTCCAAGGTGTGATGCCAAGGACACCCTGGGGTTGATGCTTAGGAAAACTAGTTTTGATTCCTAGAAGCTTTTCTCTTTGATTTTCCGTAACTTGAAAGTTGAAATGTTGCAACCAAACCTTGATTCCTCACTCTTAGAACCCTGAACTTTATATATTATAGTTAAAAGCCTAGCACCACCCACCTTTTATTAGCCTCCAAGCCCACAAAACCGAATCTTGTAGAGTTTTGATTTACTGTTTGCACCCCCATATCAGATCTGATCTCAATAAATCACTTGTTTGGGCTTCAGAGCATACCCATCATGTTATTTTGAAAGTAAACCTTAATCCAATCTTTGTTTCCATCCTTTTCCACTTTAAAACTCTAATCCTAGGTCTTCCTAAACACTACAACAAATGCGTTTCAAAAACTCCTACATAAGATTAATGCTCTGTTTGGATGTTAGAGGAAGGAGGGGGAGTAGAGTAAAGGAAGAAAGAGTAATTAAATTACCTTTTTTGGAAGTTTTTAAGGAAGGAGGGGGAGGGGTTTGGAGGTGTTTTAACTTCCTCTAACCCCTCATTTTTAATTCCCTAAATTGGAGAGATTTGGAGGGAGAGTATAGTACATAAATAATTGACCAAATGAATTACCCAATTTACCCTTTCTGTATTAACAAAATTACAAACCAATTATATAAATAAATTCACGTTATTTCCCTCATCAGTCTCAAATTTCTCTCAACCTTCTCAGCCTTGAAGACTCCGCTGCCTCTCTCTCACACAATTTCCTCCACTCTTCATGCTAGCTCTCTCTCTCACACAACTTCTTCACTCTCAATTGTCTCTCACCCCTGGATTTTTCTTTTAGAGGTAAACTCTGTTTTTAGTTTTGTTTCATGGGTTTCTTTTGAGTTGGATCAAATAACTATGTCCTTAAAATTGTGATTTTATTGGGTAATTTCTTATTAATTGTGATTTTATGGGGTAACAACATGTTATTTTTGGGTGGGTTTCAGATTTGATTGCTTTTTTTACTTAAATTTTAAAGTTTCAAAGTATTACTCATAACATGTTTGATAAAGTGCTGGAATGAGTCTAGATTTTGAACTTGCATAAATTTGTATATTATAGCTATATATGGATTTGTGTTTCTTATTTATTTTTATCTAAACACTTGCAATCCTTTTAGTTCGTGATATATGGATGAACTATGGTTAAACCTAGGCTCTGTGATTGTTTATTCTGTGTAAGTTTGATTTTATGGTCAGATTTTTTATTATTGGTTTGTGTTTGTGATTTTTATTGGGTAATTTCTTGTTTTTTGTGAATGGGTTTCTGATTTGGGGTTTTTTTTTTTTTTTTTTTTTTTTTTTTTTTTTTTTTTAACTAGAATTTTAAAGTTTCAAAGAGTTGCTCACCATGTGTTTGATAAATTGCTTGTTTGATTGTGTATGATCAAACTCACATGAGTTTGTGCAGCATTAAACTCAAATGGGTTTCTGATTTTGCTTGTTTGTTTGTTTTTTTTTTTAATATGTCATCGTGAAGTAATATAATGATTGAAACTAAACAATGAGTTGTCGGGAGTTACTCAACATCATGAAAGATTTTCATATGATTAGATTTTGCTATGCTCTATATAATTAATGATATATAAAACACAACCTGAGATCTACCAGCCTTATTCAATTTCTTTTGTTCCTTACTCTGTTTACTTCCAGGTTCGGCATTTCCTACTCGCTTTATGGTTTTATATATTATGGAGATAATTATGTTTTTGTTTGATTGATAGGATATGCAAATTATTTTATGTGGATTAATATTTTTGTTTGCATTTCAACTGCTAGCTTATCGAGCTGTCTTTGAAAGTAGTATATATTGGTACTAGTTTTACAGCTACTGTTTTTGTTTGTCTTTGAAGGTAGTGATTTAAGGCCTGTTTGGCTTAGACATGACTTAGTTTTCATAACTCAGCATTCATAACTCATAACTCAAACGAAAACGAAAACGAAAACGAAAAACCTATAACTCATAACTCAAAACCCACTATCACTCAAAAACTCCAAAATTTTTGTTTGTTAACAAAACCCAGTCATATATCTCAACTTTTAAGTCCACCTTTTGCCAAAATGGTGGAGCCCACTGATCAATCTTCTTCAACTGTCTTCTTCCCTTACCCGTGTGACTCTACACGAAGAATATGAAATCCACACCCAAACCCAGTTTCATCACCACCACCAATGACAAACACAGATTCCACTACCATCAACACCACCAACGGCCACACAAAAAATCCAAAAGAATGCACAGGAAACCCAAAACCAAATCCCACATCGAAGAAGAAGAAGAAGAACACAGAGCCAAAAAAAAAAAAAAAAAACCAAAGAACCGCTTGAAGATTTGACCCGAAACAATGAAACAACGGCGTCTACTGCTTCAACTGCGGCGGCGAATGCAAAGTACAAGCTAATGTCACTGGTGAAGCTTTCGATCTCGAGGTTCACATGTCTCATGATCCCACCTAGGCTCAATCCGATGTTGTTTCTCGAATCCCCTGTTCTCCTCTCTAGCATGAAGGTCTGCTCTCTCTCTCTCTCTCTCTCTCTCTCTCTCTCTCTCTCTCTCTCTTTTTGATGCCACACAAAACATCCAAAAGAATGCATAGCAAACCCAAACCCAAACTCAGAATCCTTAGATTGGAGACCCAAATCACGAAATTAGACAATAAGATGAACCAATCTAGGCTGAGCTTGAACTGATCTCACGGTGGCTCGTGATGGTTGCTCATGATGGTGACGATCTAGCAAAAGGAGAAAAGAGAGAGAGAAAAAACGAAGGCCCGATCTGGTGGTTGCTCGTGATGGTGACAACTAGTGTGGTGGCTGCAGCTTGTGGAGTAGCAATGAAGGGTCAGTGAGAAGAGAGAGCTTTGGGTAAAAAAAAAAAAAAAAATGAAGGAGAAGAGACAGAGAGAAGAACGGGTTGGAGTGAGAATGCCAAACTGATTTTTGGAGAGAGACTTTATGTGAAGGGACAAGTCATATGGGTGGGTCCCATTCTTTGCTCATTTTACAAAAATGCCATTGAAACTCAATTCTCAAAAACTGAGAACACCAAAATCCAGTTTTCATTTTCCATCATCCACATCCAAAATTTTGAGTATTTGAGTCATGAGAACAATGATCCAAAACTACACCAAATAGATGGTCATCCATGGGGCCCACTTGGTTTGGATGATGGATCATGAAAACTGAGTGATATCACTCAGTTTTCATGCTATCCAAACATGCTCTTATGTTTCTTGTCTTGATTTATTATTTCTTTTGTGTTTGTGTGTATGATGATATACACTCAAGAATTACCCCCCAAAAGGTATAGTTTTAATTTACTTAGAGCCAAAGATACAGTACTAGTTTCCCCGACACACCTCACTCTTTCCTGAAGGGCCATAGGCTAATAATTGGTAGACTATTTTGCCCTCCTCACAGCAACATAATTTGCTACAAACTATCAAGGTTTTGGAGCCAATTTGGGGGGATGGATATGTAAATTAAGATGTGTACCTGTATGAACAATGTTACCTTGTGTTTCTGTTTATGCCAATATAATTGGTGCCCTGCCAATTATATTGTGATTCATAGGGAACATGGTTTGACAATTAGTAATGGTGATACTTTTATTTGTCTTGTAAAGTTGTTGATGCTGGCTATGAAGTTGTTTCTTTTATTTAATTTTAGTTTCAGTCATTACTATAACCATGAAGTGACATTTCACTAGCAAGCCAAATACTTTCCTCACATTGAGGAGCATATGAAGGCATTTAAGGCCAAAGGGGGGGATGTCTCATGGCACATACATGATGAGAGGTCTCTTCTTGCTCTCCAGGTCAATCCTAGATTCCTCTTTCCATGTTCTCCTATGTCCTAAGTTTTTGCTTTGGATTTTATTATTTTCTTACCTTGGAATATGCATGTCAGCTGCTGCAATTTTCATGATGTTTTTTCCCCCTTCGGCTACTCAGAGTTGTTCCTATGTATGTCTAGACGTAGTGTCCAAGGAAACTGCAAGGACTTATTTCCTTTTGTTTATACTGTATTTATTCATATAACATGGGCTGACTTCTTTTGATATGATTGGCCCGGCTCAAATGCGTGGCAGATTATCAACCAAAACAGTACTCTATACACCGTTTTTCCTTTGTTCCTTCTTGTTCTCTTCCTCTTTTTGTGTCTCCTTGCTTATATCGAAAAATAAAATTCTCTTATCAAGATATCATAAATACTATAGCCGAAAGATAGTGGGTTTGATCTTTGATGTTGAATTGAAATCAAAATATGAAATTTTCCTGGAAAGTTATTACAATTGCAACAGCTAGAGAGATGCTGGGTTTCATGTTTAATTGAAACTTGGTTTATATTTGTATGAGCCATTCAAAACATATTGCTATGATTTGGGAAAGAGTTGGGTTTGTGAATGTATACTGATTGAGAGATATTGCTTCTTCGATTTCTATGTTGCAGGGCCCTTTGGCTGCTCCAACTCTTCAGCACCTGACAAAAGAGGACTTGAGCAAGTTTTACTTTGGGGAGTTCTGAATTTTGGATATTGATGGTGTGCACTGCTTTCTAACTAGGACAGGATATGCTTCTTCTCAGTTTCATTTCTCTAGTGACAATTTGTCTATATTCGGTTTGGTCCTATATTGATTACAGGGCTTGTATGCTTTTCTCTGTTAAATGAGAAGATGAGTGAAGCATGATTATGTTACCTATCCATCTTGACATCACAACAAAGCATTGTTATTAAGAGCATAGGGTGCAAATCTATGATGCTCTTATTTGCCCCCATAAATGAATACACCTTAGTTTTTTTTTTCTTATCTGTAGGAGAGAGCCATGAAGGACAGTTGATTATCATTGTCTCATTTTTGAGATTTTCAGGTACACTAGTGAAGATGGTTTTGAAATCTCAGTGCCTTCAGGGAATGCTTTGGATCTTGCCAAAGCAATCTTGGAGAAATCTGAAGGGAAGGTAAGGTATACTGGTCTGGGTGCCAGAGAGTCTCCGACTTGAAGCTGGGCTCTGCTTATATGGTAACGACATGAAGCAACATGTAACTCCTGTAGAGGCAGGACTCACATGGGCTATTGGGAAGAGAAGAGCTGAAGGTGGTTTTCTAGGTGCTGAGGTGATACTTAAGCAACTTGCATCGGGTCCAACTGTCAGGCGTGTTGGGTTTTTCTCTTCAGGCCCGCCTCCTAGAAGCTACAGTGAGATTCAGGATGACAAAGGAAAAGGCACTGGGGAAGTCACCAGTGGAGGATTTAGCCCCTGCCTTAAGAAGAATATCGCTATGGGGTATGTGAAATCGGGATCACACAAGGCTGGCACCAAAATTAAGATTGTTATTCGACGAAGGCCTATGATGGGGTTGTCACAAAAATGCCATTTGTAATAACATAAAAATATTTAGAGTATCTTAAAGTATTATTTTGACAGTAAGTTCTCTAAATCTCCATATAAAGGTCTCCAACCCCCTACTTCATTTTGCTTTCTGAAACAAGTCTGTTGGCAATTACAGATATGGTCCTTGCTCATTGTAGCACTACTCTTTTTTCAGTGGCTTGAAGACTGTCTGCTTACGTTCATCTTTTATGCTTTCCACGTCTGAGTGAAGCTATGTTGACCTCATTGGTGCTATTTTTTTTTTAAAAAAAATGAACGGTACAAGTGAGATTTTGCTTTATTAATTAGATGGACAAGGCATTCTCAATGGGCTCTATGTTTGGCAAATTCCAGTATCACATGTCATGATTCAAAGTGGCATTGGTTCCTAAACTAATAAGTATGGTCATGAAAAAAAATGTTTCAATGTGTGAAATTCTGCATTTTTTTGAGAAATTATTGCCATTTGTTTTGGTTGAAATTTGTGTGCTATTGCTTAGTAGTTAGCAAGGATATTCTCTTCAAAATTTTGAGTTGCATTCTTTTCTGAATAGTAAGTGGGCAAACACTTGAATTTAAATTACATAGTAGGATCCTATTTTTTGAGTTAATTCATAAAGTCACTCTCCCTAACTTTTTTGTTTTTTTGGGTCTCAATTCTTCTCCAAATCCTCAAAAAATTAAATTCATGTACGAAGCAAAATAAAAATATATTGAAAATAATAATAATAAATGAAAGAAACACTTAAAATTCAATATTTTGTTGATTTTTTCAGTAAACAAACCAAACCAAACATTTTTTTTTTTCTTATTTTAGTTATTATCAATTAAGGATGAGTTTTTTTTAGTATAATAAAAAAGGAGAAAAAAATTTAATCATAGACCAATGTAGTCCATTTTCAAATAGAGGTAAATTTGTCTATATAAAAATATTTAATCATTTCCTCTCTTTTCCATCCTAATTTTTAAAACATCCAAACAAAAGGAAGGATTAATTACTCCATTTCACTTTACTAATTTTAAAAACATCCAAACAAGGTGGATGATAACCATTCCCCTCTACTCTCCTCCCCACTACTCTCTTCCCCTCTACTCCCCTCTACTCTCCTCCCTCTCTAATGTTAGGACATATGTGATTCACTTGTTAGGAACATATATCATTATTTTATGTAATTGGCTAATCCTTTGACAAAACGTACTTTGCTTGTATTTGGGTAGATCTAGGATGTGTTTAATACTTCAAGAAACTGTATTTCAAGATCAAGTATTGAAAACATGCAAGTCTGTCCAAGATTCAAGCTAAAGAAGTGCTTGTCATTGAAGCTTGACAGCTAGCCATCTATCGAGCTTAAGAAGCTGTTCCAGTCCCGTGGCTTGATAGCTGCTCAATAGCAGCTCAACAGATAGGCATCTGTCAAGGTTTATGAAGAACAGAATTTTAGTTCTATTTTGACTTTAATCCGGGATTATGTGCTTGGGCTTTCTTTTCTCACAACTCTAGACATATAAAAGAATTATTTTAAGGGCCGTTAAAGATGACACAAGTTGCACAAGTGTTGAGCAAAATTTGTTCAAGCAATTTGTTACCGGAGACACAGTTTTGCCCTAGTTCATCATTCTTGTGAAGAAGTTGTTATGTTTGTGTACCATAGGGTTTTGTGACCAAGTATCTTTTTGATCTTCATCTTTGGGATGAGCTGAAGAACTTTGCAACCAACAATCTTCTTTAGTTGGTGATTGAAGTCGCATACTGGGATCCGCGCAATTGGTTAATCACGTACTGGGAGCCATGCATCAAAGGAGAAATTGTTACTACATAACAAGTCTAATTGGGTATTGGGGTAAGGGTTTAACTGTAGGTTGGTATAAGGTACTGGGATTCATTTACTTGTAACCGCTTGTTGTGATAATAGTGGAATTTCAGGAGTGGTGACCTTAAAATCACCCGGTGGGGTTTTTTGTCGTGTTGGTTTTCCCCATTCGTAAAAAAATTACCGTGTCAATTTATTTTTCGCTGCATACTTAGTTTAATTGCTGATTTGTTTGTGCAAACACGCGTTTGCATGTTAATTTGATTAATTAATAAACTGGGCTAATTAATCAACTAAGTCATCACAAGGGGTTAATACATTTTTGGCTTATCATCTAAATTTCCAAACAAGCCATTAGAGAAAATCATGTTCCTTATCTCCTTGTGCTTAACTAAGAAAAACCTTCTTGTAAGTTGTAAAATAAAATCCTTTATGGTGAGGTTCTCGGCTACAATATCTTTCAGGAGATTCTTTGGAGTGCTAGAGTTTCTGGTTTGTGCAAATAAAGAGTTCATGGAGAAGATTCGCTTAGCAAGATTATAGATGTTTTAGGGTTACTACGATAAAAAGCCAAGCGGGGAATTTTCAGAGTTTGTAATAAAGAGTCTAGCTATTGAAATATTTCGTAAGTAGATTATTTTAACTACTATTCCTATAGTGAATATTCTACAAGATTTTGTCCTCAAAGTGGTATTTCCATCAAAAATGTTCTTTAGTTTTCCACTTTGTTATCAAATTTTGTGCCTTACTTATATTGCTTTCATATTTACTACTTTTAAATTTGGTATTGATATATGTGGTTAACTATTTATCGGTGTAGTTTAATTCATATCATGTAAGATTTATCACTAAATTCAATAACTTCATTGAACCAAAGCAAACAAATAAGTGAATTTTTAGCCACTATATTAGTAAATGACCTACCAAGAGCCTTATAGCTCAATTGGTTGGCACTTCTAGGGTTCAAATTTTCCCTCCCCATTATAACTATTGCACTATCAAAAAATACCTCTTAAAATTGAGAATAGTATCATATCAAATTCGACCATAAGCAATATATGATATCAAAGATTCCTTTTATATAAATAAATAAAATAGTTATTAAATGATGGACATTGATAACCTTGTAACCTAGGTAAAGTCCTAATGTTGAGGGGGTAATCTATTGAAATATTAGGCATTATTCTATCCTTCCCCAAAGTAACTAAAAGAATAAATATTAAAGAATAGCAACATAGATGCATGACTTATATGATGGAATTATTATATGTCCAAAACCAAAAAAAAATAAAAAAAGTAAGCAATTGGAGCTGAACATTCAACAGTTACCTTCCAAGAAAAAAAGAAAAAGAAAGAAACACTTCATCTTTGGCTGGTATATGCCAATTATTAACAGGACACCAGTACATCATATAGCACAATTAATGAACATATTAACACCAATGTTTCATTTTCCTATTGAAGATGCTAGGTCTGTAAGTTGAAATGGCCATGGCAACAAGAAGAGGGAATTGCATCAATACAAAGAGGGTGATAGGAATACTGGCCAAACAAATGATAGGTTTGAAAATCCATGATTGTTCATGTAGCATAAGAAAAAGAGCAGCAAAAACGGCTGTCATCATGTTTGCAATAGAAATGAAAAGGGTGGAAAGGCCTATTATCATCTTTCTAGGTAAGGACTCAAGGAAATCCTCTTCTGCATAACGAGATGTGAGAATTCCTAGAAACATCAAGACTGAAGTTGAGGAAGAAAAGAGTGAGAGAGTATCGGATACAATAAAGACCATAAATAATTTTTTATTTAAGAAAATTGGGAAGCCATTATTTGGGTTGTTACCGCCTGGAACAGTAAATACTGCAGCAAACATGGTGGTAACAATCAGAGCACCGACCACAGTACAAGATGTTGCTGTGTCCTTCATCCATTGCTCTCCATCTTTCCTCATGTCCTTGTGGTTTTCCATAAACAATTCTCGGGGAGTCAAAACCTCTTTGTTTAAATCTGCATGAACCCTGGGAGGGACAATGCTCTCCACCTCCTACATTTTTTAAAAAAGTCTTAGAAGCCAAAATAGCGCAACATTAAAAAAGAAAGAAATTTAAGAAAAGTAAATATTAACATTAATATTTAATAGTTTCATAATTAAATATCATTAACTATAATTCACACACACACACACACATTATAAAACCGAAACCTTTGGTATTTTGTTGACCTCATAATATGTTGAAACGTAAATTTTGCAACTCTCACAATTTTCCACATCTACATCAATACTTTAATTATTTTTTTAAGGTTTGTTTTTAGTAGTACTCAATACTTTTGTTTTGTACTTTCTTCTGTTTTAAGTTTGAAGCCCTTCCCTTCTTCTCACTCTTTTCTTCCTTCCCTTCTTCTGTCGACAACGATAAAATTGATGATTCATCCCTCAAAAAGGGGAAAAAAATTATATACAATTGAACTTATCATTGTAAAACTCAAATTTGGACTTCAAAGTTCGATTGCTTTGGGCATTGATTTTTAATTTAGCTTAAAAGTAACGATAAAATGCAAATTGCACTTTTTAAGTTTGAGTAAAATTCATTTTATGCCTTTAACTTTACTTTCGTTCAATTAAGTCTTTTAAGTTTCAAATTTATTCAATAAATATCTTTCGTCTAATTTTGTTAAAAAATTACTTTTGAGTATGCAATTAACTAATGAACATAGCAAAGAATTTATGATAAAAAATTCCTACCATAAAAAATCTATAAAATATTTTAGTTAATTTTATAGATTATTTTCATGAGAGAAGAATATTTTTTAATGGAAATTTTTTAACAAAATTGGATGGAATGCCTGTATTAAATAAATTTAAAACTTAGAGGACTCAATTAAATAAAAGTGAAGTTAGAAAACTGAAATTTATTTTAGTCAAACTTAGAGGGCGCAATTTGCATTTTAACCTATATTAATCCTAAATTTAAAATTTGGGGTTTAAATCATTACCTGGGTTGGATTAGGTAATTTTGCTAATTAAGGATCAGCAACAGACTCCTACTCAACATTTTTTAATATAAGAAATTTTCTCCTTTTTTTTTTGTTTACTTATTTAGTTTTTAGTATCTAGTTGGTACGCCTCTTTTTATTATTATTTTTTTATTATTTTTTATTTTTTAAATTAGTTGGTATACTACTATTTGAAAGTAGGGCTATAAAGGTGTAAACAAAGCTTTGTGAAGTGTTTTCAAGCTCAGCTTGGTAACAAATATAAAATATTCAAACTTGGCTTAGGGATTAGCAACAAGCTCTTAATAATTTTATTTGTAAGAAAATTTCTCCTTATTTTTTATTTTTTGTTTTTTGTTTTTGATTTTGTTTTAGTATATAGTTGCTACTACTATTTTTTTTTTTAAATAGTTGGTAATACTATTCAAAAGTAGGGTTGTAAACATGCAAGCTATGCTTTATCGAGTATTGAATGTTTAAACTCAGCTTGACAGAAAATATGAAATGTTGAAACTTGGCTTGAGCTTGAGCTCATCAGAAAATCCAAAAGCTTAAGCTAGGCTTGGTTTGGCTTGATTCATTAATCAAACTGAGCTTAAGCTCAAACTCAAGCTTTTGAGATCGTGATCCAATACAAATATATTATTAGACCCATATTAAGCATATTATTAAGCCCTTTTTGACTTGGACGATGTCTCAACTTTCAATTAATTAAAGACTTAGTAAGATATGAGTTAATTAATAATCTCATAAGTAAAGAGATATAAATTTTGGGGGCTTTTTCTACTTGTGGACCTTAGACAATTGCCTAAAATTTTCAAAATCACCAAATACCCTTTTAATTTTCAAAATAGTCAAAATACCCCTAAAACCTTTAAATGATCTAAATATCCCCTTAAAATCTTCAAAATGACCAAATTCCTCTAAATTTTCCAAAATTATTTGTTTACTCTCTCAAAACCTTCAAAATTCCCCTAAAACCTTCAAGATAACCAAAATACTCTTAAAACCACTAACATGATAAGGAAAAAAAAAGTACCCATTGAAATCATCCTCTAGAGTAAGACCTAGAATAAGACCTATAAAATGACAAACATACCTCTAAGATCTTCAAAATAACCAAATAATAATAAGAATAATAAAAACATCCAAAATAATGAAAGTAACTTACAAAATATGACCAAAATATTCTTGAAGCCTCCAAATGGCCAAAATATACCTTCAAAAACCTCTAAAATCACTTAAATGCCCCTATAACTACCCCCGCCCCCTCCAAAAAAAAAAAAAAAAAAAACCTTAAAGATCATTGAATGACAAAAATGTCTCATGAAATCTTCAAAACGATCACGCTATTCCTCAAAACTTAAAGAATCGCCTCCAATATTTTAAAATGGACAAAGATTAGCAAAAAAATTCGTTGTGGCCTAAGAGTACAACGTTACTCAATATTCTGTTTTTATTAAAGGTGAATTTTGACAAATTCACCATTGGATTACATATTCTTCTTATATCTAATTTGCTCAAAATTTTTTAGAAAATTAAATAATAGCTATGTCATCAATAAATTGTTTTAATTGCAAGTTTTTATAGTTTAAAATTATACATAAGATATAAGTTTATATATTATATAATAAATAATATCCGATTGATACAAAATTTGACATGTGTATTGAGAGCATAAAAAATATGCAATTCAACTATTAGATTTTCAAATATGTAATAATGTTTATTTTATTAAATAAGGTTGTAACGTTAAGCTATAAAAAAATTTTGTAACTAAATTTTGTCATTTTAAAAGTAACTCAAAAACAACTCTTAGGTGTCCTTTCTTAGGTTTGAAGTGTCTGTAATTTTGCATGTGAGTGTATAAGTTTATTTGATAGATTTTATTAATTGTTTTAACATTTATTTGTTGTTGTACTCTTATTTTGATTGTGTTTTTCTACTTTGATTTTAGTTTTCTGTATTAATATTTTAAAGTAATGAATTAAAACTTACTATAAAATATTTAAATAAAAATATAGAAATGTTCTTGCAAATTTCAGTACCAGCGAAAGTACTACAACCAAACAACAAAAAATATTCAATAGGGTCACAGCAACATTTTGTAGCCTACTGTTACTGCTTGATTAAAGACTCTAATAGTTGTTTAAGTGAACATATAGCCAATATTTAAAAGACTGAGAAATTTAAAGTGAGAGAGATAACCTTAAACCATTGTAGTTCTCTTTGCATCTGCAAAGCTGCACCTGGGATGTCATTAAGTGAAGTAGAAGCTGCTGACATCCCTGCCATATGTAATAAGTTATTGCCGTAGAAGGAATCACTAGCAATTGACAAAACGTGTTTACAATAGATAAGGCTAAAGATTTTGGCACGACGATATTGGACTGCAACCGAAAAAATGTATCTTGATTTTCCATCATGGCACCACACAAGATATGGATCCGCTTTCACCATCTCAAGAACAAACTCAAAAAGCCCTTCCTTGGTTGCACGGAGGAGGGCTGCATAAACCCTACCAGTCTTCCGTTGTTGAGAACTTGAAATCAATATCTGGCCATTCATGTGACGGAGGAGTTAACGGGATAGGTAATGGACCAACTTCATTTCATATAGATGCCCGAAACCTTGGTCAATAATCAAAACATTGACAATTTAACTAGATGAACATATAATTAAAAAAAAAAAAAAAATACAATCTCTTTTTCTTGTAAAGTTGTAATTATCTAAGCTACCTTAAAGATTAGCGTGCTCCATTTAAGGTGGGCTTGAGATTAATATCTGAAAGTCTCATTTACTTGTCTACTTCATTTAATTGGTAAAAAGGAAAACAATTTCGGATCCCATGGACTTAGTTTAATAGTGTAAAGAAGTGAGTAAGCATGTGTGCTTATAATAAAAAACAAAATTACCTAATAAGTTAGGGCTTGATAGGTAAGAATATTTAAATATAGTTTTTTGTTTTACAATCTATAAAATGGTGAGTCCCACACTTGAATTTATTGTTTGGCTAATATTTTTCTAAATACAGTTTTCAAAAAACTGTGTGATATTTTCCTGGTTTAGAAAAGGGTTTTGAAAATGGTTTAGGGGGTGTTTTCAAGATACAAAAAGAATTCCTATCCCTCAAATTTAAAATTTATAATTATAGAAAAAAAAAAAAAAAAAAAGTACATGACAAGCTCTATTCCCTTATCATTATCCACACAAAAAGGTAATCTACAAATACTATATGTTACATTTTGTAAATATTTTTTTTAAATCTCAAAAATACAAATGGTCTCCCAAAAAATTATTTTTTGTCTTTAGTATTTTGAAAATTGTTCTAAAAAGTTGGAGCCAAACATGTAAAATATAAAAATTATTATTTGAAAACTAGTTTTAAGTTCAATTTTTTTTTAAATTGTTTTTATACTGTTTTGAAAACAAAAACAAAAATCCTTCTACCAATCGGGCCTTTAAGAATATTATTTTTGAGGTGAGCTTTAACAAAATTACCTATAAATTCTATCCACTTGTATTCTTCATTGTCATTACGTGAGAAAAAGCAAGTGAAAATATTTAAAAAGGGAGGAAATGTAAATTTAAAAGAACCAATCGAAGGGAATGTAATGTGAATGTTTCAAATGTAAAATTAGATTCAGATAGAAATATGAAAGTTGAAACAATAAATTTTAAGTTTCGATTATGACTGGAATGTAACTTTAAAAAACAAAAAAACAATTTTAAAATAGTTATTTAAGAAAATATGTTTATTCCCAATTTCCCATTATGAACCAATTTTTTAATCAAAAATAACCAAGCCAAAAAAAATTAAAAATTAGTTATATTATTCTTAGTTTTTCTTTTTTGGAATAAAGCTATATTATTATTTTTTCTATGGGAAGATTATAACTTTATTAAGAAGAAAATAAATTCAATATATCTTGAGCTAAAGCCAACGTAATCGGCGTTGGATGTTCCTTTATCCAAATTACTTAGTTATCACTATTTAAAACTTCTTTGGCATAACTTGCCAAAATGTGTTCTAACCTATTACCTTGTTGCATCACATAAGAAACTTTGACTGACCTAAAACCTTGAAACCTTTGAGATACTCCAGTGAAGATATTTGATACAGCCACCAGTGGAAAGCCCAATCCCATAAGAGCATCAGAGACAATTTTTCAATCTCCTTCAAAAATCACATCCCTAATACCCACATCCCAAGCAAAAGTAACTCCCTCCTCCATTGCCTTGTTCTCTATCTCTAAAGGTCCCAGTGGCTGGTGGACTATTTTGCTTAGTGCTGCCGTAACCCTCCCAGAATGGTCTCTAATCACCACCTCGACACTAGCCTACTGACTCTAAAGGTAAAACCGCACCGTCCATATCAACCTTATAATTCTGAGCTAGAGGCAATGTCTGTGTATCATCTGAGTTGTCCTTTACCTATGAAATAGTATGCTTTGCTGTTTGAAATTCATTTAGCAAAAATTGAGCTAATTGGACCACCTCTTCTGCAGATTGTCGAGAGTGGCCATGTCTTACGGCATTTCTATTAAACCACATTGCCAAGCTATCATGAGAAGCATCTCCAAAATGTCATTACCAACATGCTGGACAAAGATCAAATACCACACTAAATCCATGAACTCCAAATACCATACCCCGTGTATCGAAACTAATCCTTGAAAGTAGCCATATTGCACGACCTTTCTCGCATTCTCAGAGAATATGTCCGCTAGATTCTATACCCAATCCACATGCTTCACATACATTCTGCATAAGTTTGCTTTTGTGGGAAGTATATTTCGGCACTCTTTCCAGGCAAAAGACTTCACCATATTCGGCATGTTTAAGCCCCAATTTTTCTCTAGATTTTCTGTGTGTATCACCATTTGAAGGTTCACCCACCCCACTATTCATGGCTTCATTCAAAGAAATTTTATAAGCACTGTGAACTGTGAATTTCCCTTTTGGAGTGTATGCCCACACTAGCCGGTCTCGTGGCAGACAAGAACTTAAAGGTACGCTTAGAATGGATTGAACATCGGGTGGTAGAAAAACTTGCCTCACCAAATCTATTTGCCAGAGGTCACTAACTCTAGAAAGTTCAAAGGTATTATTTGGCGGAGAGATTACTTTAAAAGTGGATGGTTTAGGTAACCATTTATTAGTCCAAATACCAACCGATGCTCCATTCCCCACCTACCATCTACACCCTTGTTTGACAATTTTTTGCGCTGCCATTATGCTCCTCCAAGCAAAAGAATGTTGAGGTCCCAGTGCAGCCCCAAGGAAGTCACTATCCAAGAAATAGCAAGCTTTTAAAACTCTATGGACGAGTGATGACGTATTTGTCTAAAGTCGCCACCCCTGTTTGGCTAAAAGTGCAAAATCAAAAGCTTTAAGATCATGAAAGTTTAAGCTACCCTCCTCCTTTGGTCTACCCTCCTCCTTTGGTGTACATACCTTATCCCAACTAACCCATGCCATCTTAGTTTTTCCATCCATTTGCCCCCACCAAAAATTTCAAACCATGCTCGTCATCTCATCATATAGAGTATTCGGAATTTAAAAACGCTCGTAGTGTACATGAGTAATGCTTGGGCCACTGTCTTGATAAAAATATCCTTCCCCACACGCGATAACATCTTCTCTTTTCACTCAAAAGTTTCTTATCCAATTTCTCTTTTAGTTGCCAAAACGTGTTGCACTTTGATTTTCCCACTAGAGAATGAAGGCCTAGATAAGTCTCATGTTGACATATTACTTCTGCTCCAAAAAAATTCTTTGATATGGTCTTGAATATCAATCTTGTGGTGTATTAGCACTGAAAAATAAGGAAGTCTTTTCCCAATTTAACTGTTGGCCAGAAGCTTGTTCGTAGGTTTCTAGAACTCTCTGTAAGTTGGAGCATTCTTCATTTGTGGCTTGAAAAAAAATAAGGTTATCATTAGCAAAGAAAAGGTGCGATATTTTAGGACCCCTTTGACATGCAGCTAATCCTTTCAATAAACCATCGTCCATTGTTTTCTTGAGAAGAGCCGATAAACCCTCTACACATATAAGAAATAAATATGGAGGGAGAGGATCCCCTTGGCGCAAACCTCGTGAAGGGATAATGTGGGATCAGGGCCAGAACCTTAGAAGTTATCCTAGAGACAACATTACCGAGACTGTTGGGTCTATATTGGGTGATTTTCATTGGGTTTTTTTTTTTTTTAATTGGGGGGGGGGGGGTGATGAGCACTACACGAGTTTCATTGAATTTTGGGGGAATAATACCATGGTTCAAAAAATCAAGGACAGTCTGAGTAACACAATTACAAACCAAAGACCAATAGTGTTGATAAAAAAGAGGGGGCATACCATTGGGGCTTGGAGATTTCTTAGGATGCATTTGCTTCAAAGCCTTGACCACCTCTTTAGCTTGAAATTCTTGGACTAACCCCCTTTTCATACTTTCAGTCACCATGGGTTGGATGGCCTCCACTACTACCGAAGCATCAGTTATTCCATTAGATTTGAAAATATTAGAAAAATAATCAACCACAATAGGCTTAACCTGACGATCATCTTCTTGCCAAATACCCTCAGCATCACACATGCCCTCGATAGAATTTCTTTGATGTCTGCTAGAAGCTTTTCAAGAAAAAAACTAATGTTTCGGTCATCCCCCACTAACCACATATTTCTTCATCGTTGATTCCACATCACTGATTCCTTATCCAACCAACTATTCAATGCATGATAGACTTCCTTAATTAGCTCTCTATTGTCATTACCTCTACGCTGAAGTTCCAAGCTTTGTAGTTGTTTTTGTAAACCTACAATCTTAAGCCAAACATGGCCAAACTCCATTTTATTCCTAGGCACAAGCCTATCCCAGTAACTATTTAGGCAATTTAAGCAACTATCTAGGAAATTTAAAAATTGGTAACCACCTGGTCTATACAGACCCTCTTGCCAAGCTTCTTGAACCACTTCATCACACCATGGATCTTGGAGCCACATTGCTTCAAATCTAAACAATTTCACACCACCTTGAGGTTGTAATTTGATATGTGGAAACCATAAAGGGAGAAGAGAGTGATTGGATGTGGACATAGCAATATGGTGTAAAGTAGTTCCCTGAAATTTAACTTTCCATTCATTATTTGCTAAAGCGCTTGGTCTAACCTAACCCTAATCCGCCCCTCCTCAACATTATTTTTTGACCATGTGAATGGGGGCTTGAAAAGCCTAGATCCTGGAAAGCACAGTGATGTATGACCCAACGAAATCTATCCATCTATCTGGTTTATCTAATATTACCGCCTGCCTTCTCAGAACTACCAGTAATCTTATTAAAGTCTCCAATGCACAACCAAGGGATTTGATTATTGTGTTTGAAGGACTCAAGTAAAGTCCATGTTTCCTCCCTTTTGTTGGTCTCAAGATGACCTTAAAATCTTGTAAACTTCCATACCTCATCACTATTATCATAGTTAATTAATGCATCAATATAACAATGTGAAAGACCCCAAACATCCACCTTAGACTCCTACTTCATCATTTCTTGTGGTATCTTCGCCTTTATGAGGAAGACAAGTTTGAGAGCTTCATCATATAGAGGTCGTTTAAGAGCCTCAACTGTCTGGGGGTTCCCAAGTTCCCGATAGTTCTAACTTAAGATACTCATTGGACCCAGCGGTAATGTACAGCATCCACCACTGATCCAAAATGTTGAGGCATTAGCTTGCCTAAAACTTTTGTTTCCTCCTCTATCTTCGTTTTAACCACATATGTTTCCTTCAACGCACCATCTATGTTCAATTTCCTCTTCTACACTAGGCCCTCAATCTCAGCTTCCATTGTATATTGTCATTGTTTGGTTGGAGCCAACCACTTCCACTTCCCTTTCTACTGGGCCAAAGTGAAGATATCCTTATTCATATCCATTAGCACTGTCTTAACATGCCCATAACCAAATTCTCCTTCACTGGTCACCCTACCCTCCACTTGTGGGTTCATATTCCTTTCCTTATTTCTTGGACTTGCCTAAAATTGGAAAGAACCTTCATTTGTGCTTGCCAACATACCAGTATTTCCCTATTGGTTTTCCAAAACTTTGCCAATTTCATTTGTAGTAGAGTCCCTCTCCTTTCCTCTCACATTATCCCTAGAGGTTTCATGGCCAATCGGAGGGAGTTAGCTAGGTCCATATCAATTTCCTCCAAGTAGGCCTGAAAAAGAGTTGGATCTTTTAGAATTTCTCTATTTGTTGGGATGTATAGTGGCTTTATTTCTTCATAAAGTTTACTATTGTGTTTTACTAGGGACACTAGCTTGTGTGTTGGTGAGTGTATAGTACAATACACTAGACAAGGCAAACATGAGTGCTAACCTAACTGAATCCAAACCCTACATGTGGAAAAGTTATGAAGAAAGAAAATGGGATGTTGGCAAAGAGAAGATATCCATGGCTCGTGCCAATGGCATGATTACCCTTAGGGAGAGTGAAGTATGTGCCTAGCATGGACACCTAGCACCAGCGTAAAAGGGAGATAGCGACTTCCTATAGTTAGAGGCTATAGAACACTCCTCATTGGCAAATGTTGTGTTGGACCACAGCTGAGGACACATATATCACTCCTGACCTCCCTGATATCCCTTTCCTTGTCTAATACTTGTCCTTCACGATGTAGCAAAGCCGCCCTTCATCCCACTACCTTGACATGACGAATTTTCTCTGTCCTCCAGCTAATCTATAATTCAGTACAGTAGTTGTATTAGGATTTGAATGGAGGAATGAGAGCTTGACACCTTTTTTTGTGTACCTAACAACATTCCTCGTACTGTATTAGGAACATGTTGTTGAGCAATCAGGGCAAGAGATAGAAAGATAGAGAGAGAGGTAGAAATCAAGGTAGGAAAGTGAGGAAAGGAGAGGCTTTTTGAGAAGAACATCACCATGTGTAAAGCCTTAAACTTTCACATTATAAAAAGCTTTAAAGAGTGGAGAATACTCTTTCCTTCACTCGTCGTGGTTTTTCATCCCTTCCTAAGGGTTTTCCACATATGTCACACGCCTTCTTTACTTTCCTTGTTTTGCCTTTACATTCTTTAGATGTTAAAGTGTTAAAGTTCTCATTTTTATTTTTCACGAGCTTTTACACTTAAACTATTAGATCTGTAACTCACTTTCTTTACAAGTTTGACAATCTAACTTACATGTATAGTGAGATTCAGATGTTTCTCGATTGTAATCCTCCTCATTCTTCACAACATGGTGTACTTGAAACCTCTCTATGGCGGCACGCATCCAAGCCTCATATTTTTGTTCTTCCTTCTATAAAGTACCTAGACTACTCACCCATAGCTTCATTCCTTCTCATCATGCTTTATGATCCCACATCAATAGCAGAAAATCGATATGCGTTCATATTTAAACGAGATTCATTGTGCTTTAGGACCTCCCATATTCACTAGCCGACCTTTACACAGTGGTTGCGTAATATTGATATTAATTCGGACTCGCATACAATGTCCACGACAATCACCTTTCGCAGATTCCTCAACGTATTCAACCTTGCCCAAAGTGCTTCCAATGGCCTCAGCATTCTCCCTTTTCATATATATATCTAATCTGTAGCCCATAAATCCATACCCAAAGGATGCTGTATCAAACCTAGTATCCTCCACTGTTGCAGCTTCACCTGGATGAAACAAGCCACTATATTTATCGAAAGACCATGGTCCTTGCATCAATATATGCTTTGGGTCATCTTCATCATCAAATAAAATCATAACTATATTGTTCCCAAGGTCACGTATATCAAAACTTCCCCCAGACCTCCATATGATCTGTAGAGTTCTCATAATAGCTTCTAGATTTATCCTCCGTTTGGTAAAGAAATTAGCCACCTAAACCCTACTATTTTCCACAACATTAGTAGAAAGGTTTACCATCTCGGTTTCCTTTGTATTGAGCAACAACTTCTCTCATCTCCCTTAAAGGTCGTCCATAGCATGTGTAGACAAAAAATAAATATAAAATAATAATAAAATAAAAACAGTAAAGATTCCACCAAAAACTAGGGAAAAGATGGTCTATCTAAGAGACAGACAGGTTGTTTCATCGTTGTAGGGTTTTCAAAAGAAAAACCTACAAACCCAAAACAATTCTTAGTTGATGTGATTATATAAATTGTCAAACACTTAATGTGAAAAACTTAGATACCAGTTTTTTAGGTTTATAAGTTTCCATTTATATTAACTAAGAAAACATAAATAATGTTATCATTTTCAAAATAATATAATTCAGTATCATTATATGTTTGAATTTAATTATATAATCTAATTTATTGAACTTAAGGAAATATAATAAATTGAGTTGTAAAGTACCATACCCAAGAGAGTTCGGAGTTTTGAAATTAGCTGGCTCAATGAATATATTCTTGCAATGTAAAAACCTTTCTTAATTGTGTATTTGAAAATTATTACGTACTATAAAAAGAATAAATGAGGTAAGCATTATATATGTAAAACCCTATATTTTAATCCTAATTTCAAATTAAGTACTATTTCATTATTTTCCATCTTGTAATCTCACATTGTTATGAAATGCTTTCATTGTAGTTTTCTACAACGAAAGGGAATCATGGAAAAAAAAAGGATTTCACAAAATTTGATTGTCAATGTTAGCATTCACATTGGTCTCCCTAAACTAGGATAAGAGATCAATTTAGGGAATGAACCCCCAAAAAACCTCGCATTGACTTCCAGACACATCACCTAAATAAACATTTTGTTAGCATTTACAATATTTGATGCAAAACTTACTATTTATTTAAGGATAAAAACTATTTTTACTATTTCAGCTAACCATTTTTCAAAACACCCACATTATCTAATTTCTATCATATACTCTATTTCATTTAAATATCATTTTTAAAAAAGGTAGAAATACCTTTTTGATCCTAAATACCTTTTTGATCCTTACATTCTGACTCTATTCCCATTTTGGCCCCTACTTTTTAATTTTACCATATTTAGTCCCTAAAATAAAATAAAAAATTATCTAGTTTTGGTCCCTACCATCGTCTCACCAATGAAAATTATCTACATAGCAGACGTAGTGCACTGTTTGCACAGTAAATGCCAACGTGACCATTAAAATAATATTCAAAAAATTTTATTTAGAATTTTAAAAATGCCTCGTTAGCAATTTAATTATAAAAAAAGCCACATCAAATAAAAATAATAATAAAAATTTCTAACCTTCTTTATTTTTTTTTTAAAGAAAAGAAAAGAATTAAAATTTTTTTTTCTTTTTTTCTAAAGAATGCGAAGAACTTAGAACACGTGTTCTTCCCGGTAAATCATGTTCTTCATTTTCTTGCCCAACTAACCTTGCCCATAAAGTTAAAAAAAAAACTAGATTTTCTTTTCTTTTCTTGCATTTTCTTAGCAACCAAACCCATAAAATTACTCAGATTTACAACATACAAATACATGCCCACAAAAATTTACAAAACAAAAAGACATTCAACAAGATTTTCTTATGCTTTGAAACCAAACACAAAACTCAAACCCAAATTTTTGGCCCCCATGCACAACCAAATACAATACTCAACCTATATTTTCCTATGTTTTCTGAGAAACCAAAAACAAAACTCAAATCTCAAATCAATGAACAAAACCCTAGATTAGAAACCACAAATAGCCACATAGCTACACAACCTTAAACATGACAACCCACACCACCTGCAACCCCAAGTCCGAAAGCCACTATCAATTTAGTCCATGTGTTTAGAGAGAAAGTCACTGTTGGTTTCGGCCATGGATTTAGATAGAGAGAGTTTGTTTTTCAGCCATAGTTTTAGAGAGAGAGAGAGAGAGAGAGAGAGAGCTTAGAGAATTTCATAGGGAGAGCTTGGAAAATGTGAGTTGGGTCAGTTTTTTACTGGAAGTTAATATGAGCTTGAGGTCTAATGTTTTGTTCGGTCACCAAGAAAGTTTAAGAAAAATTGAGAAAGTTATTGCAAACAATTTTTTCTTAATCTTTAAAAAAAAAAAATCAATTAAAATTAAAATTAAGAAATTAGAATTTTTTTATTTTTTTTCCTTTTTAAATTAAATTGTAGACAAGGCATTTTTAAAATAACAAATAATTTTTTTTACATAATATTTAATGGCCATGTCAGCATTTACTGTGCTAACAGTACACTTCGTCTATCACGTAAACAATTTCCGTTAGTGAGATGACGATAGAGACCAAAATAAAATCACATTTTGATTTTAGAGACTAAATGTAGTAAAATTAAAAAGTAGGGACCAAAATGGGAATATGGTCAAAATGTAGGGACTAAAATGGTATTTTTGCCTTTTTTTTTTTAATTGTTTCTCTCACCATTTACACACAACATCCACTGTTCATTGTCTTCCTTCACCTTTGGGAAAAGCAAAAAGAAAAAAAAATGTTACTATAGTAAACCAACTTGTGGTTAGACCCATTATAATTGTGCCTGGTTTGGACTTGTTCACTTTACTTATCTAAGATTACTTTCGTTAGTCCTCCATAACCCACCTCATTAGTTAACCGTTATAAACATAAAAATAAATAAAAAGATGAATAAATGAAGATCAAAAAGTTAGAAGTGTGTAAAAATAAAGAACAAACCCACGTAAGAGAGAAAGCGGGACTTGGACTTTGCCACATTGGCACATTTTCCCACTAAAACCACTGTTCCTAAAAAACTTTGAGAGAGAAAGAGATGGCGAGTTCAACTAATCATCATCAACATTGTCCTTAATTTTGATCATTACATAATTCCTTAAGAAAGAGGCTCAATTGTGGACGTGATGGTGGTAGCTATCATTCCAAGCCAAATTACACTCTCTTTGTTCGTTATTCTCAAGCCCAATATCGTTTCTCTTCTCCTAGTATCCAATTTCTACTGTTTTCTTTTTCTTTTCTAAAAGTCTAATTTTTAAACTCTTGCTCAATCAACCACCTCTTGGTTTTCTCTTAAAACAATTTTTAATTCCATTCACTCCCAAGACAATTGTAAATGATGATGGGGCGATGAAGGAAAAGAAAACCCCTAATGAAATATACCATATTAACATTAGCACAATATTTAGACCCTTTAATCAAAGTTTTATGGCTTAATCACTTTTAGTGCTAAACTAACTCAAGATACATATTGCAAGCAAGATTAAGAACAATCTAAAGAATGTGAAGAGCAATATGTAAACCACATGAAAACACCAAGACATGTTTTCAAAGAGGAAACCCCGATCACCCAGGTGAATAAACCTCTCCATCGACTGTCGATATCGTATTTTGTCTGACACCAATTCACACATCAATACAATGACCAAAAATTCAAAAAAATTGTAAAATGTGCAAAATTACAAGTTTCAAAGCCAAAAAAGGGTAAAATAAATAAATACAAAATGATTGGATGGCGAATCAAAATATCACAATATTTGAAATTAAGACCAAAACCCTAACTAGGCATTGTCCAAAAGTTGACTTTTTTATCCAACCATTGGATCATGTGAATTTTGGACCGTTAGAGTTGAAACGATAATTTACGGGCCAAAATTAGAGTTAAAAAAAATGAGATATCACCAAAATACCAAAAACCCTAATAAAATCTTCACTTTAAAAAAAAAAAGGAAAATAGACAGTTTTTGGCCCGACTTTGTGCAATCAACTGTACCGATTGGGCAAGAACTAGAGTGAGCTGGCTAGACCATCTTGAATAAAAAGGTCTTATCTATTTTTCATAAGAGGGCTCAAAGATATCTGCCCTAGATTAAAAGATACAAATTTTTTAAGAAAAAACATCATAGAATTTTTCAACGCCGCATCACGTTCCTTCCAAGCACGATATCTCAATGACTGTAGCTCAAGGTGAGGTTAGGATCATTGGAAACAAAGAGCTCAAAAAGGCCTTCAAACAGCCATGCAAAGATTGGACCAAAAATCAGAAAAAGGCGAAATAGGCCGATGAGGTGGCAAAATTAGGGGGCTAGCTAGGTGTAACATGTTACACCTAGCTAGCCCCCCATTTCCCTCATCCCCCTATAATACCCACTCATTTTTTTAAAAAAAAAAAAAAAAAAAAAAAAAGGGGAGAAAAGAGAGAAAAATAGGAAAAAAAAAAAAAAGGGAAATAGTGGAAAAATTCTAAGAAAAATGCCCTAGAAATTCTAAAAAAATTATTTTGCCCCTCTCTAGAAAACCCACCACAAAAAAGTCTCTTCCCTTTTTTTACTTGTAATTTTGTGGGTAAGCTTGTAGGGATGGGGTAGTTTCTTAATAACTACACCCATCCCATTTTCTTTTACTATCTTGTAAACATCATATTTATTTATATATGAAGTGCTTTCCTTTATATTGTCTCTTTATTTTGTTATTGTGTAAATATCTCTCTTTATCCTTATTTCCATATTACTATTGCTTGTTTATGATATTGTGCTTATTTCCTAGATGGGTATTGGACCATCTCCTAGGGTTTATATGGGAAGTACCCTTAGGGGGAAGAAATTCCATCCCACCTAGGCATCTAGGGTTTTATTTTCCTTAATTTATATTTATGTAATCCATTTTATTTTCCAAGCAATCCCCTCTCCTTTTAATTTATGTCATCCCTTTAATTTTCTTGCACAATCCCCATCCCCCTTTACTTTTTTGCACTTATATATGTGTGTATATACACCTAAATAAAAAATAAAAAATAAAAAAGAAGAAGAACAGATTTTCTACTCCCTCTCTCTTAAATTGTTTTTAAACATCTATTAGAGCACAATATGGGTATGTCTCAAAATATTGGTTGATGGCTTAGAACTCCAATTTCTTTATGATGAAGGACCCATGAGGCTTGAAAGAGATTAAAATCTATTTAAAAAAGACAAAAAAAAAAAAACCTTTCAATCAACCTTTACAATATTTCAGCTCTTTACTTTTATGCCATTTAAATTTCTGCACTTTACTTTCCTTGCAATTTATTTTCTGCATTTTATTATTGTTGTCCTTTTATTTTTCTCGTCAATAATGTTGCCATAAAATAAATATGCTTGGGTAAAACAACTTCTTTACACAACTATTCTTAGGAAGTGCTTCTCAAAATCCTTTTCAACCTTTTCAAAAAGAATGATGATGTTTTCTATAAAAATAAATAAATAAATAAAAAAGGAGAGTTTTTCCAAAAGATGCTTTGCTAAAAAAATCTCCCTTCATTCTTTTATTAAAAATTTAAAGAAGGTGTTCTTAAAAAAAATAATAATCTCTAAAAATATAATCTGTTTAAAAAAAAAAAACGTTTTACCATGTTAAAAAAGAAATAGGTGTTTTCAAATAGTTGTCTCAAAAAATTGTTTATTTACCCTCCTAAAAGGAATCCGAATTTTTTGCCAAGAAAAAGGGAAAATGTTTTTTTACCACACTAGTAAATGTTTTTACCACATTAGATTTCCCCTCAAAAAAATGTTTTCCCCTCCCTTTAATTAAAAAAAAAATATATATATATATATATATAAAATAAATCAAAAAAAGGGTTTCCAAAAAATACGTTTTTACCACATTGGAAAATGTTTTCAAAAACAAGAATGTTTCAAAAATTTGCTTTCCTTTTTTTTTTTTTCTTAATATGAAAATAAAAGAGAATTTTTCTAAAAAAAATAATAATAAATAGTCTTTACCACGTTGGAATTCCTTCAAAAAAAAAAAAAAAAAGGTTTTTTCTCAAAACTCCTCTATAAAAACTTTTCCAAAAAAAAATGTGTTCTTTCAAAACAATAAAAAGTTAACGTGGTAAACTTTTTTTCTTACATTTTAATCTCAAGCTTTTCTTAGAATAGTTGTAGTCAAAGATTTGTGTTCATGGCTCGTTCCCTTGAGTCCTTGAACACCCTTTAAGCTTATATTGACCCTATCACTTTCTTTGGCACTAATGAATTTTATTTGTCATCTTTTTTTGCATGACAAAAATGAGAAAATGGTGGATGACAGCAAGGTGCTAGCTACTCTTCCAACTCCATTTTTTTTGGTGTGTAGTTTGTTTATTTATAATTGCTAGTACTCACATGCTACCTATGTATTAAATATTCTACTCATATGGTTGTTCTTGTTTATCCTCACACATGCTATATATGTATATACCTCACATGCTTGTTTGTAAATATTCATTGGAGTTAATATTCACATGCTAATTATAAGTAAATAATTACTCACGTGTATATATGTATATGTTGTTTGTAAAACTCTTTTTTCAAAAATCAAAATGTCAACTATTCTATTTCTACACAAAAATATGAAATTTGAAATAAATTAAAATGAGGTACTATCTTCGGATAGGCATTGTGGGGTGCCTAACATATTCCCCACACGTAACCAAACTTCCGAGTTCATGATCTTTGGTTCGAGACTTTTTGGTTTGCCTTAATTAATGAGCCCTTAAAATTTGGTTTAGTTAATTAGGTAACCTAAAACTAATTAGACACATAGGTGACCAATCACACCTAATTCAAAACCAATGGTTGGTGGTGACTCCTAAAATAAAAATAAGAAAAAGGGACTCACATACACACGCTCCCACTCTAGAGACACAAGCACACAAGAGTCACGTCGCTAGGGACCCAATGTGCGACCAACAAAAAGAAATTTTGGGGCGTCCACACCAACCACCCGTCGAAAAACTCCACTAGCATGAATAGTGCAGACATGTATGACTATAAACCCTCCAAGCCTATATCTTTCTGTGTACTTGAGCCATCTAAGCTCCTATTAGCAACCAACTTCACCGAGTCTTTTCTTCATCTAGCTTATTGGAGTTACCACCGTTGAGCCGCCAATGGAAAACAATAAAGGACTTGGATCTGATTTGGCTTCACTAAGTTTCCAACCCTTCAACAAACTCACAACACTCAAGCTTTAATGATGGAGGTAAATGTTACAAATTTCTCTCAAGGATATGCCATTTGTGAGAGAAAAGGAGAAGAGAGGATGAAGAGATTTGTTTCTCTAGACTAAGGCACTCTCTCTCATACAAAAGGGTTGGGATGAAGAAATGCTCTCAACCTAGCAAACCCACAACCACACCCACTGCTATCCACCACTAGTCACCACCACTAAAAAAAAAAAAAAAAAAAAACCCACAACTCATTAGACACTAAACCCATTCAACCACCACCACAGCCACAACAACCACTACCACTATCACCACCACCCAGAACCACAATCCTCAACCACCAAAATCACAACCAAATCACAAACCCACAACCACATCACCACCATCATCCAAGAAAATAAAAACAAAAACAAAAATAAATCAGACCCACAACACCCCACTGAAGAACATATCAAACCACCATAAATCTGATTGGACCACCAAAGCATAGATTAGACCACCATAAATCCGATTGGAACCCAACCCAGCTGCCACAAGCAAACCCAAGAGAGGAGAGAGGGACAAGATAGAGTGAGAAAGTTGATTTTAGTCAAGAGGGAGAAGAGAAGAGGCTGGGCATAAAGGCGTGGGTGATAGAAAATTAGAAACAGAGGAGAAGAAAAAAGTGAGAAAAGAGAGGAGAGAGCAGTAGCATGCATGAACCAAATAAACAACATTATTTGTGTTTAACTTCCAGCTACAATCAGCGGCGAAAGATGGTAGTTTACTGTAGTTAAGAGTTAAAAAAAATTTAGTATAAGATCTTTCATGTTGTGGGTATTTTTAGTGTATTGGGTGCTAAAATAGCTAAAATAGCTATTTTAGCGCCAATACTGTGAATGCTTTTACAACCAAATCTTAAGAAAAGGAACTTTGTACAGTGACATATCTGATCCAATAATTTCTATACCATTGCTTTGGCTTCCATTTCCCGCAGGTTTTTGAATGTTCAAACAAATATCATTGATGGGACCACCCGATTGAATATGAATACCTGGAAAAAAAAATACACACATGCACAAATATATAATTCAAGCATCACTAACTATTGAAATTTGGCTTTATCTAGGAGTAATTTTATTACATACAAACTATTTTACATGGTTTTATACACCCCCAAAATTAACTAGAATCAAGACTTGAGTTTGTGTACAACAAATTTAACCCTTATCTTAGATTACTAGCGATGTTCAAATGGCAACACATATAGAATCAAGAAAACCACAGATTGGATTAATGGGAAATGATTTCTTCAAACAATTGGTTGACACACTTTAAATATTGCAAATTCAGAAACAAAAGTAATACTGTAAAAAATATTAAAATCTTTAAGTAAGGGACTTACATTATAGTTGTGGTATTGGTAGGAATGTCCCATTAACATTTGTGGGGTGTTACCAATTTTATGTTTAATTTTTATTTGTTTTTATATAATTTAATAGTTTGGAGGGAAGTTTAAATCCTAATTGTCTTTTTTGGAAATATAAGAAGGTATGAGTCAAAACTGTAAGACTTTTGGCCCAGACGTTACCCATTTTAACATGTACTATTGGAATTGTTCTTGGTACAAAACTAATTCAATAAATTTATAGATGAGACAAACATCTCTTTAAATCAGTTAAAATTAATACAGTCCAATGACGTTACCCATTTACGTATATGGACAAATATAGACAAACTATTTTTTGTCTCAAACTTTTTGCAAATAATCTAAATTTCATCTTCTATTTGTTTTTTTTTTAAAAAAAGTTTTTAGTGACTGTTTTATAATAACAACTTATTTAGCTTTTTGTTAAAAGATGCAAGGATTGTTGATGGTCTGATTGAATGTAGCTAAATTAGAGGATAGCTTCACGTCCAAAACAGAGAAGTAAGAACAGAGAGAGAGAGAGTATGAAAACTACGATAAGGGAAGAATGAGAGTAGTTGATTAACCAATTGATTGAAATGTCATTTAGTCTTGCTTGTATCCTTTATACAAGATGTGAGCCTCTAGTACTAATTCTAAATAACTCTTCCCATCACACAATAAATAAATAACTGCTTCTAACTAACACAGATATAGTTATCACCCTTAACCAACCCATAGACCTCACTATTAACCATGGTTGACTACTAACATATAAGGCAGTAAATGAATACAATAGTAAATCAATGCACAGTGATCCTAACAATTGTCCCCCCCCTTAGAGCACCTTGCCCACAAGGTCAAGGAACCTAGCTTACAAGTCATATAGCATTTCCCAAGTAGCATCATCCTTGCTCTCTCCTTGCCACTGCACTAACACTTGAGTCACAGTCCTGCTCCTGAGCTGAATGGATTTTCTATCCAAGATCAGCCCAAGTTCTAGAGTAACTACTAGATCTGTATTCACAGCAAGTAGAGTAGGTCTAGGCACCACTTGATTTCCCAATTTAGCCTTAAGGTTGGACACATGAAACATAGGATGAAACAAGGAACCAAGAGGCTAATCCAACTTGTAAGAAACAGCTCCAACCTTCTGGATAACCTGAAATGACCCATAGTATCTTGGTGCAAGCTTACCAAGCTTTTTATGATGCATTAAATACTGCTTATAAGGCAGCAATCTTAAGTACACCCAATCCCCTACTACAAATGACCTCTCCACCCTCTTCTAATTGGCAAACCACTTCATACATTCATGAGTAGCACATAAATTATGCTTAAGGACAAAATCTGTTGTCTGTAGTTTAACAGCGAGTCCATTGCCCCAACCCTTGTAGTACTAGCAATATAGTCTAGAACTTGAGGAAGAGGATATCCATACAAAGCTTCAAAAGGTGTCATCTTAATTGAGGTATGAAAGTTGGTATTAAACCAAAACTCTGCTAAGGGCAGCCACTGCACCCAAGTACTAGGTCAATTAGCTGCAAAAGGCCTTAAGTAATGCTCCAAGCTTCTATTTACCACCTCAGTTTGGTCATCAATCTGAGGGTGATAAGCAGAAGACATGGCCGGTGATACACCCTGTAATTTCATCAATTCCTTCCAAAAAAGAGAGGTAAACACTGAAGCCCTATCACTAACAATAGTAGAAGGCAGACCATGCAACTTGACCACAAAATGCAAGTAGAGATTAGCAACCTTGGCAGCAGTGTAAGGATGGGAAAAAGCCATAAAATGAGTATACTTGGTAAGTCTATCCACTACCACAAACCCCACAGACTTTAAATGTGACTTAGGTAACCCTTTAAAAAAGTCCATGCTTACATCCATCCATTGTAGTAAACTAGCAGGGAAACAAGTTTCATGCTTAAGTTTCTGACAAACATCACATTCTCTCATATAATGCTTCAAGTCTTGCCTCAGCCCAGACCAATAGAAGTCTTTCTAAAACCTATGCAAGGTCTTGAGGTAGCCAAAATGACCCCCCAAAGGGCTGTCATGCACCTTTTGTAACACCACAGCCTTCAAATCCTAATTAGAATCCCCCAAATATAATCTACCCTTGTATAATAGCAACCCATTATAGAAGGTAAAACATGGGGAAGTATTGGAACCCAATTGAACATCTTGCAAAATGGCCTTAATTTTGGGATCAAAATCATAGCTTCTCTTAAGATCAGACAACCAAGAAGGAGTGGGAAAGGAGATAATGCACAAAATGCCCTTAAGAACATCAGAAGCATCTAAAATACATGAGACACTTGAAGAAGGAACAAGGGATTCAGACTAGGTAAAATCAAAAGAAGGAACAACAACTTCATCACATTGCCTCCTAGAAAAAGCATCAACAACCATATTCTCCCTAACTTGCTTATACTCCACTTTAAAAGCATACCCCAGGAGCTTAGAAATCCACTTCTGTAGAGCTAGTGTGCCTACCCTTTGCTCTAACAGATATTTAAGACTATGGTGATCTGTCTTGATAACAAAAGGCCTGCCTAACAAGTAGGGTCTCCATTTCTTCACTGCCACCATCAAAGCTAATAACTCCTTCTCACCGGTAGAGAGAGAGAGAGAGAGAGAGAGAGAGAGAGTGAGAGAGAGAGAGAGAGAGAGCTTACTTCCCTTCAAAGCCCGACTGTGATAAGCAATAGGTCTGTGATCTTGCATCAAGACAGCTCTTACACCCAAACCAGAAGCATCACACTCCACAGTGAAGGGCTTGGTGAAATCAGGCAAAGCCAACACTAGAGGGCATGAAATAGCTTCCTTAAGCAATTGAAAGGCAGTGGCAGCCTCTGAAATCCAAACAAATGAATCTGTTTTTAGTAATGCAGTCAAAGGGGCAGCAATTTGGCCATAGCCCTTCACAAACTTCCTATAGTACCCAGTAAGACAAAGGAACCTCTCAAAGCCTTAACATCTTTAGGGATTGGCCATTGCTGCATAGCAACAGTCTTCTTAGGGTCAGTCCTAACTCCTTCACCAGAAATAAGGTGTCCAAGGTACTTAACTTCATTACAAGCAAACATACATTTGGATTGTTTAGCATTGAGTTGATGCTTGGCCAAGGTTTCCAAGAACAATCTAAGATGACCAAGGTGATCAGATAGAGACTTGCTAAACCAGTATGTCATCAAAGAAAACAAGAACAAACTTCCTAAAAAAAAGGCTTAAAAATAGCATTCATCAAGGACTGGAAGGTAAAGGGTGCATTGGTCAAGCCAAAAGGCATAACCAAGAATTCATAATGCCCCTCATGTGTCCTAAAAGCAATTTTGGGTATGTCTTCCTCCTTCATTCTAATTTGATGGTAATCAGACCTCAAATCTAACTTAGAAAACACACAAGCCCCTCCCAACTCATCCAATAGCTCATCAATGACGGGAATAGGATATTTGTCTTTAATAGTTTCTTGATTCAAAGCTTTATAGTCAATACACATCCTCCATGACCCATCAGCCTTCCAAACTGGAAGAACAGGAGATGCAAATGGACTGCAACAATGTCTAATTGAACCAACAGACAGCAACTCCTTGACTATTTTTTCAATTTCATTTTTGTGATAAAAGGGATACCTATATGGTCTTTGGCAGATAGCTTGTGCTCCCTCCTTAAGCTGAATTTGATGCTCATGCCCCCTAATGGGAGGTAAGCCAACAGAAGTAGCAAAAACTGCCTCAAACTCCTTAAGCAAAGCAACAACTTGGGCAGGAATTTGAGCAGCATTATCTGCAGAACTAATAGAATAAAAAATTTTGAAGATCAGCCCCCTCTTCATAGGTTCTTTCAAGAAATGGACCCCTTCTTGGATGTGAGTACCTACCCCTTTTAAATCATGTAGGAGCATAGACTTTTGACCATAAGAAAAACACACAGTAAGTAACTTGAAGTCCTATTGGATAACCCTAAGAGTACTCAACCACTGAGTCCCTAAGATCAAATCACAACCTCCCATAGGCAATACATGTAATTGAACCAAAAATTGACGGCCTTGTAGTCCAATAGAAACATCCTTGCACAAACCATGAGTTCTAAGTACCTCACCATTAGCCACCTTGACTTCCAAAATCTGTGAACTGTCCACAGGAATATGAAATTGAGAAAATAGTGAAGTATCAACAAAGTTAAGTGTACTACCCGAGTCTATCAAAATCACCACAGATTTATGCTTAACTTTTCCCATTACCCTCATGGTACCAAAATTAGGAGTACCACTTAAGGCATAAAGTGTAATATCAGCCTCCTCAACACTACTTTCTTGACAATTCAAAGGATAATCAGAGACAGAACTACCACTACCATCATCTAATTCAGTAATGTGCACTCCTGAATTGGCATTAGGCATAAACTCCACTCAATCAAGAAGAAATAACATAGCATTTTTGCACTTATGACTAGGACCCTATTTCTCATCACAATTGTAACATAATCCCTTTTTCTTCCTTTCTTCCATCTAAGCAAGTGATATTCGTTTAATTGGTATCCTATTAGTCTTATTATTTGTCAAGGGTGGTACTTTAGGAGGTGGACCTAGAATTAAGGACTTACCTAGTTCCAATTAACTCTTGAAACTTCTTTTACAGCTCCAGTTGTATTCTTCTTGAATCTTGGATAACCCAAAAGCCTCATTTAGTGTTTGAGGATTAAGCATACGAACAGGAAGTCTGATTTCATCCTTCAAGCCACTAAGGAAGCAACTTGGTTTGTGTGAAGATGATAGCCCTTTTATTCTGTTTGACAAAACTTCAAATTGAGCCTTATACATTGCCATAGTAGTAGTCTGCCTCAACCTTGTTAGTGTTTCCATGGGGTTGTCATCTGCAGTGGTACCAAACCTCACATGCAAAGCCTGAACTAGAAACTCCCAATCACAAAACACCTCTGTTTCCTCACTTTCTTGAAACCAAATTAGAGCTTCACCTTCCATATGAAATGAAGCTAACATTAACTTCTCTCCAATGGGGGTATTATAATATCTAAAATATTGATTGGCCTTATATACCCAGCTCACAAGGTCTTCACTAGAAAATCTTGGAAATTCCAACTTCATGGGATGAGACACAGGTAATAACATAGAACCAGAACTTGGGTTTGTATTCTTCCCAATTCTCTGAGATTTAGATCCTTAAGAACCTTGATCTAAGAAGCTTAATTTCTACAAGACTGTATTCAACTGTTGACTCATCTCATTCAGAGTTCTTGTATGAATTTCTTGTATGGTTCACATCTCCTGGAATTCTTTTGTATGGTGATCAGTGGTGTTTCTAAGTGAAGCAAAGGCTTTGTTGGTTGTAGCTAAAGCACGTTTCTCTGTCATGTATGACAAGGAAAGCCTGCTCTAATAACAATTGCAAGGATTGTTGATGGTCAGATTGAATGTAGCTGAATTAGAGGACACCTTCACCTCTAGAATAGAGAAGTAAGAAGAGAAAGAGAGAGATAGAGATAGAGAGAGAGAGAGTATGAAGACTAAGATAAGGGAAGAATGAGAGTAGTTGATTAACCAATTGCTTGAAATGTCATTTAGTCTTGCATGTATCCTTTATACAAGATGTGAGGCTCTGGTACTAATTCTAACTAACTCTTCCCATCACACACTAACTAAGTAACTGCTCCTAACTAACACAGATATAGTTATCACCCTTAACCAACCCATAGACCTCACTATTAACCATGGTTGACTACTAACATATAAGGCAGTAAATGAACACAATAGTAAATCAATGCACAATGATCCTAAAAATTGTCCCCCCCTTAGAGCACCTTGCCCACAAGGTGAGGGAACCTAGCTTGCAAGTCATATAGCACTTCCCAATTAGCATCATCCTTGCTCTTTCCTTGCCACTGCACTAACACTTGAGTCACAGTCCTGCTCCTGAGCTGAATGGATTTTCTATCCAAGATCAACACAGGTTCTAGAGTAACTACCAAATCTATATTCATTGCAAGTAGAGTAGGTCTAAGCACCACTTGATTGCCCAATTTAGCCTTAAGGTTGGACACATGAAACCAATAGTTAGTTGATTGTAGCTAACCTTTTTACTAAAACTTTGCAGTAAAATAGATATAATATGGAATCCTAAACTTGAACCAAAATAAGCTTGGGTTTTTTTGTGGGACTTGCATGGGCCCACAAACAGTAAATAAGTTTCTGCGAAAGCTAGTAAAAAGCTGGTGCTAAAAGCAGCCTTAGCCTTTTATAACACATTTAATATAAAAGTTACCAAAAATTATATTTTTAAATAAATACTATGAAAATAAGTTACTAGGAATAAGCAAATCAAACGAACATATTAATATAACTTTCTAAGTGAATATTATTATTTTGAGAATCAAATTTTTAAGTAATATATTTATACAAAGTTTTTTTAAGTAATATAATTACAAGGTTAAGATATAAACAAGTCAACTTATAATAAATCTTAGTTATATTCTATATATGTTGACTCACATTTTCTGTCACTTTCTTTTTCATGTCTAAAAATAGTAAATTGTTAGAATGTTATACATGAGTTGAAGTTTATTTGTTTTCAACATTGATTTAAGTTGGGTCATACACATTATTGTTGTGCAATATGATTTTGGTTTGATGTAAGTGTTACATGTCATAAAATATACTTTTGCTATGTGGACACACTATAAGCACATTAAAATTATAAAAACTCTATAATCAAAAGTTTTAAGAGGTTTAGAAATTAGAAATGCTTTTCTTATTAGAATTTTATTATAAAAAAATTCCATATATCTAAAAAAATCATTATTTATTTTGATCATTTATAATAAAAAAAAAATTGTATTAATAATAAAAGTTGGGCATTGTGCTTGTGCTATGCAACTTGATTTAAGTATTATCCTTTGTAGGACGTGCTTTCTCAATATACCACACTATAAAATTAAAATTATTAAGATAGATTTTGATAAATTAAATTCCACTTAAATTTGAAGAAATTGAAAAAATACGGCTCCAATTAAAATTTAATTATCAAAATCTATCAATAATTTTAAAGAAGCTTCACCATTTATTATAAACTAGCTTATAACCCCATGCATATGCATGGCTACACTTATAGATATACAATAAGATGCGTAATATAATTAATGTATATATATATATATATATTAAAAATACTATTGATAGTCATTTTTATATTTTGTTAACTCGTTAAAAAATTTTGTAAGGATATTGTTAGGTATAAAATGTAAATTATCCATTTTTTTAATTATTGTGAAGCATTTTTTTTTTTACGATTCATTTATTCTAAATTCTTTGGTTTTTGTACTTAATAACTCACTTGGATGAATATTTATGATGTGGTCTCACATTTGATTCTAAAATTAAGAAATAAAACTTATTAAGAATAAATAATTTAGGACACATGGTGCAAAATTGTAACTCTAATTTGGAATATTAATTTGATTTTCTCTCAGTTTCACCTATTATTATATATATTGATTATAATCTACAATAATTCTTGATTTTGATAAAAGCTAAACTTACACAACATATTATTTAAATAATTTGGAAAAATTATATTTTAAACCTTATAATTCTATTATCTATTTAATTTTTTAATTTCAAATATTTTACTAAAATATTCTCTATAGCTTTCATATAAGTTAACTTGTACTTTGCATAAGCATACGTATACTATAATAATGAAAATGGCATCATTTCACTTGTATTCCTTTAACTGTAACGATTTTCTAAGAATTCTAATGAATTTAAATTATGACTGATCATATGCCAAGAGTATTTTAGTTCAATTGGTCATTCCTAAAATATTAAATTAGGATTATCTATTTCAAAAATAAATCCACGCAATTACCAACTATAGAAATAGTGTCTTATAGAAATAAGTTTTTACAAAAATCCTCTTAATTTTTCTAATTCTTGCATGTTTTTTCCATAAGCATGTCAAAATTCATATTTTTATATACTTATTTTTCATTTCCAATGCTATCGAAAAGATCAAGTTATCAACGTAAAATCTTACTTTTTTTTTTAATTTCGAATAATGTTTAAGACTGTTAATCTTAACTTAGAATTATTATTTTGTATTTAGGCTTATGAATCACATGGATATTCCAGAATTTATTCATATTTTAACTGAGAAAAATTATTTTCATTACATTAAAATGGTAGTATAGTACCACTACATGTGTTACCCGATGTAGTATTAATAATGTTGGGTGTTACAACCTATAGATATGTTTTGTTTAACTGTCAAGATTTTTGTAATTTAATTGGCACCTATTTATGTTTTTTCTTTTTTTTTTTAAGAAATATTCGATAATTACAACGAGAGAAAGGAGGTTTGAACCTTGGTGTATCTTGGTGCGAAGGTGCAAACTAGTTAAGCTACAAAGCACTTGGCAACACCTCTTTATGTTTTTAATAGAGGCATCTAAAATTCAAATATCTCATTTTCTATTATAACTATTACAATATGAAAAAAAAAAAAAAAAAAAAACATAAAATTTGTAAATTTAGATATGAAAGAATGAAAATACATGATATTCCAAATTTCAACCCATTATTGGATGATACAATTAAGCACCCACTCCCCCTCCCCCTCTTAAACAAACAAAAACTGTTACTGCATGATGTTACCTAAAAAATCCTTAATAAAATTATTCCATATGTCAAGTGGGCCTCTTGTAATGCTTAGAACCTTGTACCATCTTGTCTCTTATCTTTTGGGCTATATTGGATCCACAAACGAAGGATATGGGTTTGGGCCTCAAGGGCCCCTTTTTCAAAAAAAAAATTTAAGGGATATCACCACATAATTCACAGTTATATAATTAAATTCATCCATTATTTGCATAGTACTAAAACAAACAAGTCAACGAAAACAAGAGTGAAGAGTAAAAGGGATGGTACTAACCGGAATAGATCCATCTTTTCCAAAATACGAGCCGTTTTCCACTTAGGAAATAATCAGGCATAGAAGCCAGTGCATAAATAGGGGAGTCACCAGCTGCGCTTTTAGCAACAACCAAACTTGGACAACGCTTGACTAAATCCAAAGCAATATCTATTGTGTTGTACAATATGGACACAGAAATTAATCAATCATACAGAATAATATTGCGAAAATTTCAAGTAGGAAATAATACTCAATGGATAGTTAAGAGTTAATTCTTACACAAAGCTTTGTTACATATTGCCTCGCAAACAACTGTAGCCCCAATGGTGCCATTTTCTGGCATTAGAATTTCCAGCGGAGTGAGCAAATAGAGATAACGAGCCAATTTTAAATGCCCGTTTATAAGAGCCAGAACAACTGGAATAGTTCTTAAGTTATTTTCAATTCTGATAAAGTTCTCATTCTTTCCAAGCATGCATTCTGCCATACGGTAGTTTCCATTATAAGTTGCTCGAGCTAGAGCTGTGAAACCTTCGTCATCTTTTTTTTCCAAATTTTCTTCAGACATTTGCTTTACCAACTCGTCCACTATATGCACATGTCCAGCTTCAGCAGCAACATGAAGTGCGGTCTTGTCCCTACCTGTGAATTTTGCACTTATTGCATGCGGATAGCGATTAAGGAACTCATTGGCAGCATTCCAAATACCAATTTGCAAAGCTTTGAATAAGTCCATATAAATCTTAATGTTTCCCTCTTCATCACTTTCTCCTGCTAAACTTTATTTGATTATTTATTTATTTTTTTTTTTTTTTTTTTTTTTTTTCTGAGAATTAAATGAAACGAAACCATTCTGACATCTACATGTCAACTATCAGTATTAGTTAAATACCTAGAGACATTGGATTTAGTACAGACAAGAGCCATACCATGTCAAAGCAAGTGCAATATGAGCCTAAAACATCTTTATAAAGTATGGTGAAACTTGAGGGAAAAAATCTGTAAGAGATTAAATATGATTCTTATTAACATAATAATTATGAAGATGAGTTAGTGTTTAGGAATCAAATCTACATGAATGTGAAAGGTTGAATAAATATAATGCTACTAATGAATTAAGTAGTATACAAAGAGAGCTAGGGGCAATGTCAAAGCCAAATTAATTTTATGGGGTCTAAGTTATATATATATATATATATATATGCATATTTATATTATGAAATTCTAAATCCAAGAATAACCCCTCTCTCAGGCCTTCCTTTAGTTTATATAGATATTGAAGATATAGACATAAAAAATAAAAAATAAAGAAAAAAAGAAGTGGAGTCAACTTTGTTGTTAGTGTGCAAAGGAGTAGAGAAAGAATAGAATGATACATGTCATCTTTGGCTTTGGCACTAGTAACCAAATATGTGGGAGTAAAATGCTTTTTTTAGATTTTGATGAACCAGTAACTGAAAATGTTACTTTCAAAGTTTCAATAACTCAAATGAAGTTCCTTTGAAACAAAAAGTAAAGGTTAATATCTGCTTAGAAAATATAGATCGTCAATTTATTTCTGATGTTTATTATATATTTATATGCTCAGTTTGAAAACTATTATTTAAGACTAGGCCAAATGTCGAGCATGAACTGATTGGACAATTGCTGTAGAGTAATTTTTGCAGCAAGCTTATTGCAGCAGCAAGTAATACAACAGCAGTATCAACTCAATAACAGCATGTAGTTAATGTGCAATTAGTGGCATATGGTTAATTGTAATCCGCACATACTTATTTCAATTAGGTCACATGCTTATTTGAATTAGGACACGTGCTAGTATGAGCTATAATAGTAGTTGGATAGCTGTTAGGAGAAAGATAGAGTTAGTTATGACAGTTAGTACTCTAGAAGAAGTTGTTTCTAACCAAGCCTTGAGTATAAGAGGCTAGTTCTTGTAATCATGGAAGTTAAGCAATAAAGAACAAAGTGAATTCTCTTCTAAGTCTCTAAATTCTCTCATTATCCCTCCTAATCTCTGGGGGCTCGTTTCCCTCTAAAGAACCACTACAGTTTCTATTACCTAAACAGCAAATTACCAAGACCTTATGGAAGGTCTTATCAACCAACTATTCAAAAAAGACTGATATTCTCTTGAAGGATTGTAGTTGGTTAGGGACTACGGAAACAATGTGATAATCAAGGTGCCGATGACATTTAAATTTTGCTGGACTTACAATTTATGGTGAAAAATAAGAAGGTGAGCGATGTATCATTGTTAAGCAATCAAGAAATAGCTTTTAGAGAGAAACTAAGCCACTGTAGCTTGTTCATAGCGATGTGTGTGGACCAAAACAATCATTGCTTTGTACAAATAACTATTTTCTTGTCTTCATTGATGATTTTAGTAAAAAAGATTTTTTTTCTAAACTAGAATTATGAGGATTTTAAAATTATTTAAAAAGTTTAAACTGTTGTAGATAGGTATAGTAATTATGAAATTGAGACCTTGTGATTCGATAGAATGGCAAATATAGATAAAATGAATTTAAAGAATTTTATGAAACAAATAGTTTTTTTTTTTTTTTTTGATAACATGAAACAAATAGTATTGGTCATCTTTAAAAGTCCTTAGATTGGTAAATCAAAATGGCATAGCTGAAAAAATGACTTGATAAATTCTTAAAATGACTGAGAGCTATGATCCAAGATTAAAGTAGACAAAAGGTATAGTTTTGACTTACGAGTATTTAGGGGTATGCAACCAACCCACCAACCTACCAAAATAGACTCGATCCAACCCAACTCGTCTGGTTGGGTCAGTTTTTAGGTATTGGAGGGTTCAGTTAGGTTGTGAAATTTGTTTTTACGCTGGGTCGGGTTAGGTTCGGGTCATAAGAATGAATCCGTCTAATCCGACTGGACCCACCTATATTTAATAAATATTTAAATATTAAAAAATATATTTATTTTAATATTTAAAAATATATTATACACTTTTGTTATTTACATTTTTTACCCCTCTTCCTAAATAAAACTCAAACCCTAAGTTCTCATCATATAGTTTGTGTTGGTTTGGTATTATGCTTAGGATTATTTGGCTATAAATTTACTCTTATTTGTGGTGATATTTTTTTAATTCTCAATTTGATATTAATAATAGTAATTTTAAAAAATCTAGTCTAACCCATGGGTCCAACCCAATCCACAAGGGTATGTTTGGTTGGGGTGAAAACAGGAATGATGGAAAATAGGAAGAGGAAAATAGGGTGGAAAATGACATTTTCCACCATTTGGTTCAAGAGAGAAAACAAGAGAGATAGAAAATTGGGAGGAAAATTATCCCTCCGAGCCCACATTTTTTTATCCTCCCAATTTGGGAGGAAAATGGGGAGGAAAAGATGCATAATGATGTAATTTACACAAATACCCTCACTTTATTGCACTCACCTACCCCTCTCACTTTATAACAAGGACATAATAGTCAATTTATATAAACTACATTTTCCATCCTTCCCTTTTTCTCTCCAACCAAACAAAAAATTTTTCCATCCTCCCACTTTTTGACCCCTCCAACCAAACACATGAGGGAAAACCAAATCTTTTCCATCCTCTCACTTTTCCATCCTCCCACTAATTTATTTGGCTATAAATTTACTCTTATTTGTGGTGATATTTTTTTTAATTCTCAATTTTATATTAATAATAGTAATTTTAAAAAATCTAGTATAACCCATGGGTCCAACCCAGTCCATAAGGATTGGGTTGGGTTGAGTTGGATTTCTTTTTAACCCACCATGTTGAGTTAGGTTGAAAAAACTCCTCAACCTGACCCATGAACAAACCTACATAACATGGTGATTGGGTCATTATTTGTATGTGTTGAAAAATCCATTCCAAAATTCACTTTACATGTATTTTGAGTCTAAGTTTTCAGTGTCCAAAAGTGCATTGAATATCCATTTTGAAGAATGAAGAAAACTATTCAAGAAATTGCTCGAGAATGCTGAATTTTGCATCTCTATTGCACTTCGAAGAGACAGGCATACTGAGAAGTTGTTGCGACTTTGTGCGCCTAAGGTTTTGTACTAAGCTAGTTCCATTTGTATTGGAGCATGTTACAGTGAAGAACTTTGCACAAATCAACTACATCAATCAATGATTGTTGTAACATTCAACAACACATTGGTAGATTCATTCACATTGAAGAGGTTTGCTAGAAAAAGTAGCCCACCTAGGTTGGATCTAGGCTTGGATAGGTCTGTAGGCTCTACTATAAGTAGATAGGTACTTCGGGATCGGATAATATTTCTTGTATTCATAAACTCATTATTTGTTAATGGATTATTCAAGGAGTGGTGACCCAAATATCACTCATTGGGGTTTTTCCTGTGAAGATTTTCCCTATCATTATCATATTGCCTATGTCAAATTTATTTTCCACTACACTTAACTCTAGACTAGCAATGTAGTTATACCTTCAATTGGGCATTGCATGTAATTGGACCAATTAATCAACATGAAATAGGAACACCCAAAAAGATAGGAAATATCCTGGTTTTTTTTTTTTTTTCCTTTACCTAGAAAAGAACATGTTAATTAAGTTTGGAAGAACTTTCCTATCCATGTCCATCACCAACATATCTTATTCATATAAATATTTTCATTATCATCACTAGAAATAAGTTCTAGTGAAATACTATGGTAAATGGGAAGTCTACAAGATCTCAATGATTCAACGGAGAATATCAATAATCAAACGTTATTTTTCCTATTTGAGGTCCTATAGAATATAAAGAAATGTTATCAACAAAGAGATCAAGGGAATAAAAAAGAATGATAAATGGGGGTAACAACTTTACTATATGGAAGAAAAGCTATTGATGTACAAGGAAAAAAAAAAAAAAAAAAAATGAGGTAAAGAGATACAAAGCAAGAATGGTAGTTAAGGTTTACAGCCACCGTTGGGTATTAATTATGATGAGATATTTGCCTTAATTTCTTGTTTGGAAATTATACCACTAATAATTACTAGAATAGCATAGAATAAATATATATAGATGTCAAAAATATGATAAATATGCTTTTTGAATGCTTATCTGGCGGAAGAAGTGTTTGTTCACTTTGTTGCCACTGGTTATACTCTCAAAAGGAATTAAGAGGTCACATATATTTATAATGAGAAAGAGAAGGGGCATTGTTCTAACCAAACAAAGGCCTCACCATTCTCTTTTCCAACATTAGCAAAAGCTAGAGCAATACAATTACATTCTAAAGGAACACTAACAACAAGAGTAGTACAAACGATTTAAAAAATAATAGAAATATCCTCTAAAATCCAAGCATTTGTAGAGGACAGCTTAGGCTAAGAATTTTCATGGAGGGTAGCAAGGTTGAAGAACAGCCTCAATAGTGGAAACTAGAGCTTTTTTACATACCTTCATGGCTCTCTTTTTTTAGTCACCAAATCATCTTTGTCAATACTAGTTTGAATAGATGGAGGAGGTTTTTTAAATGCAGATAAAAGTGTACTTTCAGTTGTGTTTTGAGCAAACACTCTATACTCCCGAAAAATATGTTTCCATGTAACGTACTTTTTATTGTTAGTTACATGAGTTGAGATATCTTGATGGATTTTTTATTTATTTATGTAAATGGTTTAATTTTGACAAGCAACGGTCCAAATATGTTTGACTAATTCAATAAATAAAAAATAATAAAAAAGCAACGGTTTGGGTTTTTTTTTTTTTTGGAGAATCGAATGGTTTGTGTATTCAAATGAGCGATTGGGCTTATAGCCTGTTATAACAATGAAGATAAAGTAAATCCAAAATTGTTAAATAGTTTAGTTAAAAGCCTGAGTAATCTAACACATACAACGGAGGACATTCTCTTTGATATTGGCCTCGAAAGTCGCAATATGAAATTGAAAGCGTTTATTAGGATGATAGAAAGAGCTAGAAGTTTTTACGCTAATAGAATTATTGCTACTTGAACTTTTTTCGCTTTATGTTAGATTTCCTTATTTACTTTCTAAAAAGAATTTAAACTATTCAGATGTACCAATAATGAGTGGGCTAAAAATATGGGATAATGAGTGGGCTAAAGATATGAAATTATGGATGATAGAAAGAGCATTGTTGGGTTTGTCTTCTAAACGGGAGATACTACCGTCAATATAATGTTGACTTTAATCTCTCAATATTTAATACACTTTCTAGACATTTTAACAAATTTTAGTGGAGAAAAATGCCCCTGTATATACTTAAAAATAAAAATAAATAAAAAAATAAAAATAAAATAAATAAATAAAAATAAAAATAAAAAAAAGAAAGAAAGAAAGAAAGAATGCTTTCATTCTTTCTTTCAAGATAATCTCGTGTTTATTAAATTACAGTGCAAGTCAGCCAGGACCCAGGAGTAAAGGTGGGCAGTTAAACTTAGCCACCCACTGGTTTTCTATTCAATAACTAGACAATGTGATATATTTTTTTTCCTTTATACGTAGAGCACTGAAGCTACACCTCCTAAACTGCATGAGCTCGCATGACTATTTTGTCTTCCAAATTTTCCATTTATAACTTCATCCACTGTACGGTACGCAATAAGTTATACTTGAAAAACAAACAGGGTTTTTTTTCAATATATATGAAAAATTAACAAGGTTGTTTTAATCTTTCAATTAGTTGAATTTTTACATCAATAAATTTAATTTATGTAAATCACACAAATTACATCATTAAAAATTGATCAATTTCATGGTTTACACATTAAATATTACAAATTTTATGGTATATCTAATGTCACGTTATTTAAAATTTTAAACAATGAAACATTTTATATAACAATAAATATATGAGATTCTATTTATTTCTAATGGAATGAAGAGAACTTCCTAAGTTTTACTTTTATCCATTAATTAACTGCAAAGTGTAATTTGTAAGATTTGTACTAAACAAAACCAACAAATGAACAAAACAATGAAGAAGATGGTGGCGGTGGTAACTATTTGGACCTTAATTCCATTGTGCCAAGTCACTGTCATTTTCCATTTCTTTAGGTGGGAGACTCTGGAGAAAATGGGCAAATGCCCCTTTCAAAAAACAAATCCAGCATTTTACCCTCTTTCCCAAAATAATTAAGGAAATGCCTCTCTTTTAAAACTCAATTTTCTCAAAATTGAGTTATAAAAAATAAAAAAATAAAAAAATTTGGAGCCATAGCATTTTAAGGACCTATAGTGGCATTTTGTAACTCGAGTTCCATGAAGTCGAGTTACATGTAGGGACGAAGCCAGAACTTTGAGTTAGGGAGGCTTTTATTGTTGGCTGTGTGCAGTGATTTCAACCTCTAAACCTCTAATTCTGCTACTTAGCTACTGAGATTTTTTTTTTTTTTTTTTTTCATAGGTAAGAACAAAATTATTTTTGTTTAAAATTTTTTTAAAAGGGTAAGGTTATTTATTTTGGATAAAATTAGTTAATTGAGCTTAATTTTGTTTTTAGTTTTATTAGTAATTTTTGTTGTTGAGCTATTTTTTTTTTTCTTGTATATTTTATTTTAGATTTTAGTTCTATAAATTTTTTATGGTCACTAAAATGAGGAAAATACTAGAACTGCAAGTTTTTTTTATAAATTATTTATGTAATAAATGGTTACTGATAAGTAAAAAAATAATGTAAATGATGTACCTATATGCAAACTAATAAGAATTTGCTACCAAAAATGTTTGTAAAAATGTTATAAAAAAGTTTGTGACTTGCATTTTGTCAAAGGAATAGCCAATTATACAAAATATTCTATGAGAAGCGGGGAGTACACATTTACGATGCTCCCAGAATATTGAATCATGAGTCTTATTTATTTTATCAAATAGCATACATATCATCGTTTTTATCAAAGCTTAAATTTAATTGGTTGGTCCATAATCCTACCATAGGCATGCATGCATAGGATTATCCTAGATTAATTTTAATTGGTCTATAAAAATATTAATTGAAATATTAAATCATGCTGATTAGTAATTTTTATCCTGGAATAAATATCAATAAATTAAGTGTGATATTTTATATTTAAATACTTTTGTTTAATAATATCCAAACCAAGGTTAATTTGATGAATTAAACACTAATTTGATGAATTGATGCTAACCAAATTAAGGTTAATTTCATATAAAGAATCAAATTTTGTGGTTGAAGTAGTAAATTTAACAAAAAGAAATGGAAATTTTTTTAAAGTGAGATTTACTTTATCTTGGATAAGGTGATGCATAATTAAGTAAAGTTGTAGTATGATTTTTAATTTTGGTTTTGGTGTAAAGAGAGATATGAGATTGTTTGATGTGTGGTCATGTGAGAGTTTAGATAACCAATATTGACAATCTATTGTGTAGGATATTAGTATACAAAATTAAACCCTCAAACCGTTAAGGAAAATTAATCATCATTGATAATTCAACACATTTGCAACATTTGTTTTTCCAAATAGTTTAAGGTTTTAATAGGGTTGAATTTCTATTGATCGAATATTTTAGAGGCCTTTCACAAGTGAGGAAAATAACGCACAACCTTTTATTTCTAATTTTTTTTAAACCACTTATTATAATAAATATTGGGCCTTTTTATAATGGGTGAAGCCTACTGATAAAGGGTATAGGATCTTTTGGTAATAGAGGCCTTAGACCAGGGCATAGAGCCAACACTAAAAGAAGTGAATATTCACTCATAAGCATCAAGCTTCCAGGGGAAATATAAAGGGTGCAAATGTCAACCATCATAGATCAAGCACAATCCTTGAAGTGTAGAGAAATAAAATCCTTTTGACTGCATAAAGTCAAAAGATAATGTAGCAGATACGTTATCTAAAGGTTTGAGTAGATAGCAAGTACTCATTGAGAGGAGTTCGTTTAAAGTTTATATCTTAAAAGTTGCCATGATGGCAACTTTACCTAGCTGATTGGAGATTCCAAGACTTGCATTCAAAGGGATAACCAAATTCTAGATAACTTAGTAATATCACTGTGGAGAAATTTAAGGTTGAATTCTCTAGAGCATTTATGAAATTTAAGAGTGACCAAAATGAATACAATCATAGAACAAACTATTTTTAAAAAGAAAATATGTGAATTCTATTATATTGGTTTACATAATTGACGAGAATAGTTCAACAAATCATGTTCCCTAGTTAGTCAATAAATTTGACAATCTTTCAAAAAGGAAGATTCAAAACAGAAACTCTCTCTCCCAAAACAATGACTTTTCAATCTACTGTCTCTATGTCTACACTATCACTTACATTGTTTTCAATCAATTTCCATTAATGCGAGGGATTGTGAAAAAATTGGGTTTTGCAATTATTTGTGTGGCCATCTTTGAGCTAAAATAAAAGTGAGGCTCACACATCTTTTGGGGGTAGTTAGAGTTGGGTCGTGTTCTCTTTCATGAGGAGAATAATATCATGAAATCACCTATTCTCAACTGTTAAGGAATAAATGTGAAACTGACTCATAAAGTGTCTACATAAACATTGGTAGAAAGTGAGATCACTTGAATTTCAAATAAGAAATGAAAGACACATTTTTTGGGCTTATATACAAGTGCAATGGTTTTGTTGATATTTTTCTAATCAATTACGCTTTAGTGGAAGGGAGAGGACCTACATAAGTGGGCTTTCTATTTCCCTCTCCCTCAACACATGCATTGTCCATACAAATCAAGTTAGGTTGGGTGTCGGTTTGTAATTTTTTTTTTTTAAATTTTTAATTTCAGTATATTGTGTGTTTTTTTTTCTAGAACAGTATGTTTATTTGCTTTGGACCTATTCTGAACTAGTGCTCGTATGTGTATAAATATGAGTTCGCTCATTCAATCTAGTCAACTTTTCCTTTCTCATTTTCCTTTTATAAGAGTCATCTAGAGAGAGGAAACACCTTTTTGTACATAGATTGCTATGATTCTTCTGTATGTAGTAGATTATTTTATCCTAGGAGATAAATTTCCAAGAGTCAAAAATCACCATTGTAAGATACGAAATATGTCTTATAAACATAGTATTAAACACTAGTCTTAATTAGATTTGAGTTTCTTATTATGTCTTCCTCCGGTTTATAAGTTTTATTTATTCGTTTATTTATTCACATATAAACATATTTTACTATTCTTGACAAATAATAAATATTTCATGCATTATACCCGACATATTCAACCCTCTAGTTGATAACACAATAATATAAACTAGTTGACTCTTAAGCACATAAAAAAAAATTTGTAAAAAAAAAAATTTATATTGACTTGCCATATTTACACTATGATCTATTGGAATGAATTTAAAATATTTTCTCTATCTCTTTTTTTTTCTTATGTGTGTGCTAGTTTAAAAATATTAGTTACAAAATATACTCCACCCCTAGTAGCTTGAGGATGTGGGTTGTTTTTTTTTTTTTTTTTTTTTTTTTTTTTTTTTTTTTAATTTTTAATGATAATTCAGTAATTATAATGAAGAGGAAATATTTAAACTTCAGATATTATAGACAAATTAGGAGGTACTAATTGTTGAGCTACAAGGCTATTATTGGGTAGTGGATTGATTTCTTGATTGTTGTGATTGATGGTGTTAATGATAGATCCAATCATAACTTGTCACCCAAAAATATGGTAGAAAATTAGTGGAAAAAATTTCTTTAACTTAAAAAAAAAAAAAAAAAAAATTAACTATAGCTTCGAGAGATATATATATATATATATATTTTAAAGACAAAGTTTAACTACAAAATTGATTGTAACCTAAAGTTACAATTTTACTCAATATCTTTTTATTGAAGGTGAATTTTGAAATCTACCATTGGATTACATCTTCTTCTTATATTCTCCATACTTGCAAAATTTCTAGAAAATTAAAGATCAATAGCTATGTTATCAATAAGTTGTTTAAATTACAAGTTTTTGTAATTTAAAATTATGTATAAAATATAATCGAGAACAAAACCAGGATTCAAAGTTGTTGGGGGGGGGGGGGGGGGGGCAAAGGATAAACACAAAAAAGTTTATGAAAATCAAAACTTACATCTACTCAAACTTTGTCGAATTTCATCTCATTTATTAACATTATAATCTCATATTTTCACAATTTGGATTGATACCGATTTAATCGGTGGTAATTTTTTGGAATTTTGTTTGAAAATTTTCAAGAATTGGGACATCAACACTAGAGGCAATGCTACATTATCAGCCTCAAATTATTTGTAATTTTTTCTCTTTAAAAAAAATCAAATATTATAGATAATTTCCCATCATGAACCACTCAAATAAAAGTTTCATTATTTCCATATTATATAGCTCTGTAGTTTCAAATTTTAGTCCAAAAAATAAACCAAACAAACATACCCCACAAGCTACAACAACATTAATGTTAATACATTATTTTCTAAAAATAGTTAATGCAGGGATAAAGGCCCAAAATCATATATTGGGCCTTGGGCTTTGTCCAAGAATGTTGAATGATCCAAAGAGGGACAAATAGTTATTAGGGTTTCCAATTTAAAGTCTCATAAATAAGAAATGAATGGAAGGTGGTCCAAGGAGGAATTCCTTCTTGGACATGATAAATGCAGCTCGAGTATGTATTCCAACATTTAGAGTGACCCTCCTAGAAACTCCAATTATAGGGATGTGCCTCATGAACATACAAGAAGGAAAGAAACCCAAAAATATCTAAGGGAAAGCTGCTACCACCACATTAAATGCACTACAGCTACTTTTCTGACCGCATTTATGTGGAAAAAACCTCTGAACAGTGCTGTCTTGACTACCACAACTCACAGAAAGCCAAAGAGAGTGTCTGATGGGATAGGTATTTAAGTAAGAGTTCAGATGATTAACAAGTGTAGAAACAAAATGGTCTAGAAGAAGCTATATAATGTGAAAGACGCTCCATGAGAAAAGGATCAAAAATTTCATCAAAGAAAATACTATAGTAATCTAAATTGTATTTGTACCCAATTGTGATCAACTTATAAAAGTGAGACCTCCTCGGACTATAAGTCCATTGATATCAAGATCTTTAATTGGTGTTTGATTGTCATTTAATTCAGTATTAGTAGTTGTCCAACTCATTAAGGCCTAATTCTTTGACCCATTTTCTACAAATTCATTGTACTGGGCTCACTGGGCCAAGATCCCACAACTTGGGCTTGAGTTGTGAAACGGGTCCTTACAATTGGCCCCATCTGTGGGGAGAATTTGTGTGTTAGTGAGTACGATGTTTAACTATGGTAGGATCAGGTCCCCATCAAGAAGAATCCATGGGTTCCAGGCGACAGGATGACTTCCTTAACCTTGAACGCAAGTGAGATCGAGAAGGTAGCGCACATACCGCACATACTAGTAAAAGTCATTCTCGAGTTGGGAGTCATGTCTCTCAAGAGCATAACAAAAGAGCCATGCAAAGGGAGATTGACAATTTAAAGAAGAAGCTACACCATGCACAACGGAAATGAACCCCTTCTAGTTCTGACGTATCCTCCAATGACGAAGAGGATGCTAGTTACAGGAAAAGGTCAAGAACTTCACCAAGTGAGTCTTTCTCCTATGATGAAGAGCACCACCACAAGCGAAGACACAATAGCCCACCTCGTAAAGGCTTGGGAAAAGACGCTATAAGCAAGGCGTTTAATCAAATCTCTAAATCACCTTTCACGCGCAAGATAGAGAGGGCAAAAATTTGTCGGTGATTCCATCAACCAATGTTCACCATTTACAATGGTTGAACGGACCTTGTAGAACATGTGAGCTAGTTCAACCAGAAGATGGCTGTCCACTCTAAGGACGAGGCTTTGATGTGAAATGTATTTCCCTCCATTTTGGGACTTGTGGCAATAAGATGGTTCGATGGTTTGAGGGCCAATTCCATAGATTCCTTTAAGGAGCTTACCTAGACCTTTGGCTCTCGTTTATCACGTGTAGTAGAGTACCTCAGCTCTTGGACTCACTGCTGTCCTTATCCATGTGAGAAGAGGAGACCCTGAAAACGTACTCAAATAGATACTGGGAGATATACAATGAGATAGATGGTGACATTGATGACATGGCCATCAGTACTTTTAAGGTCTGCCTCCCGACCAAGCACAATTTGAGGAAGTCTCTGACTGGCAAACCTGTTACCAGTGTGATCCAACTCATGGACCGAATTGATAAGTACAAAAGGGTTGAGGAAGTCCAACAGCAAGGGAAAGGTAAAACGAAGGTTATCCCTCAAGAGATGAGGGATTTCAGGTCAAGCCGATTCAATAATAACCGACCTCGGAGAGATTTCGCTGGACAGTTAGGGTCTGCCAACACCCAGACAGTTAATGCAGTGTTTCGAGAACCGGTGCATCAGACTCTAGAGAAGATTAAGAACGAGCCGTTCTTCAAATGGCCGAACAAGATGGCTAGAAACCCCATGAGGCGCAACTAGAGCCTTTATTACCAATACCATCAGGACTAGGGACACACTACAAAGGATTGTAGGAATTTGTAGGACCACTTGGACCAGCTGGTCTTAGAAGGGAAGTTGAAGCAGCTGCTGCACCATTCTAGTGGCCAAGCGAAGTAGACAAGTTCGGATCCTCGAAGAGATACTTCTTTAAAAACTCCTCTAGGAACGATCAATGTCATCTTTGCTGCTCTTAGTAGGACCGGTTTTTATCCCTCCAGAGTGATGTCTATGGCTTGGCTATCCACCGAGGATGATAATTCGAAGCCAAAAAGAGCCAAAATAGAAATACAACCGATTCTGGGCTTCTCAGATGAGGATAAGATCGGAACCATCTAACCCCATGACGATGCTTTGGTGGTCACACTCAGGATAGGGGGATACGATGTGAAGAGAGTGTTAGTAGACTAGGGTAGTGCTGTCGAGATTATGTACCCTAACCTATACAAGGGGCTGAATTTGAAACCTAAGGACCTAACGGCCTACGATTCCCCTTTGGTAAGTTTTGAAGGGAAGACTATCATTTGAAAAGGTCGGATTAGACTACCCATACAAATCGATTCAGAAGTGGTGGAGGTGGATTTCATTGTGGTGGATGCTTATTCACCCTACGCAGCTATTATGGCCAGACCTTGGTTTTATGCCTTAAGAGCCGTCTTTTCTACCCTACACCAGAAGGTGAAATATCCATCGGAGGGTCAGGTTAAAGAGATTGTGGGGAATCAGTCCATGGCTAGACAATGCATGGTGGCTGCCATCTTACATCAGCTCGAAGCTGAGTCCTCGGCCTCTACTGAAAGGGACTTATAGCAATCAAAAACTCTGATGTTTCCTGAAAATGGGTCAACTGAGGAAGCGAAATGTGAAGATCTAGAAAAGGTTGTTGTTGGCTATAATCTGGAGAAGTTCTTTCAAGTCAGTTCTCAGCTACCTCCCCAAGAGAGGGAAGAGCTAATTGAGTTCTTTAGAAAAAATGTTGATGTATTTGCGTGGAGTGCTTATGAAGCTCCAAGAGTGGACCCAAACTTCATTTGCCACCATTTGAATGTCAATCCATCTGTTACCCTAAAAAAAAACCTCATCGACGCTCATTTAGAGACTATTCAGATGCTGTCAAAGATGAGATGATGAAGCTTAAGCAAGCAAGGGCTATCAAGGAAGTTTTCTAACTCGAGCGGCTAGCCAATACTGTGGTAATGAAGAAAAAGAATGGAAAATGGCAAGTATGTGTGGATTTCATGGATTTAAAAAAGGCATGGCCAAAAGATCCTTATAGTATGCCTTGAATAGACCAGCTGGTAGATGCCACTGTAGGCCATCCTCAGATGAGCTTCTTAGTTGCCTTTCAAGGATACCATTAAATACCACTAGCCCTAGATGACCAGGGCAAGATAGCTTTTGTCACTCTCACTGGAAATTACCATTACAAAGTGATGCCATTTGGCTTGAAAAATGCAGGATCCACCTATCAAAAGATGATAATTAAGATGTTTGAACCACAGTTCAGCAAGAGTATTGAGGTTTATATAGATGACGTGGTGGTGAAAAGTAAGATGGTATCTGAGTATATGGGAGACCTCAGAAACATTTTTGAAATTTTGATGAAATACAAGCTACACCTTAACGCTTCCAAGTGCTCTTTTGGTATGGGATCAGGCAAGTTTCTGGGCTATATGGTGACTCACTGGGGAATTGAGGTTAATCCCGACCAAATTAAGGCGATAAATGGTCTACAACCACCTCAGAATCCCAAAGAAATTCAAAAGCTAACCGGAATGACTATTGCCTTGAACTGATTTATCTCTCAGTCATCGGATAGATGCAGACCCTTCTTCCTGTTGAAGGATAAATGGAAGGGATTTGAGTGGATCGAGGAGTGTGCTTTGGCCTTCCAGCAACTTAAGGAATATCTCTCTTATCCATCTATCATGTCCAGTCCTGAGATGGATGAAGTTCTATTTGCTTATATTGTTGTAGCCCTTCATGCTGTGAGTTTAGTCTTGATACAAGTTGATAGTGGCATACAATGACCAGTTTACTATGTGAGCAAGTCACTACATAAGGCCGAGGTTCGCTATTTACCACTCGAGAAAGCCATCTTGGCGGTGGTGCATGGTACACGAAAGCTTCCCTATTACTTCCAAGCACATACAGTTGTCGTCCTAACTTAGTTTCCACTTATGGCCATACTTTGAAATGTTGATTACATGGTGAGGATTGCTAAATGGGGCACAGTTCTAGGGGTTTTTGACATCAAGTACATGCCTCGTACCTCTGTCAAGGGTCAAGTCCTCGCGAACCTGGTGGCCAAGTTCACTGAACCCCTATTAAAAGAAATGGCCGCAACGCAGAACATGGATGAAAAATCGGTTGACACAATCTCCCTACAAGAACCTTTATTATGGAAAGAATATGTAGATGGTGAAGCAAATCAAAGAGGCTCCGGAGTGGGGCTAGTTCTGATCTCACCTGAAAAGCTCACCATTGAGAAATCATTAGGATTGGGCTTCTTGGCCATAAACAATGAGACTGAATATGAGGTTTTGTTGGAAGGAATGTTCATGGTTCAAAGAATGGGGGAAAAAGCAGTAAAGATATTCTCGGACTCAAGATTGGTTGTTGGCTAAGTAAAGGACGAGTTGGAAGCAAGCAATGAGAGAATGCAAGATTACTTAAATCAAGTTAGGCATTCATAATCAAAGTTTGAATCATTCAGCCTGCTTCACATCCCTAGGAGTGGAAACACACACGCTAACTCCCTAGCCACACTTGTAACCTCCTTGGCGCAGAGCTTAGAATTTTATGCTTGAGAAAGAACTTTTAGAAGTGACTATTAGGATTCTACTTTTGAAGTTTCTAATGCTTTTCATATGCTATTTAGTTTGTTATTTTACATTTTGTAACTGCAAATTTCCAAAACTGTCTGTCATATTATATATTTGCTTAATCATTTTTTTTTTCCCAGAATTCATTATAAACTTGTTTAGTGATTTTGCAGTGGTAGTTGTTCTTTTGGTTTCTTGAACTCAGTGCTAGGTTGGTATTAGAATTTTAGAACTGCACAATTATTGGAAATTTGGGGCTGTTACATGTATTGTGATAATCTCTTGAGACTATATCTCCAATTTTCATTGCTTGATTTAAGCAACCACTTCAAGGCATTTGTCACTGGGGATACATAAGTGTTTTCTGTATTGAAGTGAGCCTGTCTATAGATAATCTAATCTAATACTATATATAATAGCAGAAGCCTTTAAGGAAGTGCTGACACGTTAGGAAAAATGCCCCCTCAAAATGCTGCCACGTATATAGTTTTCCATTTAAAAAACCGTACAGTGCGTTTAGAAGACACACTTTCATCAAACGTGTATCTATAAAAACACCAAGCCGCCTATTTAAAAAAAAAAAAAAACGCATACCCTAAAACGCTCTAACTTCCGTTTCTCCTCTTTCGAATACTCTCTCCTTTCGCTTTCTTTTGATTTTCTTAACACCGATGCTTATGATACAAAGATAGAGAAGGAAGGAAAAATAAACCTTGCGATTCAGAGATGAGAAGAACACAGACGTTGAGAGAACTACCACCGATAAGTTTTTCTTTTCTTTTTTCATTCTTTCTTAGATCTGGGTATGGGTATGAAATATGAATTAGTTTTGAGAAATTTGGTTGGATTGATTTTAATTTAGGTATTTGGGTTACATTAGATTTTGATTTTATTTTTTGAAATTTGGGGTTATATATGATTTAGGCCTGGAGAGGGCAAAAACAGAGAAATAAGAGAGAACAAGAGTTCTTATTCGGAAAGAGCAGAAATCTTTATCGGTAATTTTTTTTTTTTTAAATATTGCTTTAAACATTTGAGTTGATTTAGTATTAGGTTTGGGTATTTAATTGAATTGATTTTGATTCAATATCTGTCTTCCTTTTTTTCTTTTTCCCCTTAAACTACACTCTTAGATACCATTTAGAGGACAGAAAAACAGCGAGTCGGAGATTGAAGAAGTTTGATTTTTTTAATTTGATTTTGATTGTCAATTTGTCAATTTTATTATTATTTTTTTTTTCAATTAGTTTGTTCCGGGAATAGGAACAATTAAATAGGAATGTTGATTGAAATCACTAGCAGACAAATAACTTGCGGAGAATGACTTAGTTTTGGTTGATTAGTAGTTTGGATTTGTTTTGATTAACGTTTTTGGAATCCATTTATATATATATATATATATATATATATATGGGCATGTTGTTCCTTTGGGAAGGTTACCGTGTAAATTTTAAGGATTTCTCTGTTTTTCAGCATTGATAAAGATTATTGATATAGACGCTCTTATGCTATGAGCGCATCAACTTTTATATGTTTATCCAAGTCAATGATATGGACATGCAGCACCATGACAAAGATAAGATAATCATGGCCTTTTATGAATCAAGTTCTAATTCAATAAAAAACAATATATCACATGTATTAATCACGGCACACATGAATAAATCCAATACCTATGCAGAAAAAATTACTGCAAAATTTTTAATATGAAGAAAAGAACTTTTCTTTCATTCTAAAACACAATTAACTCATTAGTGCTGTTTTGTTCTCAAAGCAAATTGACCTGTAAAATTGTTATGATTTCATTAATTTTTTTCCCACCTTTTCCCAGTAGCCAAATAGATTGTTAGAGTTCTCTTTTTTCTTCTTTTTTAGGCTATGCTTTGTAGCAAATTTGGCTTATTTGTGTTTGTATAGTTTTACAATTCAGTCTGCCTCTAAGATTACATATAGTCTTAGTTTTGCGAAATTTGAGTTTCTATTAGTCATATTTCTATAACTACTAAATTTAAGTCCAAACCGAGTTTTATATATATGGTTTGTGGTCTCTAGCATTTTTTCCTACAAAACAAATACATATGTATAGTTTTAAGTTTGACTAAACCATGTTTCAATAGATTTTCATACTATACGTATTTTTTTAATTTATAAATTGACATTTAATGTAATTTTTCTCTTTAGTTAAATATGGATGATAGAAAGGTTATAGCAAATGTGAAGATGAGAGACATACTTTGGTTTATGGTGGTTGACTATTTCAACAATTACATGTTGGTGCATACACATGTATAGAAGGAAATCTATTTATGTGGGTGAGGTTGAACCAACATATATCGAAGACTGAATTATATAATGGATTGAATGGTGTGATTAGAATCCTAACTTTGAATAAGAAAAATCTTTGAAGAGGAATGAGACTAACTTATTACTAAAAATTTTATGATATTATGATTTTGTTTAGCTATTTTATAGAGTTATCTTAGAAGTTTTATCATATCATGTTTATATTATTAGATTATGATAGTAGTAGGTTTAAGCAATAAGTGAAAATTGTAGTACCATACTAATAGAAATTATTTATAATTCTTTGATTCTATACCTATAATTAAAGGATTTTACATATTTTTCCATAATTAATTTTTTCCCCATGTTATATGCTTAATAATCAATGTTGTTTGTTCTCTAGAATTGGTTTTTTGTTTAATTTTGCTTTCTCTTTCATTGTATTTGATAGATAGTATGCCTACAAAAAACATAAATGAGTGTGTTAAGTTCATTGTCTCCTCATACATAACCATCTATTGAATGGATAGAGTATAGAGAATATGTGTCTAAAATTAATGAGAAAATTTGTGGTTTATATGTATTTATGATTTTTTTTTTTTTTTTTTTTTTTTTAAGTTTCTTATCAAGCTTCTAAGATACATTTACTTTGTGCAGTATATAAATGTTGGGGTTGAACGGAATCTACAAAGGTCTATATTTATTCCTCACAAAAGGGACATGATAGGCGGAAAATAAAAAGGGGAAACGATATTTGACCGATTGGAAGGGAGCAAGAACAAAAAGAACAACTGAGATATGAAATGAGCTGATGCTGAATTAGCATCTTCAAATGCACTTGGTTGAATTGTTTTAGATTTAGATAATTGAGTTAGATTTGGTTTTAATGGGTTTAAAATAAATTTTGTTTTGAGTATTTGTATTAGATTTGGGTTAAATTAGTTTTTGGTATCTGCCTATGGTGTTTGTAATTAGATTTATAAATGGAGATATGTGTTGGGTGTTTAGTACGTGGTAAAAGTGTATTTAAATATTATTAAAAAAATTCTTTTCTAATAAATGTAAATAAAAAGGTTCCCGCACATAGTGCGGGTTAAAAAGCTAGTTATAGTAATTTTGGAGATTTGAAACCAAAACTAAAACTTCTCATTCCATCTTCCATTGATTATGTGATGGGAGAAAGCATCATAGATTTATCTATTAAGATTTTAGTGATTTCTGATTGTGGTTGTTGAACTATAACTTATGGTAATCAAAAGTTATAGTAGTTTTTACTAAACTTGTATTTCCTTCTATTCATGATATAATTCTTTTATATGAGATTATTATTGGTATTTTGTACATTTTAATCTAATAGGGTGGTGTCGACGAGGGTGAAGATCCTAGAAGTGCAGCAGTCAGGGAATTAAGAGAAGAGACAAGAGTTAGTTCGGCAGAAGTTATTGCAGAGGTATGAAATTTTAAATTACCATTTTTTGGGATGCTTATAAACTTTGCTTGAGGAAAGTGTGAGACTACAGTAGAAATTACTTAATGAAGCTGTTGTTGCTTTCTTTTGGAGATCTGAATTAATTGTTTTTTATGATTAGATTTTAAGAAACCGATCGGCTTTGATGGAGGATAATTAAAATAAGGAAGACATAACTATTCCTGAACCAATCTTCATTGTTTGGAAAGTATCTGATTTGTTAATCTCCTTTAATTTTCTTTTTTTAAAACTCCTCTGTATGGTATTATAACTACTTTGCACGATTGATCTCCTTCGATTCAGAACCTTCAATACCTTACACACCACCCCCCCCCCCCCCCTCCCCCCCAACACACACACACCAGAAAAGGGGATAATTGAAATATTCTCCTCTTGTATACTCAACCAAGCATGTGAAAGGACACGGTTGCCTTTGGCTGAAACACAGAGAACTTAATTGTTTTTTTTATTAAAACTTAAAAAGGAAAGTGAGATATATTTCTGTTTAGCATCTTTGCTACTTGACACTATGTCTTGGCAAGGTATACTCAATTATCTATCCCATGGGTGTTTCTGCAGCCTAGCTAACTTGAATGGCAAAAGAGAACTCATGTAGCCAATTCCAATTAGTAGGGCTTAAGGCTTAGTTGTGTATTTCTGTGTCTCTGGAGTGTGAGATTGATCCAACATCTTTGAAAGAGCAATATAAAGATCAAAATTCTTCAAAAATATGGTCTAAGGGCCTGAGGAGGACACTCCTCTAGGCTACATTATATATTACTGAGTTGTTTTTTGGGTGTTATTTTAATTTTTTTTTTTTTTTTTTAAGTCTTGGGTGTTTTTTAATTTTCAGGTTTCAGGGTATGGGCAGAACTTTTCGATGGTTAGGTCTTATGATGGGTTTTCATAGGTTGTTAGGCTTTGACTGTGGGTTCTAATTATAATTTGGAATTAGTTAATAGTCAAGCCAGGAGCCTGATAGAGTTAGGTTTAGCTGGCTACATATATTGATGTTACAGTATTTATTCAATGCGCAAAACAAGTTGTGTTAGAATATTGAAGTGAGTTCCTATCAAAAAAATATATATATATTGAAGTGAGCATGCTCTGAAGTTTATGTGATGCAACCCTTCTTCTCCGAGGTTTGATGCCAAGGACACCTTGGGCTTGATGGTTTGGAAAACTAGTTTTGATTCCTAGAAGCTTCTCTCCTTGATTTTCTGCAATTTGAAAGTTGAAACATTGCAACCAGACCTTGATTCCTCACTCTTAGAACCCTAAACTTTATAGATTATAGTTAAAAGCATAGCACCGCCCACCTTTTATTAGCCTCCAAGCCCACGAAACCAGATCTTGTAGAGTTCTGATTTACTGTTTGCAGCCCCACATCAGATCTGATCTCAGTAAATCACCTGTTTGAGCTTCAGAGAATACCCATCATGTTACTTTGTAAGTAAACCTTAGTCCAATCTTTGTTTCCATCCTTTTCCACTTTAAAACCCTAATCCTAGGTCTTCCTAAACACTACAACAAATGCTTTCCAGAAGCTCCTACATAAGATTTAGTATCACCACCTCTGTCCCATGCCAATCTGACCAAGCTATGTATAATGACTGGTTTGGTGACTTAGGTCAAGAATTCTGAAAAATGGCACATTTTTGTTTGTATTTGGGGTCGGAATCCACCTACAAGCGCATAGAGAGAAAAAAGGAAAGTAAATATAAGACTATAGGAGAGATGAGTTGAACATGAACTAGGGTTCTTGGCCATCACACATCAATCAAGTAGTTGGTGAAAGACAAGTTGATAACGAGTAAAATCTTTATAGGAGTTTTTCAAGTAATTTTTGTCACAAATGTTCTGACCTGGTGGGATTTCGCAGGTTCAAGACATTCAATATGCAATTTGAGGAACTTCATGAAAAGCAATCTTAGTGGGCAGTTCTTGACACTAAGTTGAGAGTCTCTTAAGGCTTGCAGTTGCGGAAGTGTTGTTGCCTGCCTACAGATCTTTTGTAAAACGTTTTGGGTATGTTTTCTCATACTTGAAGTAATACACACACATGCACTTGGACATACACACACACGCAAGCACGTGTTTTGTGTATGTGTGTGTGTAAAAGATGTTTCTTTCAGGATGTGTTTATTACAAAGTCAATAATGAGGTCTATTTAGAAATTTTCAAACAACATTAATGGATAAACAAAACACTTGAATGTCGTCATTCTTCAAATTTTTTAAATGGTCATATTTAAAATGCTAGAAAAGCTCTATGTAAGGGCTACAAATGACTTAGGGTACTTGACCCAAAGCTATGCAAAATACATGCAGATGGATTGTATTTTCATTGGCTGTCTAATAATTCCTCATTACTCCGTCTGTTAAATGTTAGCATTGATACACTATGTTGAATATGCTAGTATGGATGCGGAAGTGAAAGCATAAAATATAGAACATAGTAACACACGAGAGTTACGTGATTAAGCCTAACGGCCTACATTTACGAAGGAAATCTTAAAGGGCTACATCAATAATATATTATAATGTAGTACAAATCCTGTGTTACAATGAATCATAACATGTGTATATATAGTAGACTAAACCCTAGACTAATAGACTTCTAGTACAAGTAGGAGACTTAACTTGCACACAAAGTAGAATTAGGCTTAGGCTTAGGCTTATGCTAATAGGCTAATATATCTCTAACACCCCATCTCAAACTCAAGATGGAAACTTGATGAAATCTTAAGATTTGATAAAGTTGAGAAGATCTCTTGAATGAAGTTTGGCTTGTGACAGTAATTTGAGGAAGGCAATAGTCTTGCAGTGTTGATGCGACTTCTTACAGTGGCATGACTATACTAGAGAGTTTTGACGACAACAGTAGGAAGCCAAAGAAGATGAATGCAGCGAAAAAAAATACCAAGGAAGACAAAAATTGCTCTTAAATATACTATAAGGACAGAAAACCATGGCCACAGGAAGGTGACTTTGATACCATGTTAAATATTAGCATTGATACACCATGTTGAATATGCTAGTATGGATGTGGAAGCGAAAGTATAAAATATAAAACATAGTAACACACGAGAGTTACGTGATTCAGCCTAACGGCCTACATCCCCAGAGGAAACCTAAAGGGCTACATCAATAATATATTATAATGTAGTACAAATCTTATATTACAATGAATCATAACATGTGTATATATAGTAGACTAAACCCTAGACTAATAAATTTCTAATACAAGTAGGAGACTTGACTTGCACACAAAGTAAAATTAGGCTTGGGTTTATGCTAATAGGTTAATATATCTCTAACACTGTCATTACTTTCTTGTTTACACTTGCTTTTGGTTATTTTACAGGCCTCTAGTTGGGAGTGGCAAGAACCCTCAAAAGTACATCAAGTACGGAGCAGAGGATCTTGAACGAATGTTGGGTGAATTTTTTGAGGGGAAGAACTTGAATGAACCTAAGCGGTAGATTTGATCTCTTTCTCCTTCTGTGTTTGTGATAATGAAGATGATACGGGCCATTAACCTCTGCCTTGGTGGTACATATCACTCCTTTTGTAGAGAGTTGTGGTTCAGTTCCTGAGAGGTTCCTTTTACATTGCCATGCTTCTACCTGTGTTATAGGTGATCACATGTATGTGTCTACCTATTGTTGGAAAAAGTTGGTGAAAAGAATAAAAGAAAGCAGATTATACTGGATGCATTTGCTATGTAAAATTATAAATAAGAGTGTGACTCTTCATTCTTTCACAAAACGGCTGTGTACTTTGGTTTGGCGGTGATCCAAGTATATATTTTACCAGATATATTTAGTTATTTAGCAGTGGTTGTCATATAGGAGCGATTTCAGTTGTGAAAAAGGCCGATTTGTCTTAACCAACAGATGCATGTGGATTCTTTTGCTAAATTTGCTGAAACATTAAATTGGTACATAAAAAAAAAAAATTTGAAATGAAATACAAGAATAATTGTAAAAATAGTTGCCTCTACCAGAGGTGAATTTCACAATCAATTGATGTGCTACAATGCTTTTGCTATGTACTATTTGGAGCCCTTCATTTCTTGATGGAGTGGCGTGCTTACAAATATTTTTTCTAAAATTTAATTTTTTTATAATTTGACAGTAACTATAATTGGGGAGAGGAATTTGAATTTTGGTTGTATTTTTTAAAAATAATAAAAGGTGTCAATGGAGTTAGAAACACTTTTGTGATATTTTCAAATGCAGCCTGAAAAATTGTAGTTTGTCCCCCAAATAAAAAGCACTGTACGCAAAAACAAGCAAACGGTATTTATAAATAAAAAAATAAAGCTACCAGAAAAGGTCGGAATTTTAATTAGGCTTGTTAACATTACGCACAAATAACTCCAACATTAGCCCATCTCCCAACTAATAAATTGCGTATCAACAGGGTAAAAATCCTGATCATTTATTAAAATAAATTAATAAGTGAGCTGTACAGTAGCGATTTTCTTCAAGCACCAATAGTGGTTGAAGCCAAAATGTTTGGATTCCAGTATTGGTCAGTTCCATGACATTGGTTACAAGGGTCATTCTACCATACCCACCTTTTTGTGTGTGTGTGTGTGTGTGTGTGTGGGGTACCCACCCATTGATCTAACCATTTATTTCAGGGAAATTTGCAGACCAGCTGTGTAATGGTTAACAATGTAGTTAGTTAACCAACATTTGGAAGAATTAAGGAAAATAGCATCTCGAGTCTTTAAGACTCGATTTCTACAAAATAAAAATCGAGTCTTATAGACTCGATTTTCTTAGAAAAAACCATTTTATACTCATAGATATTGAGTATTAGAAACTCAAAATCTATTTAAAATTTGCATAGAACTCGAGTTTTATAAACTTGAGTTCCACTGGAAAAATTTTTATAACATGCATCAGTCTACAAAACACAGATCGCTCTTCACAGATAAAAAATTAACGGCCCTCACTCTCTCACCCAAAGCACTTAGCCTCACTACCTCACTCACCCATAACTCTCACATCACATTGCCTCTCACTCTCACTCACCCATAACTCCCACAACACATTGTCTCTCAATCTCACTCACCACATTGCCTCTCTCACTGCTCTTCCCTCTCAACAAATTCATATCTCAGGTAAGGGTTTTTTTGATTTGATTGTCATTGTAGTTGGGTATTAGTTGTTGTTGGGTGTGGGTTAAAGAGTTTGCCTATTTATTTTGTAGATAGTTAACATTACTTAGTTAAGATACCAATATTGTAAATTATAGAACTTTGTTTTGTTAATGTTAATTTTTTGAGTATTTATTTGCATGGTTTTTGTTATCAAAATTCTATTCATCATTTCTAGGCTCTTATTTTTATCATGATCTTACAAGTTTCTTGACTTTATTCATCATTGTTTTGGGTATGAAATGGGTAGTGAATGAATTGTAATGAATGGGTATGTAATAATGCCCTTTGAATGGGTACGTAATGAAATGAGTGACTTATGGATATAAAATGAATTGTAATGAAATGGGTATGTAATTCATGCCCTTTTAATGTGTAATGAAATGGCTTTTTTTGTATTGGGTATGAAATAGGTATGTAAATGTTATGGGTATGTAATTAGATAAAATGTTGTATACTTTTACAAGGATTTTGTCTTTTTTTTTGTTATTGGGTATGGAATGGGTAGTCTTAGCATGACGGAAAAATGATTTGGGTATGAAATGTGTTATGAAATTCATACCCTTTGAATGAATTGGAATTTGTACTTTGTGTAGTTTGACTAAATAATTTTTTTTTTTTTTTTTAAACTAACATAGTAACTTGACTCTAACAGGTTTATAATGCCTGAAATTGATATAATCCTATACCATAATGGTCCGCTTAAGAATGCCAATGTGAACAAGGGATTGCCATTTGAAGGGCCGAGTATAAAGTTGTATTATATGCAAATTGATCGTAGGTTGAATACCCTTAATGAATTGAAGATGATAGTTATGGAAGAATTGTGTGCAAATCCTGCTGTACACAACATACAAATTACTTATTCTATGCCACATGAAGTCTTGAAGAATCGGATTAATTACAAGTATATGGCGATAGAAATAGACAAACATGTAAAGATGATGTTTGACAAGTTAGAGAAAATACTTGAAGTAACTGGTATTGAGTTGTACATACAGTTAGAGCCACGTGCAGAAGTTGGTATCAAGAAAATCCAACAAACAACCACAAGTTTACAGGTTACATTTCCAGATGCTCAATATGAATATTCTACACATGTTGAGCATGATGATGTTCATGCCGATGATGATGATGATGATGATGAGAATGAGGATGAGGATGAGAATGAGGATGACGATGAGGACGATGACTATGTTGATAAGACTACTGCCATTAACGGTGAAGATTTTGTCGATAGAGATGAGTTTGAAGAGAGGATTGAACGAGGGGACTTTGAGACATTGAACGGTAATGAACCTGATGCAAACAATGTTATTAGTGTCCAAAACATTACAGACACAATTCCTGCCTACGCACCTCCTGCCTTGTCATTTTCTGCAAATACTTGGAAAAATATGGTTGATCCTTTTTCAACCATATGACACCCCCTTGTACTTGCAGATGTGGAACAGGTATCTACTTGTTTACATATACACCAAAAGTGCCTCTTATTATCTTATTTATTGACAACAAAAGCACCTAACTTTGGAGGCCATACCATTTTTACTTCCCACTGTAATAGCATCTCCACTGTAATACTGATTCCAAGTGTCCTATTATTACACATAAACATGCAGCAATTGATATCAAAATAAAAGTGTTGTTATTGGTAAGACTATATCAAAGTGATATTATATCACTCAGAATTTAACACATGAGTAAGTTGTGAAAAAGGTTATGTTGCTAGTGTCTCTTTATTGGAACCATATCATAATCTTTTTCAAAAAGTAATTCCCTCTTTCATTAAGAGAAAGCATTTCTTACTTTAAGTGTTGGTTTAGAAGTTGGTACCAATTTAAATATAAAGTGGTGATAGTTACACAATGTGTGTACGAGACACACAATACCACGTTAGTTGTAATTGTTTTTTAAAAACATGATTTGAGTAATTTTTTACCATTTCACAATTTTAACTGAAATAAGGTGTATATAACAAGATTTAGCCTTAAATATAAAGCTTTCATAAAAAATAAAAAATAAAAATGTATATGCCAAGTTAAAATTTTCAATTTTCATTTGCTACTCGACCTTGTACTTTTCTTGGACATTATTGCTCTGCTGCGTTCTCACTCACACCAAGGGAGGTGAAAGCAAGTATGTTGACAAAAATTCCAACGTCCCATGCACAAGATTCCATCCAAATGTAATTCTTAATTGACCCAACATTATTAATTTTTCTTTGGGAATACTAACCTCATCTTTTATGTTTTGTCTATTTCATTTGAAAGGTCCAATTTTGTGGCTGGGCATTTGATTAGGCCAAATCCAGCTGGAAACTGACACTGCAAAGGCCCAATAAATTACAGTGTGGGACTAGAAACAAGAGTTTCCAGTTTCCATAGCCCAATTGAAGGGACAGAGAGTACTAAAAGTCTAAAACTACTTTGAAAAGTAATTGCAAAAGCCCCTTTTTTTTTTTTTTTTTTTTCCTTTTAAAACTGTAGTGGTTATATACTTATATGGCTAGCTTTCAAAATCACAATTTTGGAGTTTTGTTTGTTGGCAAACCTAGGCACCTGCGTAATTAGATTTCAATTTATTCATTATTCAAATCTAGACAATAACAATTACACACATTTTATCAAAAAAAAAATTAGGCATGTAAACCATGTCTTTTTGTGCCTTACTTAATGACGTCCTCAACAATAATATTCTCTAGATTTTACAGCCAACTTTCAGCTAGTGGTATTGTCATCAAGTAGGGTTTTCTTGGAAACCAAACACAAATCGCCAAAACCCAAAAAGATCCAAAATTGAAAGATGAAAAACCATCCTTAACACAGTTTAGGATCTATTAATTATTCTATTTTCTAACAATAGGTTTTGCAACAAGTTTCTATAAATTAATTAATCTAACAACAAGTTTCACAACAAGCTTTTGTTAATCAACTAGTTTAACAATAGGAAATAAGCATAGCAGCATGACTCAAAATTGTTGCTTATATCCCAGTACAGGAGCAGATCAGCAAAAGACATGAACAGCAACCATACATGAACAGCAACCAGACCAATAATCTAAAAAAGTGTTGCTCCACTGCTCTTTACATTTTAAACTGCATTTCCATACCATGAAGGACCATCAAACATCAACAATGTTTGCCTCAAAAGTGAATCAAAGTTTTGAAATGCCATCTTTGAATCAAATCCAAAAATGGGTACTTGGGTTTCCTTGAAATAACACATTTAATTTTTTTTTTTTTTCAATTCTAACAATCACATAAAAACTAATGTCATTGCCAAAATATAACCATATTCTCAGAACACCAACTAAAAAAAAAAAAATCCAAAAAGATCCGAAATTGAAAAATGAAAAACCCTAGGTCACATCATGAAATTCCAAAATCTAAAATTGGAGAAAGAGAGAGAGAGAGATAGAGGAATCTAAGAAGAAAAAACAACAACGTATTGAGTAAAAGGAGAGAGTACCTTCGGCACGGTGGGCTATGAACGGCGTTGATAATGGGATACAATTGCTTGAGAGTGACTACCTTCGTGACAGTGGGCTACGATTTTGCTTCAACACTGGGCTATGATTGCTTGAGAGTGAGTGAGTGAGTGAGAGAGGGCAGAGCGAAAGGGTGTTTGTGTTTCCATGCTTGAACTTTGAGGATTTTGTAATGAGCCATTTGAAAGTGTTGTGGTTTTGTGTTTTGGGTAATGGTGTGCAGATTTCGAGTCTTATAAACTCGATTTCTACATGGCTCCACGTGGAAAATTTGTCCACCTAAGGGTATCCCAAAAACACTGAACTCGAGCTTTAGAAACTCGATTTCTAATTAAATCTCGAGTTTTGAAAACTTGAGATGCTAGTTTCCCACATACTTTCAAAACCGGGCAACTAACGTAATTGTTAGAAAATTAATGTTATTTGGAAAGGGTGTTCATTTTCCACCACTAGAAAGTTGTCTTTGTCATTTTTCTACTTAGTACCAAAAAGTTGTCCCATAGTTGTGTAACCAAATAGAAAACCAAAAATTCAAGCCAACTACAAACCTCCATCCTAAACCCACAATCAGGTCCCCAAATCCTGCAACTACAAAGACAAAGAAAGAAGAGACATAAGAGCCCATTGTTGCCATCGCACCACACCATTAAAAAACGCCCACAGTCAGATCTAGTCGAATTCTTTCATGAAGTTTGCTTCGCACGCCACCACCATCCCTTTCTAAATGTTGCGCCAACATCACCCTCACTTGCCCAGTGCGACCGCCGCCGATGCAATACCACCAACTGCCTCATAAGTTAATCGTTACCAAGCATTTTGTTTAAAAAAACCCAATGCATTTGTCTCTCAAAATTCAACCTAACCCATTAGCCACTCAAACACAATTTTACCCGGTCCAAATAAAGAACCTAACATAGCCGATTATAAATTTAGCTGAATCCAATAGACTAGCACCCAATAAAATAAAAAAAATAAAAAAGTCATCCTATTGCAAAACCCACAGCCTGATCCTCCCAAGCCCAGCTTATACAACACCAATTTTCTTTTAAAAGTAGAGGACCCGACCCCCACACACACACAAAAGGGAAAAAAAAAAAAAAAATCAGAACATCAGTTTCAACTTTCAATCTCTATGTTTTGTGCCCTTAAGTCTAAGCTTTAAAAAAAAAAAAAAATGACTTCCTTTCATAGAGAACTTGAGAAGCAGATTAAGGAGGCTGGGAATAGACTCCTTAACCCTCTTTCCTCCATTGATGACCTCCTTACCCTTTCTGATAAAGTTGAAAATTTGTTAGCATACGTGGAGCAAGTACCATCCAAATCAGTGCGAGGAGCACTTTTTCCTCAATAAAGGCTCTGATCAATAATAAACTTTTGAGACATGCTGATATGGATGTGAAGGTTTCAGTTGTATCTTGCATTATTGAGATTACAAGAATAGCAGCACTAGATGTCCCATATAAGGATGAGCAAATGAAAGAAATATTTCAGTTGATTGTGGCAGGATTTGACAATATGCCTCATGTGTCTAATCACTCTTATAAGAAGGTGGTTTCAATTCTTGATACCATTGCAAAGGTCAATTTATGCTTGGTGATGCTGGATCTTGAATGTGATGCATTGGTTGTTGAGATGTTTCAAAGATTTTTAAAGATAATTAGGTCCAACTATCCACCTGCTGTACTTTCAGCCATGGAAACAATTATGAATCTGGTCATAGATGAAAGTGAAGACATTTCCTTGGATCTTTTCAGTTCACTTTTTGCTAGTGTAAGAAAGGAAAATCAGAATGTTTCACCTATGTCGTGGAAATTGAAGGAGCAAATAATCACTAGGATTAATGCCCAACTAGAAAAGATAATGGCACTCACTCAAAAACAATACAGCAAGCTTGAGGGTGCACATGATGTCAAAGTTGAAGTTGTTGAATGTGCTTTTAATCAACCCTCCATGGTGCTTGAAGATCTACATCTTGGTGAAGTCGAAGAGGTTTAAACAACACTGTTTCCTATGGTTCATAAGGTTCAAGATGAGATTATACTAATTCCACACATTGATTTTGTTATTCCAAATGAGTTTGATGTGGTGGAATTCAAGGTTTTTCTTTTCCCTGTGCTCCCTAAGGTGATTCCAGACTCGAAGCAAGTGTTACTTGTTAGCATCCTAATCCTTCAACGCTTTAGGACTCGAGGTCGAGTTTTCTCCAACCAGAGGAGAATGATGCAAGAGACGCAAAAAGATTATTATTTAGTATTATTTATGTTTGCAAGTCAATTGTATTTTTATGTTTTAGGTATTGGGCTATTAGTATTTTAATTTGGAAGTAAGGTTATTTTTGTAATAAGGCAATTAGGGTTTCTTAGCTTATTAGAACTAGGGTTTAGCAATCCTTAATAAGAAACCTATTGTACTCCTTGAGGAGGTAGTTGATATTTTGATGAATGAAAAAAAATGGCCGTTTGGTCTCTTTTGGTCTGGTGCTGACTTTAGGCCCATCCTAAGTGCTAACTCCTAGTGGTTTCCTCGCTTGGTGTTGACTCCAAGCAAGGTCTAGGTGCTGACTCTTAGGTCATATCTATTTATTTTATTATTGTTTCAGTTTTGTTCTGATTGTCCTGTGTCATTCGGTCCTATATAGAATGGTATGGTTTCTACATTACCCTAATTCTGGGTATGTGAGTATATTCGATGAAATCATTTTATCTTGTCATTTGTACATAATATCTATCTTTTATTTCACTTGTAAATGATTTCAAGGTATAACTGATTCTTATGCTCAATTAGTAGTTGCCCTTTGTATGCAGCCATATTTCAATAGTGCCACAAATCAGTTTATTAACTTTGGTAACTGAATTTGTTTGTAGATTGAAATGATTTTCAAAGTTAAGGCTTGCAGTGAAAAAAGAGATTCTGCATTTGGTTTGACAAAACGGCTCGCTCAGACTGCTCAGGAGACCTTTGGAGATTTTGAAAAAGTTGTTGAAAAGGATGCAACTAAAACTGCTATCTTGGATGGAACTGTCCATACTTTGACAAGCTATGTCATTAACCATGTGAAGTTTCTGTTTGAGTAAGTTCAGCTAACCATTCTTGCTATTCCTATAATCCCATTCTTTGTGACAAGGTAAAATCTAATTTCATACATTCTACTTTATTCTAGTTGTTGATGATTGAGCCATTAGAGGCAGAGTTGGCTACAGAGTGTATGTATTTTAGATTTGTATATATATAGTTTTGATGATAAATCAATGAAATCAGAAATCAGTTTTACCAGATTGTTATTTTTCACAACATATCAACAGAAGATTCAGATGTGGTTTCATTCAGTAGAATGTTACTCTGTCGTTTATACAATGACTACATTTTCTTCATTTTCTTCTCTTGACAACTTGAAGCTTGAGCCCCTGAAGACTTCAACTTTGTTTGTACTGCAGCTAATTCCTCAGCTACCTTTATTGCAACTTCCTTAACCTTTTGGCTTTGATACTCCCCCTCAAGATGGACTGAGGGAGAGTAAATATTAATCAGTCCCATCTTGCATATTAGCTCAGAAAATTGTTTATAGCTCAAAGCTTTGGTCAACAAATCTGCAAGCTGACACTGAGTTCTTACATGAATCAGTTTAATGATCATGGCTAGCACCTTGTCCCTCACAACATGACAATCTATCTTGATGTGCTTGGTCCTTTCATGAAACACTGGGTTAGACCCTATATGCAATGCTGATTGGCTGTCACAAAACAACAAAGCTTCCTTAGCATGATTAACCTTCAAATCTTTTAACAAATAGAGAATCCACACAATTTCACATGTTGATATTGCCATGGCTCGATATTCAGCCTCAACTGGAGACCTTGAGACAGTTGATTGCTTCTTTGATTTCCAAGAAACCAATGAATCTCCAATAAAATGCAATAACCTGTGACTGATCTTCTTGTGTCTAGACAAGATGCCCAATCTGCATCAGTAAAGCCTTTAACATGAAGCTGTGACTTAGCAGAAGGGAAAACACCCTTACCTGGTTCACCCTTCAAGTAATGTAAAACTTTTAAAGCATCTGCAAGGTGAGATTTCCTTGGTTTAGCCAAGAATTGGCTCAATTTGTACATTGCAAAGGTGATATCTAGTCTAGTGATAGTCAAGTATAGCAACCTACCTACAAGTCTCCTAAACTGACTTGGATCATCAAGTAATTCACCTTCATACTTGCTGAGCTTTAAGGTCTACTCCATAGGAACCTTGGCAAGCTTGCATCCAAGTAAACCAGCATCTTCTAAGATCTCTAATGCATATTTCCTTTGACATAAGGAAATACCCTTTGCTGATCTAGCCACCTCCAAGCCAAGAAAATACTTCAAGTTCCTAAAGTCCTTCAACTTAAACTATTGATCTAACAAGACTTTAAACTCTTCAACCTGCTCTTTGTCATTGCTTGCAACTAAAACATCATCAACATATACCAACAAGACAATAAAAGAATCACCTTGCTCTCTAGTGAATAAAGAGTAGTCTGCCTTGGATTGAACAAAACCAAACTCAATCAATGCAGTGGAAAACTTGGAAAACCACATTCGAGATGCCTATTTAAGGCCATAAAGATATTTATTAAGCTTGCAAACCAATTGTTGTGACTGTGATGGCTCCCCTTTGCTGTGAAAGCCTGGTGGAAGGCCCATGTAAACCTCCTCATGCAAATCTCCATGGAGAAATGCATTATTGACATCCAATTGACTGAGAAACCAGCCTTTCGCCGCAGCCACAACAAGTATACACTTCACAAAGACCATTTTGGCTGCAGGGAAGAAAGTCTCAAGATAATCCAAACCTTCTTTCTGGGTGAAACCCTTGGCAACTAATCTGGCTTTGTACCTCTTAACAGAGCCATCTGAGTTGTACTTCACCCTATACACCCACTTACATCTAATAGGCTTCTTACCTGGTGGAAGTGAAGTCAAGGTCCAAGTACTGTTAGCCTTCAATGCTGCAATTTCAGCATCCATGGCAGCCTGCCACTTGGGATTGCCAACTGCTTGGTGATAGTAAGTGGGTTCTGAGATGGTGGAAATTGAACAACAAAAGGACTTATAGGAAGGAGAAGGATGACCATAAGAGAGGTATTTATGGATAGGATGTGAAGTACCTGTACCTGAGCTGGAGAAGGAATGGGAGCAGATGCCACTTGGTTACAATGATAGGATTGAAGGTATGAAGAAGGCTTAAATGCTCTGGTGGATCTCCTCTGTTAATGTATATTATGTTATGGGCTTTAGGCCCAGTTAGGTTACTTGTATAGTACACACTTTACTTGTACCGCACACATATTACTTGTACCGCACACATATGCCTCCTATATAAAGGCACTGATGTATATTCTTTTACTCATGAAATACAATACAATTATTCTGTATTTCTAACATGGTATCAGAGCCACTGCTCTGACCTTTTCTTAGCAGTCTTGTCTTCATTGTGTGACTTCCTTTCTTTTACTAACGCTTCCGCCATCACAACTGTCGCCGCAGCCTATCGCCGTTGAACCTCCGACGTCATCCAGCCGTCGTCCTTGGGTTCCGGACCTGCAGCCGCCGTCGTTCAGGAGTTTCACACTACACAGACCACTGCTCTTTGCATCACCGCTGCGAATATTGCTCCGATTTCATTTTTGAAGGTACCACTAAGATCGTCCTGCGCCGATCTACACATCCGTGGAAGCCTCGTCGCCATCGGAGACCTCACGCGCCCTCACGCGCCTCTCAAAGTTGCTGCTTCGACGATCACGCGCCACACGCGCCGCCACGCACTGAAATTTCAAGCCACGCGCTTCCCACACGCCGTCACGCGCCGCCACGCGCCGTCCACTTGCTGCCACACGCCTGCACGCGCCCTCACGCGCCCTCACCTGGTCTGCTGACGTCATCTCACCTGCCACGTCAGCCCTAGCTGCGTCAGCATCCACTATTCTGCTGACGTCATCGCCACGTCATCCCGTGACGTCATCTTCTGACCGTTGACCGAGCGTTGACCAGCCGTTGACCGTTGACTTTTTCGGGGTTGACTTTTTCTGTCCAGGTTCTCCTTACCTAGTTTTTCGCGTAGATTTCATTTTTGCAGTCTGTTTTTGCATATTCTGTCTCTAAATGGATAAAAAGGATGTTTTTCTTCCTCGTTCCATCAATACTGTGTTGGAGGGGAGTAAAAATTACTTATCTTGGTCTCAAGCTATGCGCAGTTTTCTTAAGGGTCGCATGCTCTGGCATTATTGCATTGGTGTAATGACCATTCCTGTCAAGGGAGCAAGTGAAGAAGATGATGCCTTTCTCAGTCGCATGATTGAATGGGATAGTCATAACCACATGATCCTCACATGGATTCGGAACACTTCCATTCCCTCTATTTCCAATCTGTGGGGCAGCTTTGATGATGCAAAATCTGCATGGGATATGTTGGCCAAACGGTACTCCACTACTCATGGATCCATGAAATACCAGTTAGTAGTTGAATTGCATCAACTCAGGCAAGAACCAGGGCAATCCATCAATGACTATTATGATCAATTCCGCTTCATTTAGGATCAAATTGACCTTTCTGATCCAACTTGGGCGTGCTCAAAGGATGCTCAGCAATATGCTTCCATTAGAGATGAATTTCGCCTCTATAATTCCTGATGTCACTTCACAAGGACTTTGAGCCCATTCGTGGTCAGCTGCTGAATCGCAGTCCGGCTCCCTCTCTTGATACTGCTGTGAATGAGTTGGTTAGAGAAGAAGCCCGTCTTGCAACCCTTCAAGCTCAGAATAAGCTCAATGTTTTGGCTATTACTCCATCTACTCCACTCATAGAGCAACCTCAGCAATCAGGTGATTCTTCTGGCTCTAGCAATCGTCGCAAGCAGACCAACAAAAAGTTCTGCAACTATTGCAAGCGTCCTGGCCACACCATTGAGACGTGTTACCGTCATAACAAATCTACTGCTGCTGTTGCTAATACTGAGCCTACTTTGCCAACGGCTTCCACCTCAGCTAAGTCCCAGTCTTCTGGATCTACTATCAACCTCTCCCCCACTGAACTACAGGAGATCATAGCTCAGGCTGTTCGTATGGCTGGTAATGCATCTCTTTCCACTGCCTTATCTGTTCTACCTGGTAAGTCTCAAACTTGGCTTTTTGATTCTGCCTGCTGCAATCACATGACACCTCACTCATCCCTGTTCTCCAAACTTGACCCTGCACCACATCCTCTAAATATTCATATAGCTGATGGTTCCACCATGCATGGGAATAGTCTAGGTTTTGTTTCAACCTCTAATCTTTCGGTTCCTGGAGTCTTCCATGTACCTGACCTATCCTATAACTTGTGCTCTGTGGGACAATTAGCTGAACTAGGTTATCGCCTTATTTTTGACTATTCTGGGTGTATTGTGTAGGATCCGAGGACGGGGCAGGAGCTTGGGACTGGTCCTAGAGTTGGGCGTATGTTTCCCGTGAACAATCTTCATCTTCCACCTGTTGCTCCTGTTTCTGTTGCTGCTGCAGCTGCTGCAGTTTCTTCCTTACCTTCTCTTGCACTTTGGCATTCTCGTCTTGGTCATGCTCCATCCTCTCGGGTATAACAGTTAGCATCTAGGGGTCTGTTAGGTTCTGTGTCTAAAGACAATTTTGATTGTACTTCATGTCAGTTAGGAAAACAGCCAGCTTTACCTTTTAATAACAGTGAATCCATTTCTAATAGTATTTTTGAGTTAATTCATTCTGATGTTTGGGGACCTTCTCCTGTTGCTAGTATTGGTGGATCTCGATATTTTGTTGTTTTTATTGATGATTATTCTCGTTATAGTTGGATTTTTCCTATGAAATCTCGTTCTGAAATTTTACCAATATATAGCAATTTTGCAAAAATGATTGAAACACAATTCTCCAAACGTATCAAAACCTTTCGATCTGATAATGCTCTTGAATATACTCAATATGCGTTTCAAGCTCTGTTACATTCCTATGGCACTATACATCATCTAACTTGTCCAGGTACCTCTCAGCAAAATGGTTGAGCTGAAAGAAAACTTCGTCATATTCTTGACACTGTTCGTGCTCTACTTCTTTCTGCCAAAGTTCCTGCCCCATTTTGGGGTGAAGCTGCTCTTCATGCTGTTCATGCAATTAACCGCCTCCCAAGTGCTGTCATCCATAATCAGACTCCCTATGAGCGTCTTTTTGGGTCACCCCCTGACTATCATCACTTTCGCTCATTTGGATCTGCTTGTTTTGTTCTTCTCCAGCCTCATGAGCACAACAAACTTGAGCCTCGATCTAGACTCTGTTGTTTCCTTGGTTATGGCGAAACTCAAAAGGGGTATAGGTGTTATGATCCTGTCTCTCATCGTCTTCGTGTTTCTCGTAATGTTGTCTTTTGGGAACACCGATTGTTTGTTGAACTTTCTCACTTTCGTTCTTCCTTGACTAACTCCTCTGTTTTAGAAATCTTTCCAGATGAGTCTCTTGTTCCTTCTACAAATACTTTTGATCCTCCTTTGGACTTCTCTCCAGATATTTTTGATGCTTCTCCTAGACAGGTTGCAGATGAACAGATTGATGATGAGCTACCCCACCTTGAGCCTGGGTCCCCTACTCCTGCTCTGCCTGAAGATCCTCCACAAGACATTCCACCTCGCCACTCAACCCGGGTAAGATCCATTCCTCCACACTTACTTGACTATCATTGTTACACTGTCCTTGCTACACTTCACGAGCCTCAAACCTATCGTGAGGCCTCTACTGACCCTTTATGGCAGATTGCAATGAAAGAGGAACTTGATGCATTAACCAAAAACCATACTTGGGATCTGGTTACTCTCCCTCCTGGACAGTCTGTGGTTGGTTGTAAGTGGATCTATAAGATCAAGACTCGGTCTGATGGATCCGTTGAGCGCTACAAGGCTCGTCTTGTTGCCAAAGGTTTTACACAGGAGTATGGGATTGATTATGAAGAGACTTTTGCTCCAGTTGCTCGTATCTCATCTGTTCGTGCTCTCTTAGCTGTTGTTGCTGCTCGTAAATGGGATCTTTTTCAGATGGATGTTAAAAATGCCTTCTTTAATGGGGATCTGAGTGAAGAAGTCTATATGCAACCTCCTCCTGGTCTCTCTATTGAATCCAACAAGGTTTGTTATCTTCGCCGTGCACTTTATGGTCTTAAACAAGCCCCACGAGCTCGGTTTGCCAAGTTTAGCTCCACTATTTTTCGCTTGGGTTACACTGCCAGTCTGTATGATTCTGCCTTATTTCTTCGCCGTACTGATAAAGGCACTATTTTGCTTCTTCTATATGTGGATGATATGATCATAACTGGTGATGACCTCAGTGGCATTCAAGAACTCAAGGACTTTCTCAGTCAGCAGTTTGAGATGAAAGATCTTGGACATCTCAGCTATTTCTTGGGTCTTGAAATTACTCGTTCCACAGATGGTCTTTATATCACTCAAGCCAAGTATGCTTCTGATCTGTTGTCTCAAGCAGGACTCACTGACAGCAAGATTGTTGACACTCCAGTTGAACTTAATGCGCATCTGACACCCTCGGGGGGGAAACCATTGTCTAATCCTTCTCTTTACAGACGATTGGTTGGCAGCTTAGTTTATCTCACAGTTACTCGTCCAGACATCTCCTATGCTGTTCATCAGGTGAGCCAGTATTTGTTTGCTCCACGATCAACTCACTATGCTGCTGTTCTGCGCATTCTTCGATACCTGAAGGGTACTCTTTTTCATGGCCTTTTCTACTCAGCTCAGTCTCCTCTTGTACTCCATGCATTCTCTAATGCTGATTGGGCAGGAGATCCTACTGATCGCAGGTCCACTACAGGTTATTGCTTCCTCCTTGGTTCGTCTTTGATTTCTTGGAGAAGTAAGAAACAAACTTTTGTGGCCCGCTCCAGTACTGAAGCAGAATATCGTGCCCTTGCTGATACCACATCCGAGCTCCTTTGGCTACGATGGCTTCTTAAGGATTTGGGTGTGTCCACCTCCTCTGCTACTCCTCTTTATTGTGACAACCAGAGTGCCATTCATTTTGCTCACAATGATGTCTTTCATGAATGGACTAAACACATCGAGATTGATTGTCATTTTATCCGTTATCATCTTGTCCATGGTGCTCTTAAGCTCTTCTCCGTCTCCTCCAAAGATCAACTTGCAGATATCTTCACCAAGTCACTTCCTAAGAGACGCACTCGTGATTTAGTTGACAACCTCAAGTTGGTCTCACATCCACCTTGAGTTTGAGGGGGGCTGTTAATGTATATTATGTTATGGGCTTTAGGCCCAGTTAGGTTACTTGTATAGTACACACTTTACTTGTACCGCACACATATTACTTGTACCGCACACATATGCCTCCTATATAAAGGCACTGATGTATATTCTTTTACTCATGAAATACAATACAATTATTCTATATTTCTAACATCCTCAAAACAGCAGGAACATGATCAGGGGAGTGACTAATGAGAACAGATGCATCAGGTGCAACTGAAGCAACAAGGGTAGCAGATGCATCAGGTGCAGCAGCAGATGCAGCATCAAGCGCAGAAGATGCATCAGGTGCAGCAGCAGATGCATCAGGTGCATCAGGAAATTCCAGAATGTCCTCATCAAAGGCATGATGGACTTGAATGATGGTGTCATCAGAAACTATATATATACAAATCTAAAATACATACACTCTGTAGCCAACTCTGCCTCTATAACCAACTCAACAAACTGGCACAGTGATAAGTAACTTCTACACGTGTGAAGCTAAAACTAACTAACTTGTAAAACTAAACTACAAGCCGCTTAAGTACAAGTTTATCTACAGAACAAATGTTACTCTGTCGTTTATACAGTGACTACATTTTCTTCATTTTCTTCTCTTGACAACTTGAAGCTTGAGCCCCTGAAGACTTCAACTTTGTTTGTACTACAGCTAATTCCTCAGCTACCTTTACTACAACTTCCTTACACTTTTGGCTTTGATATATGTCACGTTGCCTGGTGTTGCATTGATCTGTTTCTGGAAAGATAATTTTATCATCTTATCTTTAAAAACACGTGGCTTTATTTGGGGTGTGAGGGTGTAACAATTTTTTGGTCTGAACTCGTGTGAGCAACATTTTACACTAAAGTGCCATCTATCAATTTAATGTCTGAAGACTCTAAACTCTAAACCTTACATGTATGTAGAGTTTCTTTTCTTCTTTATTTGATAGACATGAGCATGGCTGTACACATACAATAAAGCTGACACTGTCCTACTCATTGATCTGTGTATTTTTGTCAATTCCATCTTAAATCATAATATATATGAGCATAGTATCACAGATATCTTTGATACATTTACTTATCAAAAAAAAAAATATCGTTGATACATTTTTCTCTGGGATGAGTTGCCTTGTACTCTATATGAGGCAAACAATATATTACTTCTATTTAAACAATATAGTGCAAACTCAAAGAAATGCCTTCTTAACCGGAATACATTTGATTTAGTTTCATCATATGAACCAAAGGTGTTTAAAAATTCCTCATTTTGTTGTATTTTTATCATAGTTAATTTGAGTTCTTACTCTGAAGTTTAACATCTTATGCTGTCCTAATGGTTGAAAATCAGAACACCCTCGATGTAACCTGTCCTGATTATGATTAATGCCTCTTATTTCCCTTTAAAGTATTGATCTGGAAAGGAACTTGGTTTCATATTGCTAAATGCAGGTGCTTTTTTCCCTTGCAGATTCTTCAGTGCTTCACTATCCAAGGCCTAACATCATCCGGGTTTGGGAGTTCAGTAGGTGGTGATGGAGGAAATAGCAGTGGAGTTTCTAGAGCATTGGTGAAAGGTTGGTAATGAGTTAAATCTTTATAGGATTTTTTTCAAGTAATTTTTGTCACAAATGTTCTGACCTGGTGGGATTTCTCAGGTTCAAGACGTTCAATATGTAATTTGAGGAACTTCATCAAAAGCAATCTCAGTGGACAGTTCCTGACACTGAGTTGCGAGAGTCTCTAAGGCTTGCAGTTGCGGAAGTGTTGTTGCCTGCCTACAGATCTTTTGTAAAACGTTTTGGGTGCGTTTTCTCATACTTGAAGTAACACACACACGCTTGCACACACACACAAGCATGTGTTTTTGTATGTGTGTAAAAGATGTTTCTTTCAGGATGTGTTTATTACAAAGTCAATAATGAGGTCTATTTAGAAATTTTCAAACAACATTAATGGATAAATGAAACACTTGAATGTTTTCATTCTTCACATTTTTTAAATGGTCATATTTAAAATGCTAGAAAAGCTCTATGTAAGAGCTACAAATGACTTAGGGTACTTGACCCAAAGCTATGCAAAATACATGCAGATGTATTGTATTTTCATTGGCTGTCTAATGATTCCTCATTACTCTGTCATTACTTTCTTGTTTACACTTGCTTTTGGATGTTTTACAGGCCTCTAGTTGAGAGTGGCAATAACCCTCAAAAGTACATCAGGTACGGAGCGGAGGATCTTGAACGAATGTTGGGTGAATTTTTTGAGGGAAAGAACTTGAATGAACCTAAGCGGTAGATTTGATCTCTTTCTCCTTCTGTGTTTGTGATAATGAAGATGATACGACCATTAACCTCTGCTTTGGTGGTAAACATCAGTCTCCTTTTGTAGAGAGTTGTGGTTCAGTTCCTGAGAGGTTCCTTTTACAGTGCCATGCTTCTACCCTTCGTTATAGGTGATTGCGTGTATGTGTCTACCTATTGTTGGAAAAAGTTGGTGAATAGAATAAAAGAAAGCAGATTATACTTATGCATTTGCTGTGTAAAATACTTGCTATGTAAAATACTAAATAAGAAAGTGACTCTTCATTCTTTCACAAAACGGCAGTGTACTTTGGTTGGTGGTGATCAAGTGCATATTTTTACCAGATATATTTAGTTATTTACCAGAGGTTGTCATATAGGAGGGATTTCAGTTGTGAAAAAGGTCAATTTGTCTTGACCAACAAATGCATGTGGATTCTTTTGCTAAATTTTCTGAAACATTAAATTGTTATACAAAAAGAAATTTATGAGATGAAATACAGGAATAATTGTAAAAATAGTTTCCTCTACTAGAGGTGAATTTAACAATCAATTTATGTGCTAGTGCTACAATGCTTTTGTTATGTACTGTTGTAGTTCTTCACTTCTTAATGGTGTGGCGTAGTTACAATTTTTTTTAATTTAATTTAAATGTTTTTTTTTTAAAATTTTGTAGTAACTATAATTAGGGAGGGGGAATTTGAATTTTAGACGTATTTCTAGAAACAAAAATTCTAAGATTACATAAAAACCACAACTCTTGCCACAACTGTTCATGTAGCAGATTGTAAGTAGTAAAGAAAAAGTGATAGGTTTATGTAAAAGTGACATGTAACTAGTTACAATCTGCAACGTAAGATAATTGTAACAAAAAGTATGAATTTTTATATGATATTAGAATTACTCTTTTTGAAAATACTAAAAGGTATCAATGGAGATATGAGACAGTTTTATAATCATTTTCACATGCTATCTGACAAATTGTAGTTTGCCCCCAAAAAAGAAAAAAATGCAAAGATACACAGAAACAAGCAACCAACATTTAAAAATAAACTTTCTAAAAAAAAAAGGTTAAAAAAAAAAATTAATCAACCAGAAAAAATCGCAACTTTAATTAGGCTTTTTTTTTTTTTTTTTGGCTGAATAACTTTAATTAGGCTTGTTAACATTACAGACAAATGACCCCCACATGAGCCCACCTCCCAAGTAATAAATTGGTATCCACAGGGTAAACTCCTTAGCATTTATTAAAATAAATTAATAAGGTTAAATTCTCTCTTAGACTTAGTCTTATAGGGGCACTTGGTAAATTTCCATTAATTGAACTGAGCTAACAATGGCTATTTTCTTCAAGCACCTGTCTCATCTCATGTCTGTACACAGTAGTGGTTGAAGCCAAATTGTTTGGATTTCAGTATTGGTTAGTTTCATGACATTGGTTCTAATCATACTAGTCGTTAGGGTGTATTCTATTTCAAGTAAGAGTTTGTTACAAATTACTTTAAAAGCTACTTTGAAGAAGTGTATTTTAGAGAATTTTGCTCCATTAAAAGCGGATCTTGCTCAAGCCATAAAGGTACCGCACTCAAGTGAGAGAATCTCAGTCATGCGAAATAATAAAGGAACTCGAAACTTCACCTATCCCTTGTTCAAGGCTTGTTTGGGTGAGATTGCGGATACATGTTTGTGAGGCGGGCAAAAAGTGAAACAAGAGATTCTTGATGATGGTATCGTGATCTAGTTACTATTCGCTCACACAATGAATTTATAGAGATGAAATGCAAGTTCAACCTTTAAGTATCCGTTGCAAAGTTAAAGATGTGAGTCCGATCAATATTACGTGTGTAACATTTAATGTTCAATTGAGTAGAGCCTAGAAATGGCTAAGTGTTTGTCCTTGGGTTTAGTCCGAGGATGGGATTACAATTGGATGATTTTTCTCTCTCCTTTTCTCCTCTCCCAATTAGATCCCCTCCTGATCCAGGTGTTTCTTGGCTTTATATAATTTAGCAAAGATGCATCTGGACCTTACATTTGGAGGGTCATGATCAGATTTTCTTAATATTTGTCCCATCAAGACCTTACTAGCAGGCTTTTACACTAGAATATGAGCTGGGAGAACACTATTTATGGTCATTTCCCCATTAATGCGGCCAGCTAAGTGATTGCAATGCATTTAATGCGGAGGGGGATGGCTATCTTATCCTTCTTTTTTCTTCTCTTCCTTGTTCAATACCAAGTTACCTTTGTTCCCCCCTAGGATTGCACCACTCTCCCTTCATTCCTGATTCTCAGCCTTCGAGGTTAAGTAGGAGCCCTCAACATCCTCATCAATTGCAACATTTTGAACTCCTTATTAGTTAAATAGGTCCTCTCTAAGGATACTTCGTGAAGTTCCTCTCCTCAGAAATGCCCTTATCTACTTTATTAACTTCTTTGGATCCTCGTCCCCCCCACAATGTTATCTGAAAGGGATAAAATTAAAGCATGATGGATACGTTCTCCTAAACCTGATGGCACTAAATTGTGTAAGAGAACGGATCAAGGTGCTTGACGAAAAATACATGACAGGTAGTCTTGTGTGGATGAGATCCTTGGTGCATGGGCACGAGGACGACTGATGTCAAGACCACGTGGCGCCCACATGGCTTAAGTGAACTCTAAGAAATCCGAAATGGAAATATTTTGCACTCTACGTTTCACCTTGGTCAAGAAACCCCTATATGTGAAGAATCCCATAATACATGCACATTTATGATGATTGTTCCCGTAAGGAAACACCTTCCTACATAAGAAATGGAGATCGGTTCTACACTACTATAAAAGCCCAAAGCCCTTAGAAAACAAGGTATGCATAATTCACCCCAGCTCTGTCACTCTAGAGTTATGAGAAATTCTCTAAATTAACCTTCGGAGGGTCTTTGGCCGATACCACACCGATACTCCCCTAAGGTTTTTCTTGTCCTGTGTTGTGCAAGTGTTGTCTTGAGTATGTGAGGATTGTGCAACTAATTGATGATTTTCAGGATCATCAGTTGGCCCCGCCTATGGGAATTAGCGGAGATAAGCCATACTTACCGCTTCCCAAAAAAAAATTTTCATGGTACTTACTCGTTCAATGGCAACAACCACTAATAATCAAGGTGACAAACTGCGCACCACTGCCCTAGAGAGACAGGTTCAAACCCTCACAACAGCAGTGGAATGCCTCACCAAGCAAAATCACAACCTAGAGGAGTAGCTACACCAATAGAACATAGCGCTTAACACCCAGGAGGAGAACCAAGAAGGAACCAGCGCTAAAAGAAGGAACTAAAAGGGGCTGGAAGGCAGCAATGCCTCAAGCAGACAAGAGCAATAGGCTACAAGCCGCCTATCCGCCACAGATACAGTTCTGCCTCACATAGTCTCGGAGATGTAGCTGATGCAGGAATAAATGGACTTCATGATGAACATCCTCAGAGGGCGGGTGTCTACCGACGTCAATGACTTGGTCCATTGAACTGATTCACCATTCACCGCATCCGTCATGTCATTTCCCCTCCCACCAAAGTTCTGTATGCCTCAGGTGGAAAGCTACGATGGATCTAAAGACTCCTTAGATCACCTAGAGTCCTTCAAGACTCTGATGTACCTGCAAGGAGTGGCAAATAAGATTATGTGCAGGGCCTTCCCCACAACGTTGAAGGGCTCCACAAGGATTTGGTTTAACAAGTTGATACCCAATTCCATTGGTATCTTTAAGGAGCTAAGCACTTAGTTTGCCTCACACTTTATCGGGGGGCACAGGTATAAGAAGTCCACTGCATGCCTAATGAGCATTAAGCAACGGGAAGATGAGACACTAAGGTTTTACATAGCCCGCTTTAACAAGAAGGCACTCACGATCGATGAAGCTAACAACAAGATACTCATAGCCGCTTTCACGAATGGGCTGCCGAAGGGTAAGTTTCTATTCTCCTAATATAAGAATGACTAGAAAACCATGTCGGATGTGCTCTACAGGGCTACTAAGCACATGAACACAGAAGACAAGCTACCGGCCCGCGAGGAGAAGCCTTAAAAGAGAGAGAGACAGGAGAAAACACGATAAGACAGGGTTCGAAAAATGGCTAGGATGGGAGATAGAAAGGAAGATAGACTCTCTAAGCCTCCCATAGGAAGATTCGCAAGCTTCACCCCTTTGAACACCTAATTGATCAAGTCCTGATACAGATCAAAGATCAAAAAGCCCTAACATTCCCTGGAAAGTTGAAGGGAGACCCAAGCAAGAGGACTAGAGACAAGTACTGCCATTTCCACCGCAATCATGGCCACAATACGTCTGAGTGCTATGATTTAAAGTAGCAGATAGAAGCTCTCATCAAGCAAGGGAAGTTACAGAGATTTATCGGTAAGGAAGGGACGGAATAGCCCCAAGGCCAGCCTACCCAAAGAGAAAACAAGCGCCCCAGGCCACCATTGGGAGACATAAGGATCATTACAAGGGGAAATGCGGCTTCCAGTTCTTCCAAGAAAGCATGCAAGACCTACTTACGGATGGTTCAGAACGTCCAACTGACGGGGTACGTCCCTAAGATGGCATGAATCAACAACCCCGTAATTAGGTTCACAGAGGAAGATGCCCGACGTCTCCATCATCCATACGACGATGTACTTGAAGTCAACATACATGTAGGAGATTACAACACACACCGAGTCCTTATGGACAACGGGAGCTCTGCTGATATCCTATATTATCTGACATTCCAACAGATGAGGATAGGGAGAGAACATTTGATTCCAACCAACACACCACTCATAAGATTCGGAGGAACAAGGGTGCAGCCCCTAGGAGCAGCCATCTTGCTAGTAACGATTGGTGATTAACCCAAGCAGATCACCAAGAATGTCACATTCCTGGTTGTGGATTGTTAATTCGTGTACAATGCCATATTAGGTCGCCCTACTTTGGATTCATGAAATGCCGTAACCTAAACCTACCATTTGATGATCAAGTTTCCTACCGAGTACGGAGTGGGAGAGGTAAGGGGAGATCAAGTTGCAGTGCATGAATGCTACATTGCCATGCTTGAAATGGACGATCATTTATAGACCATGTGCATAGAAGAACAGTGGACAATGGTAGAACTAATGGAAGGATAGGAAAAGGCCCTAACGAACAGCCAAGATTTGAACACTGGCTTGCTCACCAGTTCGTCAGGCGCTCATGACTTTTTTAAGGGAGAACTAGGATGTGTTCGCGTGGAGTCATGAGGACATGCCAAGGATTGAACCTTCAATCATGGTCCATAGATTGAATGTGTCACCTTTCTTTACTCCCTTCCGTCAGAAGAAACAGGTATTCACGTAGGAACGGGACAAGGCCATAGCAGAAGAGGTTCGCAAATTACAGGAAGCAGAATTCATACGAGAAGTGTACTATCCCGAATGGCTGGCCAACGTGGTGATGGTTAAGAAGGCCAATGGAAAGTGGAGGATGTGCGTGAACTTCACAAACTTGAATAGGGCATGCCCCAAAGACAGCTACCCTCTTTCAAGAATTGACACCTTGGTAGATTTGACTGCAAGACACCAGTTGTTGAGCTTCATAGACGCCTTCTCTGGCTACAACCAAATCAAGATGGACGAGGCAGATCAGGAGAAAACTTCATTCGTTATCAGCCAGGGACTGAATTGTGTAAGATGGATACATTCTCCTGAACCTGAACCTAATGGATACGTTCTCCTAAACCTGATGGCACCAAATTGTGTAAGAGAACAAATCAGGGTGCTTGACAAAAAATACATGACAGGTAGTCTTATGTGGATGGGATCTTTGGTGCATGGGCACAAGGACGAATGATGTCAAGACCACGTGGCGCTCACATGGCTTAAGTGAACTCCAAGAAATCTGAAATGGAAATATTTTGCACTCTATGTTTCACCTTGGTCAAGAAACCCCTATATGGGAAGAATCCTGTAATACACGCACATTTATGATGATTTTCCCCGTAAGGAAACACCTTACTACGCAAGAAACGGAGATCGGTTCTATACTACTATAAAAGCCCAAAGCCCTTTAGAAAACAAGGTATGCATAATTCACCCTAACTCTGGTACTCTAGAGTTGTAAGAAGTTCTCTAACTTAACTTTCAGTGGGTCTTTGGCCAGTACCACATTGGTACTCTCCTAAGGTTTTTCTTGTTCTGTGTTGTGTCGATGTTGTCTTGAGCACGTGAGGATTGTGCAACTAACTGACAATTTTTGACATCATCATTATCCAACCATTTTTTCTATTTCCATTTGGACTATAAATTCCACAATGTCTTTTACGTTGTTTTGTGTATCTAGCCTATATTTTAAAACAAAACGGAGCTAGAATTCTATTCTTGAGAGGGCAACTTTTAGGACCAAACAAATAACTGAAATTTTTAGCCACTAAATTAGCATATGACCTATTAAGAGCATTGTAACTTAATTAGTTGGCACTTCCTTATATTTTTAACTGAGAAATCCAAAGTTTAAATTTCCTATCCCTATTGTAACTATGAACAAAAGAGAATTGGGAATTGTAGCATATCAAATTGGATTATAAGCAACATATAATATCAAAGTTGTTCCCTTATATTAATAGATAAAATCAATATATATATATATATATATATATATATATATATAAAAGTAGAAATCTCATGCGGGAGAGCATAAGGTCTAGCCATGTGCCACTCTATTAGACCAATTATTGCATTTGACCTTCCAAATCACTTTCACTTGAAAAATAAATTCCAACGTCCTTTTAGAAATTGAAAAGATGCACATTACTTATTGCTTTAGCAAAATCCAATTCACCTCTTTCTCTTTCTTAATTTTTCAGTTCCCCTTTAAATTTAATCCACACTATGTTTCTTTTGAAATCAATATATATATATATATATATATTGATGGTTTTTAGACCCCTTAAAACAATTAATTTAACCTAGGTAATTAGCCAAGTTGTCACTTAGTTCAATTTAACAAATCTAAGTTATCACAATAACAAAGATCATATCATGCAAAGCAGCAGAAAGATAAATAACACAAGATATGATCACCCAGGAAACCAAACCGGTAAAAACCTAGTGAGGATTTGACCTAACTATCCTCAAGGTAAACTTGAATCCACTATCTTGAAAGAATCGAAGTTCATACAATAAGACTTACAAGCCCCCAGGCTCGACTTCTTATTGCTACCAACCAGTAGAACTTACTGACATGACTTTCTTGGATTCACCACTAGATACAAACACACCCGCTTGTATTTTCTTTAAGTTTCAATGGCAGCAACCGAGTTGATCATCAAGGTGTAGATAAATCTTCTTCTTGAAAACCCTAAGTTTGTATAAAGAAAAGTTCCTCTAGATCTCACAAGAGATTTACACAAATCGCAATATGAGCAACACTAAAACGTGGCTAGGGTTTGCCTTTTATACTTAGGACAAATTAGAAAGCCCTAAAACGTTTTAAAACAACCAGGGCTGAGTTGGCAAATCTGCAGAAAAAAAACATTTTGCCCGAGCTTCGATCGATCGAGCCTAAGCTTCGATCGATCGAGCCAAGTCGAAATGCATAAAACTTTTCTGCATTAGCTCGATTCCAACTTTACATAAATGCACAACTTTGAGCAAGACTAAAACATTTCTAAACACATTATTTTGATCATGGTTTACCAACAATACATATTAGAGTTCTAAATACATAAATACCTATGTCTTTAGAACCTAACAAACTCCCCCTTTGGCAATCCGTGACAAAACACAACTAGAAGCTCAAAGTTTACAAAATAAAAGCCCTTTACACAAATAATGCTCATAAAATAAATTCAATCCTAACTACTATCCATCAGTTGCAAGTGTAGACAGCAGCTCAATTGAATCAACCTGTATATTTCCTGAAACACTAAACAAAATGCATAACCGCATGTGTGGAAAAAATACAAGTAAACAAATTAAATTCTTGATTGCAAACAACACACAATAAAGACATATATCAATGAATAACTCATAAATATAAATCAATAAAAGTTTGAAACAAGAAACATATAAGGAACCAAAAAAAAAAAAAAACAACACTCCCCCTAACATGAATATCCCATCAAAAACATGGCAAAAGAGCTAAAAAAGTAAAATACAATGTGAAGCACCTAGATATAATCTAAACTCCATAAGGTCCAACCAAAGAAATACTCTCCCCCTGAAAACAAAAACTCTACAAATACTCCCCCTTTTTGTGACGGAATGCCAAAAGGCAAACAAACTCCATCATCAAAAGGGAGGTGGTGTGGAAGAGTGTCTCAACTGCGCCAACTCCGCACGCAAGGCACGGATCTCATCGAGCATGTTCACCAAAATCTGTCCATGAGCCGCCTGAACGGTCAAGATATGATCCAACGAACGTCGAATGTCTGAATCATCCGAAGCAGTCGGTGGAGGAACATCAGTACCAGCAACAGCAGCACCAGACGTCTCAGCATCATTAGCACCTGTAAAAGAGGGATGAGGGGAAACAGCACTAGATGACGCACCCCTAGGACGCGAAGGAATAGCTCGCATGTGAGCAGCCCTCTGTCTAAGAAATGTGGCACCTATGGGAGCAACGACATGAACAGGCTCACCAGACAAGAAACCATCTAGACATAAAAAGAGCAAAATCCTATGAATGAAAATAGGATGAATAAGCGCATGCCCTACGGCAGAACTCTTATGAACCTCGTTCAAAGAATAAAGGAACAGATAAGGGAAACTAATCAATGCACCAAAAACAAAAGCATACTAAAACACACATCACTCTAGAGGAATGGTGTGAAAATGAGAAATAGGCCACAACGAATGACACACTATCCTAAAGAAAAGATAGGCAGTCTCGATAAGCTCAGCGGACGTGATTCAAGGATCAGAACCCCACTAGATAGATGACCCAGTGATGTATGACATGACAACATCTAAAGAGGGCGACTCATCATAGGGATAGTCAGACTCCCGAACAACCGGAACCCCAAGAGCCTCAGCCACTACCCGAGGGGTAATGGTGAACTCGACACCTCGTATCCAACTCCTAACAAAGGTGTTGGAATCATAGACGTGGCAAGAGAGGTTCGAGAAGAACTCTCTAATCAGGTCAGTTGGGGGTGGATAATCTATCTCTAAGAGAGGCAACCAACCTCTAAACTCAAAGTTAGCTCTAATGGCCGGATCAATCTCATCTAAAACCACAGCACACTCAGCCTAAATCTTACGCTTACTATTCAAAGTCTCAAAGGCCTCTCTGCCCTTATCATTCCTAAACACCTTACTCCTAGAGGGAGACTCAGAGGAAGTGGAAGGGGTCCTATGGGCTCTAGTTTTCCTAGGCATGGTGCTAGAATAAGGACCAAAACACAAAGCAAAGGAACAAAGAAAAACAAAAAAAATACCAAGGGCAGCCTGCAAGCTAGCACATAAAAAAAATATAGAACAAAATCTATATGATGCATGAACAATTTAAATGGCATGATGCATGTCCTAATGCAGTGCAATTTAGTCCAAATAAGTTCAAATTCACAAAATTGGCTTGAACATAGAGGTATTAACACAAAAACCCCCCAAATTTGGAAAACCATGTGATCAATTTAAAAGACATTGACTAATTGATCATCTTACAAGATAGATTTTAGAAAATAATGACCAATTACATCAATTGAACAAGATAATTTCATCCATTTAACCCAATTTGAACAAAATCCCCAATTCGGATTAATTACAAACCCTAGAATTTTCAGTTTTTCACAAATCCCCAAATTGATCAAATTAACCAACATATATCATGAATATAACAAAATAGAAGCAAAACCCAATGATCAATTTCAGAAAAAGAGGATTGATTCAACAAAAATCCCAAAAAGAAATAGTTCCGAAAATTCCCTTAAAATGCATGAGTTTATGCATGAAAACAAGAAAATAAATGCAAAAGGAAGGGTATAAGGGTCTTATCGGCCTTGGGAGACAAAAACCTTGCAAAAATTTTAGAGGAAAATGACAAAAAATCCTTAGTGGAGCCTAGCCAAGTCGGAGAGAGAGAGAGAGGAAAGATTGAAAAGTTTGAAAAAGTAAGTTTGAAACAGTCCAATCTAACTTTTTTTTAAAAAACATGATTCACGAATTTTGATCGATCGAAAAACATCCTCGATTGATCCAAACAGACAGAGACTTTAACAAAACAAATTTAAAAAAGTTCGATCGATCGAAACAGTCAGAGGTTCTCTCAAACATATTTAAACAATTTCGATTGATCAAAAAATAGAATGGATCGATCGAAATGGACAGAGGCTCACTAAATTTGAGGAAAAACACAGTTTTTTGAAAAAAATTCAGAATCAACTCAAAGCATTGAAATTTAAGAACAAAATGCATGAGTATGTGATGATGTGATTTTCAAAAAACAAGAATTTTAAGCCCAAATTTCCCAAAAATAAAATTTCTTGCATTCTCCATAAATTTTCAAGCAAGAAATTAATTTTGCAAAAAATTCATTGTATTTGCAAAACTTGGTTGGTCAGACCATAAACACACACAATAACATGTACAAAGTTTAGCAAAGAGTAACTCGTGTAGTGTATGCAACTAGCAAAAGTTTGAGATACATGTGAGGTGATATGTGAATAGCAATCAATCACAAAGTCTACAAAATCCATCACAAAGAATTTAAAAGAGACTATCACCTAAAGAGTTACATCATATAACTCCCATATCTCCTACATCATAAGCTTGCAATCATGTAAGTTTCTTGAATTTATGCCTCATAATATACACACCAATTTTAAGTCACGTGATTTTGGCATCAAGCCTAATAGTATACATCAATTTTAAGTATTAAGTAATTTAAACCGAGTCTTCACCTTATGTTCTTTTCATGCATGTCCTACACTTTCTCGAGCACAAAATCTTATGATATGCACTAAGGTGTTCATGATTAGCTAGTGAATAGTGGTGAGATGGTTATTTATGCCTTTCTCTAAAAGTTCAAGTCTGACAGTCAAAAACATATGACTTCAAGATTAAGACAAAGTAATCAAAAACCATAAACATCTTTCCCACACAACATGCACTACAAAGGTTCAACTAGTAAAGTGCAATAAGTAAGCTCATCAAAGCTAGATAAGGTACAAACGACATGTTATGTGAAAATAAATTGACCAACCTTGTTCTTCAAAAACCAAGAAGAATAATACAAAACACAATTTGCTTCCCTTTTTTTTTTTAATTAAAAAAAATAAACACCTAGAATGAAATGCATAAATGTTATGCAATGCAAATCCTAGAAAACAAAAAACAAAACCAAAGAACAAAAGTCACAAAGGGTAGAGCAATGAAGCACAAGGACCATGTTAGAAAGACTCAGTTAGTTCGAGTCTTTTGCATCCAAAACCTTTTAGATGTACCATGAGCATTGGAGTTCTTATTCACATGGGAATGATTACCAACTCCAGGATTGGAATAAAGGTTTAAAGTTTTTACCAATTCACCAATAAGTACCATAGGATCTTGTGCTTGAGGCATAAGTACTTTTGGTTTGTTTGCTCTCTTTGTAGCTTGCAGCTTGTAACAGTTAGGACGTATGTGTCCAGACTTTCCACAAAAGTGACAAACCCATGCAGGCTTATCATGTGTCTTGTCCTTAGATAGGGTAGGCTTCTTAGACTTAGACTCTTTCAGATTAACCTTAATCTTCCTAGATGATGAAACTCCCATGGGTTTGACAACCTCATTCACAGGACGTTTGACAATTTCACTCACTATCTCACTCACAGAAGGTTCAGAAGAAGATGAAGGGACAAAGTTTGTGGAATGGGGAGCAAACACAGAGATGATTTCAACATAACCTAAACCGGATTTGTCAGAAGGAGACTTTTGAACACTCAACATTTGATCAAGTTTAGAACTAGCAGATCTAACAACCGATAAATCAAGTTCCAAAGATTTAACTTTATCAAGAAAAAGCATATTCTCAGTTTTCACATTGTTCAAAAGTTCAATAGCATCAAACAGTTTTACAAGCAAATTCTTCTTATCAAGCTCAAGAGATTCAATTTTCTTCAGGCCAAGTTCAACATTCATAGCATCATTTGCAGCAACTTTGTAAAGTTTATTATAGGCCTCTTGAAGATTTGCATCCTCAGAGAGTTCCCCATCAGAAGGGTTCTCTTCAACAAATATGCTCTCATTGACTATAGCAGTAGCAGTGAAAGAAATGAAGTTTCCATCCTCATCACAATCAGACTCATTATCTGAAACTTCACCATCACTAAGGGTTACAGCCATAGCTTTACCCTTAGACTTCAAATAGGTAGGACATTCAGATTTCATGTGACCATACCCTTGACATCTAAAACACTGAGAACCCAAAGAATTATTAGAAAATTGACCTACTTTTTCTCTAGGTTTATCATTATTGTTAACCTTAATGGGATCATGCTTCCTAAAATTTCTAGGTTTAGCAGTGATCGTGCCTCTTGCCTTTCTGTTACTATTCCTGAGAAAGTTTCTAAAATTCTTGGCAAGGTAAGCAATCTCTGTAGCAGAGAGCTCATCATCAAATCCACCACCTTCAACATCATAACATCATCAACTGACTTAAGAGTCATTGATTTGGATTTGGTAGTTTTGGGTAAATCCAACTCATAAGATTGAAGAAATCCTACAAGTTCATCAACAGGGATGGAGTCCACATCCTTACTTTCAATAATGGCAGTCACCTTGGGTCTAAAGTCTTCAGTTAAAGATCTAAGAATCTTCCTAACAATTTTAGGTTGATCATAGATTTCACCCAAGTTAAAAGCAGAACTAACAATGTCATTCAATTTAGCATAGAATTCATCAAAAGATTCATCATTAGACATCCTAAATACTTTCAAATTTAGAAGTCAATTGCTGCAATTTATTGATTTTAACAGTCTTTGTGCCTTCATGCACAGTCTGGAGGATATTCCAAGCAATATAAGCAACCTCAACATTAGAGATTCTCTTAAATTTCTCCATAGAAACAGCGTTAAAAATAGCATTCATAGCCTTGCTATTAAATGCAGTTGCTTCTTTTTGAGAAGTTTCCCACTCACTAACAAGAGTAGTGGGCTTCTCCCATCCGTATTCAACGGAGTTCCACACTCTCTCATCAATAGATTTCAGGAATGCTTTCATCCTCACTTTCCAATAAGCATAATTATTCTCATCAAAGTGAGGAGGAATGACTAGAGAGTATCCGTGTTCCATGACAACAGGAGTTAAGGATCAACTCAGTGATCAAAAGATCAACAACAAAAGAGCAACCCGTTCTGATACCACTTAATGGTTTTCAAATCCTTTAAAACAATTGATTTAATCTAGATAATTAGCCAAGTTGTTACTTAGTTCAATTTAACAAATCTAGGTTATCACAATAACAAAGATCATATCATGCAAAGCAGTGGAAAGATAAATAACACAAGATATGATCACCCAAGAAACCAAACCGGTAAAAACCTGGTGAGGATTTGACCTAGCTATCCTCAAGGTAAACTTGAATCCACTATCTTGAAAGAATCGAAGTTCATAAAATAAGACTTACAAGTCCCCACGCTCGACTTCTTATTGCTACCAACCAGTAGAACTTACTGACACAACCACGTGCAAACTCCGAATCCACGAACTCCTTCTTTCTTGGATGCACCACCAGATACAAGCATACCCGCTTATGTTTTCTTTAAGCTTCAATGGCAGCAACCGAGTTGATCATCAAGGTGTAGATCAATCTTTTCCTTGAAAACTCTAAGTTTGTGTAAAGGAAAGCTCCTCTAGATCTCACAAGAGATTTACACAAACCGCAATATGAGCAACACTAAAACGTGGCTAGGGTTTGCCTTTTATATTTAGGACAAATTATAAAACCCTAAAACGTTTTAAAACAACTAGGACTGAGTTGGAAAATCTGCAGAAAAAAAACATTATGCCCGAGCTTTGATTGATTGAGCCTAAGTTTCGATCGATAAAGCCAGGCTGAAATGCATAAAACTTTTCTGCATTAGCTCGATTCCAACTTTATATAAATGCACAACTTTGAGCAAGACTAAAACACTTCTAAACACATTGTTTTGATCATGGTTTGCCAACAATACATATTAGAGTTCTAAATACATAAATACCTAAGTTTTTAGAACCTAACATATATATATATATATACATTGGTTTGGATGCAGCTGCCTTTTAGTTATATGCACGCAAATTGTTTGATAAAATAGGTAAGTGTTATCGTAGGCAATAGTTAATGTAGAAGCCACAAACTATTTTTCATGTTCTCATATTGTAAATTGCAGCAATACACAATAAATATGGTCTATGATAGAGGTAACATTGTAAATTGCTTCAAATAAACATTATTTTGGTTTTGCTTTCTTTTTTATAATGTCTATGGTTTGCTTAACTTGATAATTTTGTCACTAAACCAAGAACAAAATAAGAAAACAAGACAAAAAAAATTCTGCAGCTATGAAATTTATATTAACTGATGCCTATTTTGCAACATTTTGATTTTGTATGTGTGAGTGATGTTAGAAGATTTCAAAACATTTAAGAATAAATTGGTTAGTTGTAGACTACAAAAGGGAAATGAGAGATAAATCATGGCATAAAGGGTCACGAGTTAATCATTGATCCTATGTGCCACATGGCTTTGATGGCCTTGATTGCTGCTGAATTTCCCATAGGTCTCAATAGGAAAAGGTAAAGAATCACTTTGATCTTTGAATTAATATTTTGATTTATTCTCATCACATTTGTTTCTTTCCTTTCCTTTTTCAATTTTATTTTAATTTATGATTATATGTAGGTAAGACAAGTGGATGATGTTGGGAAATAGATAATGTATGTTTGTTGCCAAGATATGTATTTTGATAAACTAATTATATGATATGTATTATGATATTAGGAAATAGGTCTTTACCTTTCACTTATCATTCTTTGTCTAATTGTATTTAAACAAAAAATTAATAGACAAAGCTCTCTAATTTTAGTTATTTAACTTTTGTAGGAATTTGTAGAAGATGAAGAATGCATCATCTAATTGAGTGGGTGCTGATCATTGTGGTGACAATTGGGAATAGATGTTGTGCATCAATTTAGATGTGACTATCATGTATGTTTAACTCTTTAATGTTTTTATTGTTAGCTTTTCAATTCTTTCTGGTGTGTGTATATATATTACAAGTCAATTCTTTCATTTATTATTATTATTATTAGTAGTGTGACTGTTATTTATTCCAACGGTACTATAAGCATGAATTTTATAGAAAGATATATAGCAAAATCTGCCAATTGTTTGAAATACAAACTCTTTTGGTCATCGATCTGCACTTTGCCACTTCTTTTTATCATAAATCAAACATTAACTTTCTAAATACTGTATTTGTACTTTTTCTTTCCTATAAATTGGTTGAGTGACTATACTCAGTAATTAGTTTATTATCATATGTGTATTAAAGATGGATTGTGGGTTAAGGACAAGGTTTTGGACTGCGTTTTAGGATCATTATATCTAATTATATTTATTTAAAATACGTGGAATTATATTTATATAGATCAGAATTGCTGATACCCAAAGTGTACTAAATTAAGATTATAAGGCTAATATAAGGGGGCTCAACTCCATGTTTCAATGAATTCTATGAGAGAGAGTGTCGATGCCTTAATGAAGTTCTTACTTCTTTCAATTGAATGTCCAAAACCACCACAAAATTGGGTTGTTACTTCTAATAGTTGGAGAAGAACCCTGTTTTGCACAGCCAAAGAGATTGATAATGGGCTAAGTGTTTTGCCTAGACATGACTCACAATGCGACCTTGACTCTACTATATATAGTTAAAATATTACTGAGGATGCTTGATGAGATCAATGACTTGGTTAGAAACTTCATATGAAAAGTGATAGGTTCAGTGAATTTGATATGTACAACATACGCCTGCAGTTAATTGGTTCATGATCAAATGATGGTAGGGAAAAAAATATGTCTACTTGGTCTAAAGTTTCAGCTATAATTGTAGGCGATTTTAGTAATGCAACATATCCACCGTTTGTATAATAATATATGTACAACATTTTTCAAAATCATCTTATATAAAGCTTATATAGCATTATTCACGCATCATGTAGGCAACCTGCTAGTAGTTATTAATTAGGGAACATTGATAACCTTGTAACTTCTTCTACTTTCTAAGCCAAATAAAGTCCTAATGTTGAGGGGGGTAATCTACTGAAATATTAGGTATTATTCTACAATAAATATTAAAGAATAACGACAAAGATGTATGATTTATATAATGGAATTATCATACATCTAAGACCAAAAAATCACAAAGTATGCAATTGGAGCTGAACATTCAACAGTTACCATCCAAGAAAAAAGAATAAAAAAAAGAAAAATCTTCATGTTTGGCTGGTATATGCCAATTATTAACAGGGCATGGCTACATCATATAGCACAATTAATGAAAAGGTTAAAGCCAACGCTTCATTTTCCTATCAAAGATGCGAGGTCTGTAGGTTGAAATGGCCATGACAACAAGAAGGGGGAACTGCATCAATACAAAAAGGGTGACAGGAATACTAGCCAAAAAAATGACAGGAAGTAAAATCCATGATTGTCCACGTAGCATAAGTAAAAGTGCAGCAGAAAAGGCTATTATCATGGCTGGAATAGAGAACAAAAGGGTAAAAAGGCCTATTATCATTTTTGTAGGCAAGGACTTAAGGAAATCTTCTTCTGCATAACGAGATGTGAAGATTCCCAAAAACATCAAAACTGAAGTTGTGGAAGAAAAGAGTGAGAGAGCAACGGATACTATAAAGACCATAAATAATTTTTCATTAATGAAAATTGGGAAGCCTTTATTTTGGTCATTACCACCTGGAACCGTAAATGCTGCAGCAAACATAATGGTAACAATGAGAGCACCCACTACCGTACAAGAAGATACTGTGTCCTTCATCCATTTCTCTCCCCTGCTCATCATGTCTTCATGGTTTTTTGTAAACAATTGTCGGGGAGTCAAACCCTCATTGTTTAAAGATACACGAATCTTGGTAGGGACAATGCTCTCCACCTCCTACGTTTGATAAAAAAGACTTAGAAACCAAATATTTAATATAGTAGCATTAGAAAAGATAGAAATTTACCTCATTGTGAAGGAAAAGTAAAGATTAACATTAATATTTAATAGTTCCATAAATATCATTAACTATAATTCATATCATATATATCCATATGACTATATATATATTGACAAATTTTACAGTTCAAGGTTTATTTTTAGTAGACGACTACTCGATACTTTTGCTCTCTTATTTCTTTGTGTTTGAAGGTTGAACTCCCTATGGTCTAACACCCCTCCTTTCTCTTCTCATTGTTGAAGCCCACTCCCTTTTCTCATTCTCTCTTTCTTCCCTTCTTCTGCCGGCAACGACAAAAATGATGATTCGTCCCTTAAAAAAGAAAACATTACTACATAGCTCAACTTATCATTGTAAAACTCAAATTTGGACTTTGAAGTTTGATTGCTTTAGGTTGCTTTTGGAAGGACTGTAGGTTTTAGCCTGCTATTTTTTAGATTCAACTCTGTCCATCTATACTTTCTCAAAAAAAAAAAAAAAAAAAAACTCTATCCATCTATAAAGATTTATCATTTGAGTTCTACTTTTGTCTCTGTTCTTCGGTTTGCAATATTCCTGCCAAATGTGGACAATCTTTCTCTGCACCACATCCACTGGGATCCAAAACCATGACTGGCCTCCAAATCTATGCCCAATTATTTCAATTAGTCTTCTCAAAGAGTAAATTTTTTTTGGCACAAATGGTGATAGATAGAGAACTTACAACAAAGTTAGAAGTAAGCAAGGGATGGCTTAGATAGAAACACCCATTTGCTGCTGGGTGAAAGGTCAGCACTAATGGTGGAAATCCTTTTTCAAAAGTTAGGAATAGCAAAAGGAGATCAGTACCCTTTGGTAGTTCTTCACCGCATGTAAAGAGAGGTCAGTCTTATCACCCTCAAAATGTTTTACAAAATGCATGAGCCAAACCGAAAAAGGGCTTAGGCTAAGCCTCGGGGATTTGAGGTAGGTGTAGATCACATACCATTAAATTTAAGAAACTTATACTTTTTCTATTTTCTGAGTAATGATATTCATGAAAATAAAATATCTTTTTTTGTTTGTTGCACTATAAGAAACTTGGTGGTGTTTTAATGTGGTAGGTATAATTCTACGATCAAATAATAGGTCTCTAATACCCTGAAAGTGACATATGCTGCCAATGATATTTGAGTTTGTATCATGTATGTATAACCAATAGTCCTTCTCATGTAACAATATTTGTGGTATAGGAAGTTTAGGGATAAATATGTAAAGGCAGAAGGTAAAGAGCAGAAGCAAGAGCAGCACAAAAGCCATAAAACGACTTGTAGTTCAGTATAAGATTTGTAAAACTACGTGTAGTTTAGTATATAGCATTAGTGGCTAAGTTAGTTGTGATTATTTCATTAGAAAGTTAGTTAGGTTAGCCTAAATCCCGCTGGTTAGTTAGAGGTGGTTAGCTACATTGTGTATAAATATCTAAATCATGCAATCTATTATTAGTGTGTGATAATACAAAATATTCAATTCTTGGATTCTCTCAATTCTCTCAATAGAATCCATTTCTCTTTTCATGGTATCAGAGCCAACAATGGAGTAAACTCCGAGTTCAACTTCCCTTGCTACAAGCTCAAGCACAAGTACACACACTACAATTTCTACTCATTGGGTTAACCCTTCACTACTGATTATGTCTAACATGGCGAGCATGATGAAAGTGAAGCTAGATTACAACAACTATTTGGTTTGGAGACACCAAGTTGAGGTGATTTTGGAAACTTACTCAATGATTAGCTTCATTGAAGATAATCTTGAATTTCCAGATCCTTTCCTTAAAGATAGCTCAGGGAATTATACCACTGAAGCTAATCCTAAGTATATTCAATGGAGGAATCGTGAACAAGCACTGTTCACATTTATTAATTCTACTCTCTCTCTCCATCAATTTTGGCTCTCGCAGTTGGCCAGAAATCTGGTAAAGGAGTTTGGAAGATCCTAGAGAAATGTTTTGCTTTAGTTTCTCGATCTCACATTCTCAGCTTAAGGAATGAATTGATGAGCCTCAAGAAAGGTTCAAAGAGTATGAACACTTTCTTTCAACAAATCAAAGGAATTCTTGATAAACTTGGTGCTGCGGCAGTTTGTGTTGATGAGGAGGAGCTTATTCATTTAGCTCTTGAAGCTTTGCCTTAAGATTATGATGCCTTTTGTTCAGCCATACGAATTAAAAATGATGTAGTTACTCTTGAAGAGTTGAACACTTTGCTAAATGCTGAAGAAAGATCAATCAAGAAAATGTCTGATCTTTGAGATTCTTCCTCATTTGCTATGGTAGTTAATCAATTCAATCATCCTTCAACAGAGGAAGAGGAAAGAATGGCAAACAAAAGTGGTCGTGGTAATGGAAGAGGTAACAACAATGGCCAATTCTTTGGTGGTCAATCTACTTAATTTCCTACTAGTCAGTCTCAATTCTTTGGCTAATCCTACAATGGTTAAGATCAGTTTTCCCCTTCACAGTCTCAATCTAAGTCTAATTTTCAACAAGATCAAAGACCTGTTTGTTAGATCTGTGGTAAGAATGGTCACACTGCTTTGGATTATTACCATCGTATGAATTTTGCATATCAAGGGAGACACCTTCCAGCTGAGCTTGCATCAATGGTTGCAAGTTCAATGATTGCAAACTTTGGCTCTCATCCAAACCAAAATTAGCTCACTGACAATAGTGCTTCTGATCACATTACACCAGACTTGTCTCAGCTCTCTCTTCATCAACAAACTACATCTAATGAGACTGTCACAGTGGGCAACGGACAAGATTTAACTGTCACTCATATTGGTAATGGTAAGCTTCTCACTCCATTTCACAATTTCAATATTAATAACATTCTTAGGGTACTACAGATTGCTTCAAACTTACTTTCAGTGCATAAAATTTTTCTACAAAATAATGCCTTTTGTTATTTTGATGTCCATCAATTCTCAATTCAGGATTTACCTACGGGGTAAGGGGAAGGTCCTATACAAAGGGTTGAGTAAAGATGGTGTTTATCCCATTCCACCCAAGTACTACTATTTATCTTCTTAATAGGATTCCATCTTCTATTCTTAATTTTGTGTCTCATTGGCAGAAGTTTTATCTTAAGAAGCCTCCTCTTCAGGCTTTAAAAGTCTTTGGTTGTTCTCGTTTTCCTTTTTTGAAGCCTTACTCTTCTCATAAATTTGATCCTAAGTCTAGATTGTGTCTTCTTCCCCTTCTTCACCTCTTCTTGCTGTTAGAAATACTAAATGATTGTATTGTATTTCTCAAGTAATAGAATATACATAAGTGCCTTTATATAGGAGGTAGAGTGTGTAGTACAAGTAAATAAGGTGGGCCTAAAGCCCACATACCCTAATACACGTTAACAGCCCCCCTCAAACTCAAGGTGGATGTGAGACCAACTTGAGGTTGTCAACCAAAGTGCGAAGACGTCCCTTAGGATGTGACTTGGTGAAGATATCTGCAAGTTGATCTTTAGAAGAAACTGAGATCAGCTTGAGAGCACCATGGACAAGATGATAACGGATAAAATGACAATCGATCTCGATGTGTTTCGTCCGTTCATGGAAGACATCATTGTGAGCAATATGAATGGCACTCTGGTTGTCACAATAAAGAGAAGTAGCAGAAGATGTGGATACACCTAAGTTTTTGAGAAGCTACCGTAGTCAAAGGAGCTCAGATGTGGTATCAGTAAGGGCATGATATTCTGTTTCAATACTGGAGTGGGCCACATGAGTTTGTTTCTTACTTTGCCAAGAAATCAGAGAAGAACCAAGAAGAAAGCAATAACCAGTGGTGGACCTACGATCAGTGGGATCTCCTTCCCAATCAGCATCAGAAAATGCACGGAGAACAATAGGAGACTGAGTAGAGTAGAAAAGACCGTGGAAGAGAGTGCCCTTTAGGTATCGAAGAATGTGCAGAACAGCAACATAGTGAGTCGATCGTGGAGCAGACAGATACTGACTCACCTAGTGAACAGCATAGGAAATGTCTGGATGAGTGGCAATGAGATAAACTAGGCTGCCAATCAAGCGTCTGTAAAGAGAGGGATTAGACAATGGTTTCCTCCCTGACGAAGTTAGATGCGCATTAAGCTCAACTAGAGTGTCAACAATCTTGCTATCAGTGAGTCCAGCTCGAGACAAGAGTTCAGAGGCATACTTGGCTTGAGTAATATAAAGTCCATCTGTAGAATAAGTGATTTCAAGACCCAAGAAGCAACTGAGATGTCCAAGATCTTTCATCTCAAACTGCTGACTAAGAAAACCCTTGAGTTCTTGAATGCCACTAAGGTCATCACCAGTTATGATCATATCATCCACATACAGGAAAAGTAAAATAGTGTCTTTGTCAGTGCGACAAAGAAATAAGGCAGAATCATAATGACTGGCCATGTAACCTAAGCGAGAGATGGTAGAGCTGAATTTGGCAAACCAAGCTCGTGGATCTTGTTTAAGGCCATAAAGAGCACGCCGAAAGTAACAAACCTTATTTGATTCAACAGAGAGACCAGGAGGAGGTTGCATATAAACTTCTTCACTTAAATCCCCATTAAGGAATGCATTTTTGACATCCATCTGAAAAATGTCCCATTTTCTAGCAGCAGCAACAGCTAAGAGAGCTTGAACAGATGAGATACGAGCAACCGAAGTAAAGGTCTCTTCATAATCAATCTCATACTCTTGTGTAAAACCTTTTGCAACAAGATGAGCTTTTTAGCGCTCAATGGATCCATCAGAGTGAGTCTTAATCTTATAAATCCACTTACAACCAACCACAGATTTCCCAGAGGAGAGAGTCACCAAATCCCAAGTATGGCTTTTAGATACTGCATCAAGTTCCTCTTTCATTGCAATCTGCCACAAAGGGTCAGTGGAAGTCTCACGATAGGTGTGAAGCTCATGCAGTGTAGCAAGGGCAGTGTAACAATGATAATCAAGTAAATGTGTAGGAATGGATCTTACCCGAGTTGAGTGATGAGATGGAATGTCTTGTGCAAGATCTTCAAGCGAAGCAGGAGTAATGGACCCAAGCTCAGGGTTGGGTAGCTCGTCTTCAACCTGTGCATCTTCCACCTGTTCATTAAAAGGTGAACTAGGAAAGAGAAGTCTATAGGAGGATCAGGAGCAACTACAGGAGGATCATGAGCAGTTATAGAAGGAATACGTGCCTCATCTGGAAAAAGATCTAAAATAGAGGAGGAAGATAGGGAGGCACGTAAGTGAGAGAGCTCGACAAAGGAGCGATGTTCCCAAAAGACAACATTGTGGGAGATACGAAGACGATGAGAGACAAGATCATAACACCGATACCCCTTTTGAGCTTCGCCGTAGCCAAGAAAACAACAAAGTCTTGACCGTGGCTCAAGTTTGTTATACTCATATGGCTGAAGAAGAACGAAACAAGCAGAACCGAAGGAGCGAAGGTGGTGATAGTCTGGAGGTGACCCAAAAAGGCGCTCATATGGAGTTTGATTTTGAATAACAGGACTTGAAATGCAATTAATAGCATGAACAGCATGAAGGGCAGCTTCACCCCAAAAAGGAGCAGGAACTTTGGCAGAGAAAAGAAGAGCACGAACAGTGTCAAGAATATGACGAAGTTTTTGTTCGGCTCTACCATTTTACTGAGAGGTACCTGGACAAGTTAGTTGATGAACAGTGCCATAGGAATGCAAAACAGCTTGGAAAGCATATTGAGTGTACTCAAGAGCATTATCAGATCGAAAAATTTTGATACGCTTGAAAAATTGAGTTTCAACCATTTTTGCAAAATTAGAATATACTTGTAATAACTCAGAACGATATTTCATATTAAAAATCCAGCTATAACGAGAGTAATCATCAACAAAGACAATAAAATATCGAGACCCACCAATACTAGAGACAGAGGAAGGCCCTCAAACATCAGAATGAATAAGGTCAAAGATATCAGTAGATATTGATTCACTAGTATTGAAAGGCAAAGCTAGTTGTTTTCCTAACTGACATAAAACACAATCAAAATTTTCTGTAGACACTGAACCTAACAAACCTCTAGAAGCCAATTGTTGTACTCGAGAGGAAGATGCGTGACCAAGTCGAGCATGCCAAAGTGCAAGGGAAGGAGTAAAAGAAACTGCAACAACAGAAACAGGAGCAATAAGTGGAAGACGAAAGTTGTCCATGAGAAACATACACCCAACTCTGGCATCGGTCCCAAGCTCCTGTCCCGTCCTTGGATCTTGCACAATACACCCAGAATAATCAAAGACAATGCGATAACCTAACTCAGCTAATTGTCCCACAAAAAATAAATTGTAAGAAAGGTCAGAAACATTAAAAACACCAGGAACCGAGAGATTGGAGGTCGAAACGGAACCTATATTATGACCAGACATAGTGGAACCATTTGCTGTGTGAATATTAAGAGGGTGTGGTGCAGGTTTAAGTTTAGAAAATAAGGACGAGTGAGGAGTCATGTGATTGCAACAAGCAGAATCCATAAGCCAAGAGGAAGGAGACATACTAGATAAAGCTGAGAGAGAAGAGGAATAAGATGTATTACCAACCATACGAATGACATTGGCGATGATATTTTTAAGGTCATTTGTGGACATGGTGAAAGTGCGTCCTGAAGACTTAGACTGTGCAGATATGAGAGCCATTGGTTGGACACTCTCAATGTTAGTAACAGTAGCAGCGGAAATTGACACAGCCAATTTGTTACGATGATAGCAAGTCTTAATATTGTAGCTAAAGCGTTTGCAAAAATTGCAAAAACATTTGCTGGATTGTCGGCGACGATTATTGCAACAAGAAGAAAACCTGTCCTTATTTTTTATTTAGAAGTAAAATATGCAGAAATGGACTGCAAAAATGAAATCTACGCGAAAAACTGGATAAGGAGCACCTGAACTGCAAAAAGTCAACTCTGAGAAAAGTCAACGATCAACGGTCAAAGTCAAAGTCAACGGTCAATCACAATGATGACGTCAGCAGGATGACGTAAGCTGAAGACCTCAGCTAGGGCTGATGTGTAATGATGACGTCAGCGATGACGTCAGCAGGTGCACAGCAGCGCGTGGAGTGCGTGAGTCAATCCTGGCCGGAACTTTGGTCGGCGCGTGAAGAGTCCGATGAGGCTGATTTTTCTCCGGTTATGTAGATCGGAGAAAGACGATTCCAATGACGGCGACGGTGAGTTGATCGAAGCAATACTGATGGCACGTGAGGCGCGTGGACAAGATGCGGAATCTCTGATCGGCGCGTGGAAGCGCGTGAATGGTCAGCTGATGATGATTCCAGCGGCTTTGTGTAGATCGGTTGAAGATCTACCCAATGTTAGGTCTTATGTCTTAATCGGAGATTCGGTGTGGAAGATCCGACGGAAGCAGTGATCTTGGTGGCGGTAATCGAGCTTCTGGTGGTGAAGATTCAACCTTTGCACCTCTGACGGCGGTGGAGCAGTCAAGAGAGGGCACGGAAAAGGTTTACTGACCGATGAAGTCGAGGCAGCGGAAAATACCAACGAAGACAGGACTGCATGACATAAGAAAATTAGAGTAATGGCCCTGATACCATGTTAGAAATACTGAATGATTGTATTGTATTTCTCAAGTAATAGAATATACATAAATGCCTTTACATAGGAGGCAGAGTGTGCAGTACAAGTAAACAAGGTGGGTATAAAGCTCACATACCCTAATACACGTTAACACTTGCTTTTAATCCTTGGTTGGCTACTTTGCTTCCTTTGTCTATTTTGTCTACCTCTAATTCTTCTATTCCTATGTCATGTTCTCCTTCTTCTATTGACACTGCTTCTTCTCCTGTTCTTGACACTACTCCTGCTATTGTCCCTAATGTGTCTCCACTTATTTATGCTTGTACTGTTTCTACCAATACTCTTCCCATGCTTACCAGGTCTAAGAATGGTATTTTTAAGCCCAAAGCCTATGTTGTTCAGGCTAACTATGCTGTTACTGAACCCCTTCTTATGTTGTGGCCTCCAAGTTTTCTCATTGGGTTGAAGCAATGGACTCGGAATTCACTAGCCTTCAACAACAGCATACCTAGTCTCTTGTTCCTCTACCTTATGGCAAGAATATGGTTGGCTGTAAATGGGTTTTTAAGATCAAGAGGGATAGCATTGGCAATATTGCTAGGTATAAAACAAGGTTAATGGCCAAGACTTGCAACTATATGGTTTGGATTAAGTAGAAACTTTTAGTCTTGTTGTAAATCTAGTTATTGTCAGGACTTTTCTTACTTTGGCAGTGCAATTTGGCTGGTTTCTAAAGAAATTGGATGTATCCGATGCTTTTCTTCATGGGGTATTACAAGAAGAGGTCTATATGTGTCAACCCCTGGCTACAAGGACAGTTCAAGACCTTACCATGTGTGTCTATTACATAAAGCTATCTATGGTTTTAAGAAAGCCCCTAGGGCCTAGTTTGATAGCTTTACCACTGGCAATAATTCTTCCTTTATTATTGAGATTGTGAGTTAGCTTGGTTCTTCTTTTGCTCTTAAGGATCTTGTTTGCTTGAATTACTTCCTTGGGCTTCAGATTGAGTACATAGATTCTGATTTTTTTGTTCATCAGTCAAAGTATGCTTAGGATTTGCTTACCAAGTTTAACATGCTTGACTACAAGCCTTGCTCTAATCCTTGTGCCTTAAATCATCATTTTGTTCCAGCTCATAGTCCTTTACTCACTGATCCTACTGCCTAAAGAAGTTTGGTTAGGGCACTCTAGCATATGACCTTTACCAGACTTGATTTGTCAATTTATGAGCAAGCCTACTCAGCATAATTTCATTGCAGCTAAAAGGATCCTCAGGTATTTGAAAGGGTCTTTGCATATGGGAATTCATTTTCAAGCTGGTCCTTTGTCTCTTTCTGCCTATTGTGATGCAGATTGGGCTGGAGATCCTATAGATAGGAGTTCCATCACTGGTATGGTTGTGTTTTTGGGTGGTTCTCCTATTATCTGGTCTGCTAAGAAGCAGCCTACAGTTTCAAGATCATCTACAGAGGCTAAATACAGATCTTTAGCTATAACTACTGCTGAACTTTATTGGTTGAGGATTTTTGCTTAAAGATCTTGGTGTTTACTTATATCATCCTGCAATTTTGTGGTGTGATAATGTTTTTGCTCTTGCTTTAGTTTCTAATCCTATTTTTCATGCCCGTTCTAAGCATATAGAGGTTGATTATCATTTTATTAGGGAAAAGCTTTTAAACAAGGATCTTGTGGTTAAGTATATTTCTACATCAGATTAGTTGGCTGATGTATTCACCAAGTCTCTTCCTTCTCCTCAGTTTCATTTTCTTGTTCACAAAATCATGGGAGTCCCTCCCCTTTGTCTGAGGGGGGATGTAAAGGCAGAAGGTAAAGAGTAGAAGAAAGAGTAGCAAAAAGAGCTGAAAACGACATGTAGTTCAGTATAAGATTTGTCAAACTACGTGTAATTTAGTACATAGCATTAGTTGCTAAGTTAGTTGTGATTAGCGGCCATGTTTACAGCTGTGATTAGTTCATTAGAAAGTTAATTTAGCTTAAATGCCGCTGGTTAGGTAGAGGTGGTTAGCTACATTGTGTATAAATATCTAAATCATGTAATCTATTATTAGTGTGTGATAATAAAAAATATTCAATTCTGGGATTCTCTCAATTCTCTCTCTAGAATCTGTTTCTCTTTTCAAAATATACACATTTACTCTAGCCGACCCTATAGACATACTGAGTTGTCTAGTTTTAGTTTTGGCAGAGAGACCAAGTTGCGTCATTCTAAGAGGCGTCCCCCAAAGTCATACATAAAGAAACTTTCCCTGCCCGATCTTGATTCATTTTGTACCTTTCTAAATGAAGCTAGAAAGTTCAAAGATACTAGGAAGGACTATTTGTGACTGCAGTACAATAGCTAAAAGTGAGCATTATAGTTAACCAGAGTCAATCAGTACACTCCACTTGAAGTACAAACATCTGGTAGGCCAGTTAATGTGTGAAGAGTACAAAACTACCTTTTTTTTTTTCTTTTTTTTTTTTTAATGTTGGTAGAGCCAAGGACCAATACACATTAGAAGAGAATATAGAAGCATTTCTTAGAATCATGTGATTTACTAATTCTTCAAATCTTAATAGAGCAAACTTGGTGTGGCAAAATGCCCTCACAGCATTCATACTATAGGGCTTTAAGCGTGAAAAATGATGGATTTGATCATTTATATTGCATATCAAGTAGTTAGTGCGTACTTATGTTGAAATTTCTGTTGGGTTCTAAGACTTTAGGTTTAAATATATTAGAACTTCATTTTGTAATGTTAGCAAACTATGATCAAAATGTTTCAAAATATTTGTGACTGTAGTACAATAGCTAAAAGTGAGCATTATAGTTAACCAGAGTCAATCAGTACACTCCACTTGAAGTACAAACATCTGGTAGGCCAGTTAATAAGTGAAGAGTACAAAATTACAATTTTTTTTTTTTTTTTTTTATGTTGGTAGAGCCAAGGACCAATACACATTAGAAGAGAATATAGAAGCATTTCTTAGAATCATGTGATTTACTAATTCTTCAAATCTTAATAGAGTAAACTTGGTGTGGCAAAATGCCCTCACAGCATTCATACTATAGGGCTTTAAGCGTGAAAAATGATGGATTTGATCATTTATATTGCATATCAAGTAGTTAGTGCATACTTATGTTGAAATTTCTGTTGGGTTCTAAGACTTTAGGTTTAAATGTATTAGAACTTCATTTTGTAATGTTGGCAAACCATGATCAAAATGTTTAGTCTTGTTTTAGACTTGCTCAAAGTATGATTATATGTAAAGTTGGAATCAAGTGTATTGCAGGATTTACTGTGTAAATTTGCCTAGCTCGATTGATAAAAAATTAGACTCGATCAATCGAAACTCGTGCAGATTGTTTTTCGGCAGAATTTTCCAACTCAGCCCAAGCTCATTTAACGTGTAGGGTTTTATGTTTTGCCTTAAGTATAAAAGGAAAAACCCTAACCACGTTTTGTAATTGTTGCAGTTGTTATTTATGTTGTGTATGTGAATCTCTTGTGAAATCTTGAGGTGTTTACCTTCACATATACTTAGGGTTATCAAGAATTAAGATTATGTCAAGAACTTGATGATCGGTTCAGTTGCTGCATAAAGAGCTTAAAGAAAACACAAGTGGGAGTACTTGTGGATGCTGTGGATTTGAGAAAGAAGTAGTCCATGGACTTGGAGTTGTCACGTGGTTATGGTAGTAAGTTTCCTACTCGAGGTGGCAATAGGATGTTAGCAGTCTAAGTCGCTATTATGTAAACTTCAATTTTTTCATAGTGGATCTGTTTTACCTTGAGGATAGTTAGGTTAAATCATCTCCAAGTTTTTTACTAGTTTGGTTTTTCTAGGTTATCATATCGTTGTGTTATTTATTTTCCGCATTGTTTTCAATGACATGATTTATATGTGTTAACCTAGATTTTCATAATTTATCTAAGTTAATCACTTGGCTAAATAACTAGGTTAATCTGGTTGTGTTTAGGGGTCTAAAAATGTGCAAGTTGTATCAGAGTGGATTAGCTCTAGTGTTTAGATCCTTTGATCTAAGAGTTGATCCTTGATCCCTGTTGTCATGGAACACGGTCACTCTTTTGTGATCCCACCTCACTTTAATGGGAATAACTATGCCTACTAGAAAGTAAGGATGAAAGCATTCCTGAAATCTATTAATAAGAGAGTATGAAACTCCATTGAATACAGATGGGAGAAGCCCACTACTCCAGTTAGTGAGTGTTAAACTTCTCAGAAAGAAGCAGCCGCTTTTAATAGCAAAGTCATGAATACTATTTTTAATGCTGTTTCTATGGAGGAATTCAAGAAAATCTCTAAGGTAGAGGTTGCTCATACTGCATGGAATATTATCCAAACTGTGCATGAAGGCACAAAGACAGTTAAGATTAACAAACTACAGCAGTTAACTACTAGGTTTGAAAGTATTAGAATGTCTGATGATGAAAGTTTTGATGAATTCTATACTAAACTGAATGATATTATTAACTCTGCTTATAATTTGGGTGAAATATATGATCAACCTAAAATTGTTAGGAAGATTCTTAGATCTTTAACTGAGGACTTTAGACTCAAAGTAACCGCCATCACTGAAAGCAAGGATGTGGACTCCATCCCTATTGATAAACTTGTAGGATCTCTTCAGTCCTATGAGTTGGACCTACCTAAGACAAGGAAATCCAAATCAATGGCTCTTAATTATGTTGATGATGTTGATGTGAATGGATTTGATGATGAACTCTCTACTACAAAGATTGCTTATCTTGCCAAGAACTTTAGAAACTTTCTTAAGAATAATAACAGAAGGGTAAGAGGTAAAAACAATGCTGAACCTAGAAATTTTAGGAGGAATGATCCCACTAAGGTGAATAACACTGAAAAATCTAAAGAGAAAGTAGGTCAACCTTCTAATAATTCTATGAGTCAACAATGTTCTGGCTGTCAAGGGTATGGTCATGTGAAATTAGAATGTCCTACATTCTTGAGGTCTAAGAGTAAAGCTATGGCTATAACCCTTAGTGATGATGAAGTTTCTGACAATGAGTTTAGTAGTGATGAGGATGAAAACTTCATTGCTTTCAAAACTACTACTGTAGATGATGAAAGTGTTGCTGTTAAAGAGAATCTTTCTGATTGGGAACTCTCTGAGAATGCAGATTCGTAAGATGCTTACAATAAGCTTTGCAAAGTTGCTGCAAAGGATGCTATGAGTGTTGATTTAGGCTTAAAGAAAATTGCATCTCTTGAACTTGATAAGAAAATTTTACTTTTGAAACTGTTTGATGCTAATGAATTGTTGAATAATGTGAAGACTGAGAATATGCTTTTACTTGATAAAGTTAAGAATTTGGAACTTGAATTATCTATTGCTAGAGAATAAACAAATAGGTCTGCTAGTTCCAAACTTGATCACATACTGAGTGTTTAAAAGTCTCCCTCAGACAAAACTGGTTTAGGTTTTATACAAAGCATCTCTGTGCCTGAAACTCATTCCACAAACTTTATTTCTTCTTCTAAGCCTCCCATGAGTGAGATTGTCAAACCGGCAAAAGTTGCACCTCCTAGGAAGATTAGGGTTGATCTTCAAGAGTCTAAACCTAAGACTCCTAACCCTCCTAAGGGCAAGTTGCATGATAGACCTGAATGGGTTTGTCATTTTTATGGAAAGTCTAGGCACATTCATCCAAACTATTTCAAGTTATAAGTTGTTAAGCGAGCAAATAAACCAAAAGTACTTGTGCCTCAAGCACAAGATCCTATGGTACTTACTGGTGAATTGATAAAGCCTTTAAACCTTTATTCCAATCCTGGAGTTGCTCAGAATTCTAATTTGAAGAATAACTCCAATGCTAGAGTTCCATCTAAAAAGTTTTGGATGCAAAATGCTCAATTTAATTGAGTCTTTCTGACATGGTTCTTGTGCTTCATCGCTCTACTCTTTGTGACCATTGTTATTTGTTGTTTTTGTTTTCTTTGCTTTTCTAGGATTTGCATTGTATAACATTCATGCATTTCATTCTAGGTTGTTTTTGTTATTTCTTTTCAAAAATTAAAAAAATAATAATAATAATAATAATAATAAAATAAAATAAAAAAAGGGAAAAAGGAAGCAAAATGGGTTTTGCATTATTTCTTGGATTTGAAATCAAGGTTAGCCAATTTATCTTTACATAACATGTATTTGTACCTTGTTTAACTTGATGAGCTTATTTATTGCACTTTACTATTTTGAGCTTTGTAGTGCATGTTGTGTGAGAAGATGTTTATAGTTTTTGATCACTTTGTCTTGATCTTAAAGTCATATGACTTTGATTGTTGGACTTGATCTTATTTAGAAATGCATAAATAACCATCTCATCACTGTTTACTAGCCAATCATGAACACCTTAGTGCATATCGTAAAATTTTGTACTCGAGAAAGTGTAGCACATGCACAAAAAGAATATAAGGTATAGCCTCGGTTTAAATGCTAAAATTGGTGTGTACATTATTGGACTATAATTAAATCAATCAAATAAAATTGGTGTGTACATTATCCTGGTTATTATTAATAAGTTTTTGATCAAATAAAATTGGTGTGAACAATATGAGGCAAATCAAAAAACTTACATGATTGCAAACTTGTTATCTAGGAGATGTGGGAGTTCCATGATGTAGCTCTTTAGGTGATAGTCTCTTTCGAATTTATGTGATGAATTTTGTAGAAATTGTGATTACTTACTATTCACATATCACCTCACATGTATCTCAAATTTTTGCTAGTTGCATACACTACACAAGTTACTCTTTGCTAAACTTTGTATATGTTATTGTGTGTGATCTTGATTTGGCCATCCAAGTTTGAAAATTCCTTGATTTTAATGAAAAATATGTTTAAAGTTTGAGAATTTAAGGAAAATTGATTGAAAATTTTATGTTTGGGAGATTTGGGTTCAATACAAGTGTTTTTGAAAAACATTTCATCTCATACTCATGCATTCTATTCATAAAATACTCTGCTTTAAGGAATTTCTACATAAAATTGCTCTGTTTTTCAAAAAATTGTTTTTTCCAAATTTTCAATCGATCGAACTTGTTTCTCCATCAATTGAAATTGCGATTAAAAAAATTGGTTTGAATCTGCCTGGTTCGATTGATGCTTAATCATTGTTAGATCAATCGAATGTAATTTTCATTCGATTAAATCTATTTTTCGATCAATCGAAAATCACACAGAGAGTTTTTTAAAACCATTAGCTTTTCACGTGTTCAACACTTTTTCAAACATTTCAAAAGCTTTTCTCTCTCTCTTCGATCGGTCAAGGATTCAAAGCAAGTTTTTGTCGTTTTCCCTCAAATTTCTTCAAGGGTTTTTGTCTTGTAAGGCCCGTAAGAGCTTTTTGCCCTTCCTTTTTCATTTATTTTCATGTTTCATGTGTTTTGTTCATGCATTGTGGGAAAATTTCAAACCTAAGGAAAATTGGGTTTTTTGTTGATTTCAATCATTTCTTTCAAAATTGATCATTGGGTTTTTGTTATGGGATGTTGTTAAACTGTTCCTTGGTGTTTAATTTCATCAATTTGTTGATTTAGGAAAAATTGAATTTTCTAGGGCTTGAAACTACCGAATTGGGGATTTTGTTCAATTGAGCTTTAATTGATGAAATTGGCTTGTTAGATTGATTAATTTGATCATTATATTCTGTTATCTATCTTGTGTAATGACCAATTGCTTAAATTGTTGGGATTTTTGAAAGTGGGTTTTCAAAATTTGAGGTTTTTTATATAAATTCTATGATCAAGCCAATTTTGTGATTTTAAAGTGAAATTGAACTCATTCTCACTGCATTAGAGCATGCATCATGTGTTGATATTGTTCATGTATCATATAGATTGTTATTTTCTATATTATTTCTGTTTTAACTTGCAGTCTGCCCTTGGGTTTTTCTTTTGTTTTTTGTCTTTTGTCTCTTTTGTCTGTCCTTTCTACTCTTTAGCATCATGGTTAGGAAGACTAAAGCCCATAGGACATCCTCTTCTTCTGCTCCACCTTTTGATAGCGAGAGATTCCTTAGTAAGAAAAACCAGGAAACTTATAAGAAGCTGAACATTCATAGGAATGTATGGGCTGAGAGGAAAGTAGTTTTAGATGAGCTTGACTCGGAAATTAGGAGAAATTTTGAGCGCAGGTGCTGGTTGCCTTTGTTGGAAATTGATCATCCTACTCCGGCTACCTTGATCAGAGAGTTCTACTCGAACCTCTTTGTCCACTCCTATGATTCCAACACTCTGGTGAGAAGTTGGATACGGGGTGAAGAGTACACCATTACTCCTACTCTTAGGGTGCCTTTGGTCTAGCATTCTGTCTGCTTACGATGAGTCTCCTCCCCTTAATAACATCATGTCATATCTTACTAAGACTTCTATCCAGTGAGATTCTGATCCTCAAATCACCTCTCATGAGTTGATCGAGATTCATTATCTCTTTTTCCGGATTTCTTGCCATTTGATCTGGCCCATCTCTCATTTGCATACTATTCCTTTAGAGAGATGTGCATTTTTATGTGCTCTTGTCACAGGCGCTTCTATGAGTTTTCCTCATCTTTTCATTCGTTCTTTAATTGAGGTTTATAGGAGTAGTTTCACTGCTTATGGTCTGTTTTTCCCCCTTTTTATTCATCGGATTTTGTTACATTTAGGATTAGAGGAGTTTCCGGTGTCTGAACCTGTTCATATTATAGCTCCTATAGGTGCCACCTTTCTTAGGTAGAGGGCTGCTCAAATGCGAGCTAGCTCTAAACGCCCTAAAGTAGAATCTTCCTCTGGTGCATCTCCTCCTCTTCCTCCTCCTTTTATAGGTGATCCGGCTACTGATGTGTTTGTTGATCTGACTACTGCTGCTGCTACTCCACCTTCTATTTCGGATGTTTCTAGCATTCATCGTGATTTGGACATTGTCATGACCGTTCAGGTGGCTCATGGTCAACTTTTGGTGGACGTGCTTACCGAGCTTCAGGCTTTGAGAGCAGATTTTTCAAGTTTTAGATGGTCACCTCCACCACCTCCTTTTGATGATGAGTGATTGCCCTTTGCCAATTCGTCACAAAAAGGGGAAGTATATATGGAGAGGAGATTTTGTTGATAGGGGGAGATTTTTTGTTGTTGTTTTGGAGCAGTGGAGCTTTAGATTATATTTAAGTGCTTCATCTTGTATTTATATTTTGGCTCATGTATTTTTTTTTTTTTTTTTATTTGAGTTGTTTATGATAGGGGGAGATACTATGATATGTTTATTTCTGTTTTGAAAGTTCAAATAGTGTACAAAACACCCTTAAACGTTTAGACCCCCAATTACAAAATAACCAATTCAAGCTTTATGACAAACAATTAGTGTGCGGAAAATGAACACAATTTATAAACAGAATTGGTAAACAATCTAAGCCAATTAAAATTACATCCACAGCAGAAAATAAAAGGCAAAGATTAAGGGAAGGAAGATGCAAACACAAGGACAACACAACGATGTGTTATCGAAGAGGAAACTGAAACCCTCGGGGTAAAACCTCTCTACCGCCCTCCAAGCGGTAAGTAATCTACTAGAAAATGTAGTTGTGATACATGAATAGCAATAGACTCTCCAAGCCTAATCTACCTAGTGTACCTAAGCCCTCTAAGCTTTTTGCTCCAACGAGGTTACGTCGAACCTATTTCTTTTCTACCTTCCCGGATGCCGCTACTTGACCATAGCATCAACCAATGTAAATTGGTTCCTTCCTAACTGCTTCCCAGAACACCAAACAGCCCTCTCACAGTAATGGATATAGTGAGAAAAGATTTTGGTAAAAGGCCTCTCAAGGATTTAACAATGAAGAGGAAGAGAGTTGAGGAATTTGAAGAGTCTCTTATGTGAAGATTGTGGATAAATCAATCTTGTTTTACTCTAGGGTTTCTCTCTCAAAATTCTCTCTAGAAGCTCTCTTTCTTTCGTGGGTATAAGGGGTATTTATACTAGGGTGAGAATGGAATGTGAAGAGTCAGGTTTTTCAAAACAGGGCTAGCTCTCGGCTTGGCCTTGTGGCTTGACTGAGTTGCGAGATCCAACCGTAAGATAACAGAATGGCCAGTTGTCCTATTTTATCTTGTAGTGCTCTAGCTAGCATAACGCTTCAACTTCTGGCATGCCTGGCACGTGTGCTACTTCTAGCGGATTGCAGCCGCAAGTCCCCCGCGAGATCCAGTCGCGAGTCTCTGTTTTTCTTGCACACTCTTGAGCATTTCATCACTATATCTCACTCACTACCCTTACAACAATCCCACCTAAATACAGGATTACTAATTGCTAAAATACAAGCAAATTTGGCAGGGAATAAAGCCAACAAGATGGTTGATTAAATTCAACCTTACATGTTTCATGTTTCACATTGTGCTACATTGTTTATTGGTTTGTATTTATGAGATTATTCATGATATATGTCTTGTAGTTTATGATTATGTGAAATCAAGAATTTATTTTGTTTTACTTGTATTTTCCACACATGCGTTTGTATGTTTGTTAAGTGTTGCAGGAATATACAGGTTGAATTTGTTTTTGTTGGGCAATGTTATTGTAATGGGCTATTTTTGTAACTTTGAGCACTTTGTCTAGTTTGTGTTTTGTCATGAGTTGCCAAATGGAGAGTTTGTTAGGTTCTAAGACTTTAGGTTTAAATGTATTAGAACTTCATTTTATAATTTTGGCAAACCATGATCAAAACGTTTAGTCTTGTTTTAGACTTGCTCAAATTATGTTTATGTGTAAAGTTGGAATTAAATGTACTATAGGATTTACTGTGTAAATTTGCTTGGCTTGATTGAACAAAAATTAGACTCGATCGATCGAAACTCAGGCAGATTGTTTTTCTGCAGAATTTTCCAACTCAGCCCAAGCCCGTTTGACGTGTAGGGTTTTATATTTTACCTTAAGTATAAAAGGAAAAACCCTAGCCACGTTTTATAGTTGTTGCAGTTGTTGTTTATGTTGTGTATGTGAATCTCTTATGAGATCTCGAGGTGTTTTCCTTCACATATACTTAGGGTTATCAAGAATCAAGATTATGTCAAGAGCTTGATGATCAGTTTAGTTGCTGCATAAAGAGTTTAAAGAAAACACAAGTGGGAGTACTTGTGGATGCTGTGGATTTAAGAAAGAAGTAATCCGTGGACTCGGAGCTGTCATGTGGTTATGGTAGTAAGTTTCCTACTCGAGGTAGCAATAGGATGTTAGTGGTCTAAGTCGCTATTGTGTAAATTTCAATTCTTTCATAGTGGATCCGTTTTACCTTGAGGATAGCTAGGTTAAATCCTCTCCAGGTTTTTTAATGGTTTGGTTTTCCTGAGTTATCATAATGTTGTGTTATTTATTTTCCGCATTGTTTTCAATGATATGATTTATATGTGTTAACCTAGATTTGCATATTTTACCTAAGTTAATCATTTGGTCAAATAACTAAGTTAATCTGATTGTGTTTAAGGGGTCTAAAAACGTACAATTTCAGGGCTTTTTGTTAGTTTGTGATGCTAGCTTGCTTCTTTTGGTTGTTATGCAATGATGAATAATTTTTTTTCCCATCTTCTATTGTTACATCAAATCCCAATTACGCCCAAACTTTTGCTCACACAAAAGGACATAAAACTAGAAGTTGTCTGCCTCTCTCTTTTTCTCTATTATATTATGCGGCTATACCCTGCTAAGTTATTAGAATTCTACTTGGGACAATTACACTATATTGCCGCATAGAAGCACACACACACACACACACACACACACATATATATATATATATTATGCTAATATTAGGTTGGCTATTGGGTTTTCCAATTACATGTAGAATTTGGTTTCATTGTTAACCGACTTGGGCTTGTGACAATTCAAGCTACACTTGCGAGCCCATATCAACTGTGGAGGCCAACTATCTAGAAGGTAATATTAAAACTGTATAAATTGGGCCTATGGCCCAATCCAAGGATATCAACCTGTCCGAGAATGGTTAAATAAGGTTATTATAGGAATGTTATAAAAAGAAGAAATAAAGATTGTATATGATAGTCCAAAATACGTCCGAGGATAAAGTTCTTCTTGGAAACGGATATCTGAGGTCAATAAGAATGTCTTATCATCTCAGACACCTTTCAAGGTTGCATCATAACTAAGAGTCAGGCATTGGATAAGAAATGAGCAAAGGGTGGCAACAAATATTTTCAAAAGTTGCTACCTCCACATTAAATACCTCCCAATCAACTTTCTAACCGCATTAATGTGAAGGTGATACTTGAACAGTGATCAAGCAACCTTACAGCTACTAGTTGATGGTTCTGGGAGGTATTGGGTGGGATAAGAAGGAACTCCTAGAATCCAATCTACACGTGTATGGTAGGGATGACACAAAGATTGTAATATATAGCACGGGAAAGTGATCTAAAAGGGGGATCGGGAAAAACTCAAGAAATCTTGCTGATAACATTGTGAACTCTTGGAACTTTGTTCGAAAACAAGACATTATAACATAAGCTCCTTAGGCCGTGCCGAGGACAGATTTTCCTATTTTACTTGTGTTTAACAATTTTAATTCACAACTTTTATTGTCTTTCTTCTGGAGTAGAACTAGTTTTTCACCCATGCTCTATAAATTCATTGTTTGGACTTGTTGGGCTTAAACCCAATCCTATATTGGGTCCAATCCAAGTTCAATCCTTACATCAACAATTCCCAACTCATTTGAATTGTTACATGTTAAAGGGGGTTTGATAATTGGGTTTTTTAGACATTGATTTGTTTTATAAATAAGAATTATGTGATTTGCATAATTTACAAGCTAGTATTATTAATATGGAATCCTCCTATCAATCAATCAATTATCAATATCAATCATCAATATGTTATTATTATTATTATACTTCAAGAATGTGGATAAAAAGACAACGAGAAAAAGGAAAAAGAAAAAAGACAATTTAATTGGTACAAAATTGATCCTTATTATAGCTCAGCCCTTTACTATCAGAAATCAAAGTCGAAAGGGACCAATTTAGGTATAACAACCGAAGAATATTATTTTTTATTAAGTAACAACCGGAAAATATTATGCTAGATGTTAAGTTTTGAAATTAAGTTTGCATATCCTGTGCCAACATTACTTGTAATTCATGTACAAATATTTTGTATTTTTTATTTTGCTCTTTGTGTGTCTTTCCGTATTTGGGTTGAGGATTCAAAAGCTGAATTTGGAGTTGCTAAGGAAGTAGTTTTAATTGAGTGAAGCATAATTTTGGCCCGCAACTATGGCACGTGGAAACCATTTGAAAATCTGTTGGGATAAATTTCGCGGGAGTCTCAATGAAGCGAAATGCTCAAACCTAAGAGAAATCAATTATGCTCTCACCTGCTTTTTCAGCCTTTTGCCCTTCTTATGTATTCATCATTTCCGATGAATTTCAACCCTATTTCTTTTTTGGAGAGGTGAGGAAACCTAGCAAAAATTGATAGTCAAACACCTATCCATTCTCTCTAGTCTCTCCTTCTCACCAATAGCCAAATCTTTGAGAGGTGACCATTCCATCACTACCATTGAGTGTTGTGAGTGAATTGGAGTTGTGAGAATCATTGGAGAATGCCCAATTTCAGTCATGGTGCTTGAAGGTGTAACTAGTGCTTAGTTGCAAATCTAAAATCTTGGATAGAGAAAGGAATTGCTTGGTTGGTTACGAGTAGGAGCTTGGAGGGCTCAAATACAAGATTGCTGTACTATTTGAAGGTTTGTATGTGTCAATTTGTACTGCAAATATCTATTCAGTGGATCATTTGCGGCAATGATACTACAGTGTTATGATCTTAGTCTCCTATATAGCTTAAGTGTAAGTTTAAACATGTATTTATAAGCTCTTTGATACCCTCTCCTTGCAAGCTGGTTTTCAAGGATGAGTTTTACCCATGGTTTGTATCATTTGGTATCAAAGCCAACCATCACGTTAAGTCATCAGACATAGCTTATTAAGTGGAGCGGCCAAAAGAAGAGGAGCAACCAAAAAAAGAAAAGGCTACCATTGGGTTAGTGTCGATAGAGTGAGCCATCATAGATATGGATTGCGAAGCATGGTGGCATGTTATGATCCTAGTGTCTCACATGGATTAAGTGTATGTTTAAACATGTGGATATAAGCTCTTGAGCACCCTCTCCTTGCAAGCGGGTTTTCAAGAATGAGTTCTACCCATAGATTTGTATCATGCGAAGAGGTTTTTCCTCCCCATGAGATTGACGTTAACGAAATGGGGTGGAAGGTCTAAGTTGTATAAATTTAAAACATAAGAAATTTAATTGAATGAAAGTAAAGTTAGAGAACTAAAATGAATTTCAGTCAAATTTAGAATATCCAACTTGCATTTTAGCCTAAAAATAATGAAGCCGTAAATTTAACAAATTTGGGGTGTAAATCATTACCTAGGTTGAATTAGATAATTCTCACTAGGGATTAGCAACAGACTTGCTTTTTTTTTTTTTTTTTTTTTTTAGTTTTTAGTTTTTAGTTTTTTGTGTTTTAGCATCTAGTTGGTACTACTATTTATTTTATTTTATTTTTTTTATAAAAAAAGTAGTTGGTACTACTATTTACTATTTACATGTGGGGCTATAAGCGTGCAAACTAGGTTTTACCAAGTATTGAATGTTCAAGCTCGGCTTGACAACAAATATAAAATATTTAAACTTACCTTGAGCTTAATCTAAGCCTACAAACAATGTTCGAGCTTGAGCTCCTTAGAAAATTTAAGTGCTTGAGCTTGGTAAACTTGGCTTGATTGAATCAAGCTAAGCTTAATATCAAGCTCAAACTCAAGCTCGAACTCAATCTTTTGAGATCAAGATCCATTACAAGTATATTATCAGGCTCATATTAAGCAGATTATCGAACCCATTTGACTTGGACGATGGTCTTAACTCCCAATTAATTAAAGACTTATTAAGATATGAGTTAATTAATAATCTCACAAGTGAAGAGATATTGGTTAGATTTTGGGGAGTTTTTTCTACTTGGGGGTCTTAGAAAATTGCCTAAGTTGCCTATAGGTTTAGCCAGCCTTATTTTGCTGATATGATTACTAGAAGGGGAGGTTGTTTAATTGAGAGTTGAGATTTATAAATGTATTACACTCACCCTAGTGGTTTACTTCTCACTTTGGGCCTATTAAATGAGTGTAATACATTTGTCAGTCTCAACTCTCAAGTGAAATTACCACCCCCCTAAAAAAAAAAACAAAAAGTAATTGTATCAGGAAAACCTCCAAGATGATGAAGTTATCCTTAAAATTTTCAAATCACCAAATATCCTTTTAATCTTCAAAATTATCAAAATACCCCTAACATCTTTAAATGATCCAAATTAATATCCCCTTAAAATCTCCAAAAACACAAAATTCCTCTAAATTTTCCAAAATTATTAAAATTCCCTCAAAGCCTTCAAACTGCCTTTGAAACCTTCAAAATAACGAAAATACTTTTAAAACCACTAAAATGATAGGGGGAAGGGGGAAGGGAGATACCCGTTGAATCCTCCAAAATAAGACCTAGTAAACCTATAAAATGACAAAAATGCCCCCAAGATCTTCAAATAACCCAAAAAAAAAAAAAAAACTAAAACATCCACAATATCCAAAGTAACCTACAAAATGATAAAAATAATCTTAAAGCCTCCAAATGACCAAGAAATACCTTCAAAACCTCTAAAATCACTTTAAATGCCCCTACAACCACCCAAATAAAAAATAAAAAATAAAAAAACCTTAAGGACCATTGAATGATGAAAATACCTTATGAAACCTTTAAAATGATCATGTTATTCCTCAAAACTTAATAAATCGTCCCAAAATAGCTCAAAAACAACTTTCAGGTGTCCTTTTATTGGTTTGAAGTGTCTGTGATTTGCATGTGAATGTACAAGTTTATTTGACAGTTTTTATCAATTGTTTTAGCATTTTTTTGTTGTTGCACTCTTATTTTGATGGTTGTTATTACTGTATTTCCCAATAATTTTATTTCGATCGTGTTTAATTAAGTTGATTTTTAGTTTTCTGTATTAATATTTTAAAGTGGTGAATTAAAAATTATTATCTGACATTTACATAAAAAATATAGATTTTTTTTTTTTTGGTAATTTTCGGTACGAGTGAAAGTACTGCAACCAAATAAAACAAAAGTATTCAAAAGTGAGACAGGGAATGGGGACCATAATAGTGTAACTGTAGTCCAAGAAATTTAAAGTGAGAGAGATGACCTTAAACCATTGTAGTTCTCTTTGCATCTGTAATGCTGCTCCTAGGATGTCCTTATGTAGTGTAGAATCTTTGAACATCGCTGCCATATGTAATAAGTTATTTCCGTAGAAGGAATCTGTACCTTTTGCCAAAGAGTTTTTCATATTAAGACCATAGATAAGGCTAAAGATTTCGGCTCGACGATATTGGACAGCAACCGAAAAAATGCTGCTTGATTTTTCATCATGGCTCCACACAAATTCTGGATTCGATCTCACCATTTCAAAAACAAACTCAAAAATCCCTTCCTTGGTTGCACGGAGGATGGCATCACGAATGCGACCAGTCTCCCTTTGTTGAATATTTGAAATTAAGAACTGGTCCTTCATGCGACTCAGGAGTTCATTGGATAGGAAGTGGGTCAACTTCATTTCATATAGATGCTTGATACCTTGGTGAATAATCAAAAGATTGAAAAATTAACTATTATAAAACAAACATAAAAAAGTCACAATCTCTTTTCCTCGTAATTATCTAAGCGACCTTAAAGATTAGAGTACTCCATTTAAGGTGCGCTTGAGATTAATATCTACAGGTCTCATTTACTTGTTTCCTTCATTTACTTAGCAAAAAGAAAACAATTTTCGATCCCATGGACTTAGTTTAATAGTGAGTAAGCACGTTTGCTTATAATAAGTAATAAAATACCTAACAAGTTAAGAGTATTATTTTTGAGGTGAGCTTTAAGCAAGTGAAAAACTGAAAATATATAATAAAAAAATAAAAAAAAATGGAGGAAACGTAATAAAGATCCAATTGGAGTGAATGTGATGTTAATATTTTTAAAAATGGGAGGAATATGAAAGTTAGAAACAAATTTTAAGTTTCGATTATGACGGAAATGTAACTTTAAAAAAACATAATAATTTAAAATTAGTGATTTAAGTAAATATGTTTGTTCCCTTTATGAAACAATTTTTTAATCAAAATATAATTAAACTAGAAACAATTAAAAATTAGTTATATTATTCTTAGTTGATGTCAGTCTATGAATTTTGAATCATCAAACACACAGAAGAAATTAAATTAATGCGCAAAACTTAAAAATAGTGTTATTATTTCAAAAACAATATAACTCAATACAATTATATGTTTAATTTAATTATGTAGTCTAATTATTGTACCCAAGGAATTATAATAAATTGAGTTCTAAAGTACAATACCGAAGAGAGTTTGGAGATTTGAAACTAGTCGGCTCAACAAAGATAGCCCTGCAATGTAAAAACCTTGCTAAATTGCGAATTTGAAAATTATTCTCATAAAAAAAACAGACAAGATAAGCACTATATATGTAAAACCCTAAATTTTAATCCTAATTTCAAATTAAATATTAAAATTAAAATTTCATTATTTTTTATCCTATAATTTCACATTGTTATGAATGCTTTCATTATAGTTTTCTACGACGAAAGGGAATCATGGAGTGGTAATTATTGGGAAAAAAAAATTCACGAAATTTGATTGTCAATGTTAGCATTCACTTTGGTCTTCCTAAAATAGGATAAGAGACCAATTTAGGGAATGAACCCAAAAAAAAACTCACATTGGCATCCCAACACATCATCTAAACAAACATTTTGTTAGCATTTACACCAGCTTATGCAAAAATTACTATTTATTTTAGAATAAAAACCATTTTTAACTGTTTTGGCTATCTGTTTCTAAAGCACTTTGATATTTTATTCTATACTTTATTTCATTGGAATATCATTTTTCTTGATTTTTTTTTTTCTCTTTGTTTACACACAACAGCCACCATCTACTTTGTCTCACTTCACCCTTGGAAAAGGCCCAAATATATATATATATATATATGTGTGTGTGTGTGTGTGTGTGTGTGTGTGTGTATTTTGTGTAAGCTACAGTTGTTTGTTATTTGCCCAAGCACATTTTTGCAAAATCATATTTTGCATAACAGCTGGTTCATGATATGATGTGGGTGAATTTTGGACCTCATTGATTAGATTTTGAACTTTATGCTATTTTACATGAACTAGTACAAATGCAGTACTTCTCTATATTCAGGAAAGCATTGTTTATTCCCAAACTCTTATATATTATCTTTTGTGTCTTACAACAGGGGAAAAAAAAAGGGTGCTTTGCATAGTTTTAAAAATTGGAATGGTCAAAGAACCAAAAAAAAGTACTAGTTCCTGGTTTTTTACTAGGTTTGGAGGTTTTGATTGGACTGAATTATAGTTCGATTCTCAGTTGAAGTTGCCAGTTTAGTCCGATCTAGTCCTGTTTTTAAAACTGTGGTATGATATTTTGAAAAGTGGGTTGAATAAAAAAAATTAAATAAGTAATATTTTTATAAAATAAAGTATAAAATAAAGATTCTAATGAGGATGTTTTGAAAAATTGTTCACTAAAACAGGAAAAATAATTTCTTATATAAATTTGGAGAAAAATTTAGAGAAACAAGATGAGTGCTCTTTCACCACCCAAATCTTGAGAAAAGGAACTTTGGACAATGACATAACTAATCCACTAGTTCCATTATCATTGCTTCGATTTCCTACTAGTTTTTGAATGTTCAAACGAGTTTCATTGATGGGACCTACTGATTGAAAATGAATACCTTTAAAGGAAAAAAAAAATTATATAATTCAAGCTTCACTATATCTGTTTCTAAAATAATAATTAAAAAAAAAAAAAAAAAAAAAAAAAAAAAAAAAAAAAGCTTACCTATATCCTAGGATAAATTGATATTTTGAGAAAAAAAATAATTACAATTTGGCTTTATCTTAGGAGTAGTGTTTATTATATACAAATTATTTTATATACTTTTACACACATCCCAAAAAGTTATTGAAATTGTGACATAAAATCACGATTTCCAATTTATGAGATATATGTAAAACTATAAAATAGTTTGTGTCCAGCATATTTAACTCTTACTCTTCTCAAAAAAAAAAAAAAAAAAAACTCTTAATAGATTATATTAGGGGGATGATTTCTTCAAACAATGGATTGCCACAGTTTAAATCCTGAAAATTTGGAATCGAAAGTAATACAGTAAAAAATATTAAAATCTTTAAGGGACTTAAGTTATAGTTGTGGTGTGTTTCAAAAGAATAAAGTTATAGTTATGGTAGGAACAACCCATTAACAATTATGGGGTGCTACCTATTTTATGTTTAATTCTTATTTGTTTTTTGATAATTTAATAGTTTGAAAGATAGTTTAAATTCGGAATGTCTTTTTGGAAATATAAAAATGTACAAGTCAGAAGACTTTTGGCCAAAATGTTATCCATTTTAACATGTACATTTAACTGCCTTAATAAATTTATAAATAAGATAAACATCTCTTAAATTTGGTTAAAATTATTAGTCCAAAGGCTCCCCACTCCCTCCATTTACATTCAAAGTAGCTAGGCATATATGGGCAAATATAGAGAGGACATATTTTTTGTGTCAAAATTTTTTACATGTTTTTTTTTTTTTTTTGGCAAATAATCTAAATTTTAGTTTAAAAAAAATAAATGAGATTTTATTGTCTATTTTTGACAGTTTATCTAGTTTTCGTTGAAAGGTTTTTGTTGAAAGTATCGTTTATAAAAGCCAAAATCTAAATAAAATAAGCTGATCGAGTTTTTTCTAAAAGTATTGTCGCAGAAAGTTGAGTGGGACATTGGGATCTATAATAAACAAAAAGAAAAAAGACTTGATATTTTGAGCAAAAATCATAAAATGAGACCTACAAAAAGTTAATTGGAGTTGACTTCTTGGCCAAAACTTTGTAGTAGAATACGTGTAACGTGGAATGCTAAGTGAACATGTGGATTGCACGTCCACGTTCACGTTTTGCGTTTCTTCTTTTTCTTTTTTTTTCTTTTTTTTTTTTACTAACCAGCACCTATTGCACTTTTTATAGGACATGAACAGTGCAAATAGGCAAATGAACAGTAACTCGCACGTGAATAGTAATTTTTTATTATTTTTTTTTATTGTTTTCAGTTTTTAGTTTTCAAAAAAATAAGCGGTGTCAAAACACATCCTAAATGCGAAATGAAATAAACTTGGGTTTTTGTGGGACTCGCTTGAAGCCAATAAGTAGTAAATAAGTTTTAGCAAAAGGCTAGTAAAAAGCGGGGTGCCAATATATCCTCATCCTTTTATAGCACATTTGATATTAAAGTTACCAAAAACTATATCTTTTGATAAACACTACACAAATAAGCTACTGAGATAAGCAAATCTCAAACAGATATATTAATATAAGGACAAAATTTAGTTACAAAATTGGTTGTAACCTTAGGCTACAACCTTACTTAATATCATTAACATTACTACGTATTTTGAAAATCTAATCATTAGATTATATATTCTTTACACTCTTAATATACATGTCAAATTTTGTGTTAATCGAATATTATTTACTGTATGATTTATAAAATTATATTTTATGCATAACTTTAAATTAGAGCAACTTGCAATTTAAACAATTTATTGATGACATAGCTATTAATCTTTAATTTTTTAGAAATTTTGCAAGTATAGAAAATATAAGAAAAAAAATGTAATTTAATGGTGGATTTGTCAAAATTCACCTCCAATAAAAAAAATATTGAGTAAAGTTGTAGCCTTAAGTTACAACCAATTTTGTAGCTAAACTTTGTTCTTTAAATAACTTGCTAAGTGATTATTTTATTTTATTTTTTTTTTAAGAATCAACTTTTTACACTTTCTTTTTCATGTATAAAAATAATATATTATTAGAATGGTATATATGAGTATAAGTCCTTTTTTTTTTACACTGATTTAATTTGGGTCTTACTTTTTTTTCATTGGTTTAAGTTGGGTCATACACATTATGCTTATGCAATATGATTTTGGATTAATGTCAGTCTTACATGTCATAAAATATAAAATATTGTTTTGGACACACTATAGGCACATTAAAAGTATAGAAACTCTATAACCAAAGATATATGAGATTTTCCCCTAAAAAAAGTTATCAGAGGTTTAAAAATGCTCTTTTTAAAAAAAAATCAAAATTCGATTATTAAAAAAAATTCATTATATATAAAAAAATTATTTATTTCAAAATATTTTGATCATTTATCATAATTTTTTGTATTAATAATAAAAATTGGGTATTGTGCTTGTGCTATGCAACTTGACTTAAGTATTATCCATTGTAAAACGTGCCTTTTCAATGTATTGCACTATAAATATTAAAACTATTAAGTTAGTTTGTTATAAATTAAACTCTAGTTAAATTTTTCAAGAAATTTAAAATACAATTCCAATTGAAATTCAATTACTAAAACTATAAAGAATTTTAAAGAAGTTTCACTATTTACTATAAATTATAATCTACACTAATTATTGGTTTTGATAAAAGCAAAATTTACACAATTTATTATTTAAATAATTTAGGGAAATTATATTTTAAACCCAATAATTCTATTATCTATTTGATGTCTTAATTTTAAATATTTTCTTTAGTTTTCATATAAGTTTGGATTAACCAGTACTTTGCATACAGATACTATAATAATGAAAATGAACTCATTTCACTGGTCTTTTTTTAATTGCGACGATTTTTTAAGAATTCTAACAAATTTAAAATATAACTCACATGCCAAGAGCCTTTTAACTCAATTAGTTAGTATTTTGGTGTTTTCAACACATCTAGGATTCAAATTTTCCCTCCCTATTATAACTATCGAATTATTCCCCCAAGAAAAAATTCATGCTACAAATTCACATTACATCTAAATTCTCAAAAACTAAAAATTACATATTAATTTAAATAAATTAACATCATTCATAAAAAATTAAATTAGGATTTCTATTTCAAAATAGATACACACAGTTATTGACTATCAAAATAATTTCTTAAAAAAATCCTCCTAATTTTTCTAATTCTTGCATGTTTTTTTCCATAAGCATGTCAAAATTCATTCTTTGAAATGCTTATTTTCACTTATAATGCTATCGAAGAGATCAACAATTTATTAACATAAAATCTTACTTTTTTTTTTTGAAAAAAAAATTCGAGTAATGTTTAAGACTGTTAATACTACTTGATTTGTTAGAATTGTTATTTTATATTTTGGCTTATGAATCACATGGATAATCTAAAATATATTCGTATTTCAATTGATTTATCAATTTATATATATATATATATATATATATTCATATTTCAATTGATAAAAATCATTTTCATTAGATCAAAATGGTAGTATAGTACCACTACATGTGTTACCTAATGCAGTATTAATAATATTGGGTGTTACAACCTATCAGATATGTTGTTTAACAATCAAGATTTTTGTAACTCAATTGGCATCTCTTTATCTATTTTCCTAATTTGATAGTTACAATAGGGATGGAGGGTTAGAACCCTAGTGTAATTTGATGGTGTCATAAACAATCCAAGTCCATAGCTCGTCCACGTGTCTCGTCTCACGAAAGAAGCTACAATAGGCGGTGCGAGCGTACTGGCGAATCTCGTCCATACATGGACGAGCAATACCTTGTGAAGATTTATTTATTATTTATGAACGTTAAGCCTCCTAGATGATCTCGTTCATCTTCCACTAAAGATGGACGAGATCATCCTGGAGGTGTCGTCCATCCATGATTATGGATGGACGAGTTCATCGGCCCGTCCGACCTAGGTAACTTCCACAGCGGTTATGGAGGTTACTCCCAATTCGCCGGATTCCTCGACATTGGGAACGGTTCGTAAACAGACAAACCGTTCCACACACACACTATATAAGGCTCCTTCGATGAAAGGTAAATTGATTGAGACACTTTTACTTTTGAGAGATCATTTCTTCGTTACAGAGAGTTCGAAGTAACTGACTTGATCATCGGAGGATCTTTGGCCGGTCCCCACCGGTCCCCTCTGATTCTGTGTCCTCTGTATTGCAGGAAATAGCCCAAAGATCAACGTTCGAGTCCTATCAACCCACTGATAAAGAGAGAATCATCAGTTGGCGCCGTCTGTGGGAAAAAATTGTTTCACAGTTTACTTCTCCGTGACAAAGGGTTTGATGGTTCGGACTAGATCAAGGGCTACTAGCCCAGGCCATCAGGGAAGTAGCAACCCGCATCGTGATCGCCAGTCTGCACCGGTCATGCAGTCATCTGCCCAACATGCACAATCAATGGCAGACGCTATGGCGGAGTTGACTCGCCAAAACCAAGAATTGCGAATGGAGATTAATATGAGGAGGCAAACACATGAAGAACGTGAAGGTGGACAAACAGAGAGTCATGGCGGAAGAGAGAATACCGAAATTGGAAGCCAGTTTAGAGGCACCACTTCACGAACGGTACCACACTTGAAGGAAGAAATGGACCAAATGAAGAGAGTTATGGAGGAGATGAAGGAAAGTATGAAAAGGGCGAATCCGATAGAAGATTTGGTTCACAGAACCGATTCTCCCTTTACGGCTTCTATCAACGGTCACCCCCTACCGTCAAAGTTCAAGTTGCCTTCACTGGATTCATATGATGGAACACGTGACCCGTTTGATCACATAGCCACTTTCAAGACCACCATGCATCTTCAAGGGGTGCCTGATGAGATAATGTGTAGAGCCTTCCCTACCACCCTTAAGGGTTCAGCGCGAGTTTGGTTTAGCAAAATACCTCCAAATTCGGTGAGTTCTTTTGAAGAGTTGAGTAAGTTGTTTGTTAACAATTTTATTGGCGGACAAAGGCACAAGCGTTCCTCGTCCAGTCTGTTGACAATAGAGCAGGGAGAGAACGAGAGCCTTCGGTCATTTATCACCCGTTTTAACAGAGAAGCTCTCAGTGTGGACGAAGCAGATGATAAGCTTCTGCTGGCAGCCTTCCACAACGGGGTGAATTCGGATCTGTTTATACACAAGCTCTATGAAAAAGAGCCCCAGTCCATGGCCGAACTCGTCCATTCAGCTCAGAATTTCATGAATGCAGAAGATGCAATCATCGCCAAGAAGAGGAAGAGGTCCGAGAGAATGGATGCAAATCCCAGTCGTCATCACGAGCAAGGCACTCGTCCAAAGAAGGGACGGACGGATGAAAGGAGAGATCGAGAAAGTAAGAAACCAGGCCTTCCAGTACGGAACCAGCAGTATACCCCTTTAAATGCCCCGCTTGAGCAAGTCCTTATGCAAATCAAGGATGATCCTTCACTGAAGTGGCCGGAGAAATTGAAGGGTGATCCCAACAAGCGCAACAGGAACAAGTACTGTCGCTTTCATAGGGATCATGGTCATAACACGGACGAGTGTTTTGACTTGAAGCAACAAATTGAAAATCTCATAAGGCAAGGGAAGTTGAGGGGTTTCCTTGGACGAGACCAGAGGGACGAGAAACAGAAGGGAAAGATGGAAGATTCATCGCGACCACCACTCAGGGAGACACTTTTACTTTTGAGAGATCATTTCTTCGTTACAGAGAGTTCGAAGTAACTGACTTGATCATCGGAGGATCTTTGGCCGGTCCCCACCGGTCCCCTCTGATTCTGTGTCCTCTGTATTGCAGGAAATAGCCCAAAGATCAACGTTCGAGTCCTATCAACCCACTGATAAAGAGAGAATCATCATAATTAGGTGCCAAAGTGCCAACTTGTTAGGCTATAAGGCTCTTTGAAGCACCTCTTTACATTTTTTAAGAAAGATGCTTCTATTGTTCAAATCTCTCTTCCCCTTAGTGTAACTATTGCTTTATAAATTGGGGGGGGGGGGATGTTATGACATTTGTAAATTTAGATATGAAGAATGGAAAGATATGATATTCCAAGTTTCAACCAATTATTTGATGATTCAAAGTTCAAACACTTTTTACCAAAAAAGAAAAAAGTTCAAACACACCTCCTCCCTCCCCTTCCCTCTCAAATGGGACTCTTGTAATGCTCGAGCATTTCAACATCTCTTCTCTTCTCTTCTATTTTGGCCTAGATTGGATCTACAGATAGAAGAGATGGGCTTGGTCCTTAAGGGCCCCCGTTTTCATAGGTTTTTATTTATTTCTCTGTTCGTCGAGACATGTGGTGGTTCTATTTCCTCATAAAGTTTATTATCTGTGTTTTACTAGGGACACTAGCTTGTGTTCCAGCTCTATTACTTCTATTCAAGAGTGGAATTTTTGGTGACAGCGTGTGTTGGTGAGTGTACAGTACACTTGCCAAGGCAAACATGAGTGCTGACCTAGCTGAATCCATACCTTACACATGGACAAGTTATGAGGAAAGAAAATGGGACGTTGGCAAAGAGAGGGTATCCATGGATCATGCCAATGGCATGATTACCCTTGGGGAGAGTGAAGTACGTGCTTGGCATAGACACCCAGCACCAACGTAAAAGGGAGATAGCGACTTCCTATGGTCAGAGGCAGTAGAACACTCCTCATTGGCTGAAGCTATGTTAAACCATTGCTGAGGACGCATGTATCACTCCTGACCTCCCTGATGTCCCTTTCCTTATCTATTACTTGTCCCTCATAGTGTCGCAGAGCCGGCCTTCATCCCATTACACTGACATCGACAAAGTTTCTCTTTCTTCCAGCCATAGTATAGTACAATAGTTGTATTAGGGTTTAAATGGAGGAATGAGAGCTTGACACCTGATTTTTTGTACCTATAAATATTTCTCGTACCATAAGAGGAACATGTTATTGAGCAATTAGGGCAAGAGATAGAAAGGTAGAAATCTGGGTAGGAAAGTGAGGAAGAGAGAGGCTTTTGGGGAAGAACATCACCATGTGTTAAACCTTAAACTTTCACATTATAGAAAGCTTTAAAGAGTGAAGGATATTCTATCCTTCCCTTGCTATGGTTTTTCAACCCTTCTTAAGGGTTTTCCACATATGTCACACACCTTCTTTACTTTTCTTCTTCTGCCTTTACATTCTTTAGATGTTAAAGTGTTAAAGTTCCCATTTTTATTGTTCATGAGCTTTTACACTTAAATGTACTGTTAGATTTGTAGTTCACATTCTTTACAAGTTTGATAATATAACTTGCATGTAAAGTGAGATTTAGATGTTTCTAGATTGCAATCCTCCTTATTCTTCACAACATGGTGTACTTGAAACCACTCTATGGTGGCACGTATCCAAGCCCCATATTGTTGTTCTTTCTTCTGTAAAGTACCTAGACTACTCACCCATAGCTTACAATCTTTCTCATTATGGTTCATGATCCCACACCAATAGCAAAAAGTCAGCATGCGTTCATATTTAGACGAGATCCATTGTGGTTTAGGACCTCCCATATTCACTAGCCGACCTCTACACAGTGGTTGCATAATATTGATATTGATCTGGACTCGCATACAACATCCATGACAATCACCTTTGGCTGATTCCTCAACGCATTCAACCTTGCCCAAAGTGCTTCCAATGGCCTCAATATTCTCCCTTGTCATACATCTAATCTGTACCCAAAAGGATGCTATATCAAACCTAGTATCCTCCACTGTTGCAACTTCACCTAGATGAAACAAGCCAAGCATCTAATTATTGAAAAACCATGGTCCTTGCATTTGTATACACTTTAGGACATCTTCATCATCGAATAAAAGCATAATTGTATTGTTCCCAAGGTCACAAATATCAAAACTTCCCTTAGACCTTTACATGATCCTTAGCGTTCTCATAATAGCTTTTAGATTTATTCTTAATTTGGTGAAGAACTTTGCCAGCAAAATCTCACTATTATACACAGCGTTAGTAGAAAGGTTTACCATCTGGGTTTCCTTCGTATTGAGTGACAACTTCACCCTTCTCCCTTGAAGTCCATCCATCGCGTGCATAGATTCCACCAAAAACTGGGGAAAAGATGGTCTATTTAAGAGACAAACAAGTTGTTTCACTGTTGTAGGGTTTTCAAAAGAGAAACCTACAGACGCGAAACAATTCTTAGTTGATGTGATTATATGAATTGTCAAACACTTAATGTGCAAGACTTAGATACCAATTTTTTAGGTTTACAGGTTTCCATTTATATTAACTAATAAAACATAAATAATGTTATTATTTTCAAAATAATATAATTCAATATAATTATATGTTTGAATTTAATTATATAATCTAATTTATTGAACTTAAGGAAATATAAAAAATTGAGTTCTAAAGTACAATACCCAAGAGAGTTCAAAGATTTGAAATTAGCTGGCTCAATGAATATATCCCCTGCAATGTAAAAATCTTGCTTAATTGGAGTCACAACCGTTAAGCCGCCAATAGAAAACAAGAAAGGATTTCACCACCGTTGAGCTTATTGGAGTCACCACCATTAAACCGCCAATGGAAAACAACAAAGGATTTGGATTTGATTTGGCTTCATTAAGTTTCTAACCCTTCAACAAACTCACAATACTCAAGGTTTGGTGATGGAGGTGAAGGTTCCAAATTTCTCTCAAGGATATGTCATTTGTGAGAGAAAAGGAGGAGAGGATAAAGAGATTTGTTTCTCTAGATTGAGGCACTCTCTCTCATACAAAAGGACTGGGATAAACAAATGCTCTCAACCTAGCAAACCCACAACCATATCCATTACTAGCCACCACTAGTCACCACAATCAAAAACCAGAAAAAAAAATAAAAATAAAAATAAAAAACAGCCACCAACCACCACAACCCATTAGCCACAAAACCCACTCAATCACCAGCCACCACCAAAAAAATAAAAATCAAAAACCACAACTCAGTAGACACAAAACCCATTCAACCATCACCACAGCCACAACAACCACTGTCACTGTCACCACCACGCAGAACCACAACCCCCAACCACCAAAATCACAACCAAATAACAAACCGGCAACCACATCACCACCATCATCCGGGAAAAGAAAAACAAAAACGAAAATCAATCGGACCCATGAAGCCCCACTGAAGCACATATCAAACCACCACAAATATGATTAGACCACCGTATATATGATCAAAACCCAACCCAACTGCCACAAGCCAACCTGAGAGAGGAAAGTGGGACAAGATATAGTGAGAAAGTTGATTTCAGTTGAGAGGGAGGAGGGGGGAGGATCGGTAGAAGGCGTGGGTGATAGAAAATTAGAAACAAGGGAGAAAAAAAAAAAAAAAAAGCCACAACAACCACTACCATTGTCACCACCACCCAGACCACAACCTCCAACCACCAAAATCACAACCAAATCACAAACCCATACCCACATCTGCATCACCACCATCAACCGAGAAAAGAAAAACAAAAACGAAAATTAATCGAACCCATAAAGTCCCACCGAAGCACATATCAAACCACCATAAATCCAATATGACCATCGAAGCACACATTGAACCACCCTAAATCCGATTGGAACCCAACCCAACTGCCACAAGCCAACCCGAGAGAGGAGAGAGTGACAAGATAGAGTGAGAAAGTTGATTTTAGTGGAGAGGGAGAAGGGGAGAGGTTGGGCTTGTAGGCGTGGATGATAGAAAAGTAGAAACAGAGGAGAAGCAAAAGAAGAGAAAAGAGAGGAGAGAGAAGTAGCACGCAAACCAAATAAACAAAATTATTTGTGTTTAACTTCTAGCTACAGTCAATTGTTAAAGATGGCAGTTTACTGTAGCTAAGAGTTAATTTTTATTTTTATTTTTTTTTTAATTATAATATCTTTGATGTTGTGTAATATCTTTGATGTTGTGGGTATTTTTAAATATTTTAGCACTACTACTATAAATGCTCTTACAATCCAAATCTTAAGAAAAAGAACTTTGTACAATGACATACCTGATCCAATAATTTCATTACCATTGCTTCGGCTTCTGTTTCCCACAGGTTTTTTAATGTTCAAAAGAATACCACCCGATTGAATAGGAATACCTGGAAAAAAAAATTCACACATGCACAATTATATAATTCAAGCTTCACTAACTATTGTAGTTTAGCTTTATCTAGGAGTAATGCTTCTTACGTACAAACTATTTTACACAGTTTATACCCCCCCCCCCCCCCCCAAAAAAAATTAACTACAATCTTGACTTGAGTTTGTGTACAACAAATTTAACCCCTATCTTAGATTACTAGCAATGTTCAAAAGGCAACACATATAGAATCAAGAAAATTACGGATTGGATTAATGGAAAATGATTTCTTCGAACAATTGATTGACAAACTTTAAATATTGGAAATTTGGAAACAAAAGTAATAGTTGTGGAACTAGTAGGAGCATCCCATTAACATTTGTGGGGTGTTACCCATTTTTTGTTTAATTTTTATTTGTTTTTGTATAATTTAATAGTTTGAAAGGAAGTTTAAATCCTAATTGTCTTTTTTTAAAAAATATAAGATGGTACGAGTCAAAACTATAAAACTTTTGGCCAAGACGTTACCCATTTTAACATGTATTATTGGAATTGTTTTTGGTTCAGAACTAATTCAATAAATTTATAGATAAGACTTAGGGTGTGTTTGTTTGGAGGTGAAATAGGGTGAATGGAAAACTTTGGAGAGAAAATGGGAAGAAAAACTTTTTGGAGTGTGTTTGGTTGGGTGGGGAGGAAGGAAAATAAATTGTGGAGCCCAGCCTAGGCCCACCAAAAAGTTTCTCCTTAAATTGGAGAAAAAATTGAAGGGAAAAAATGAGGCTACTTTTTGGTTGTTTGTCACTTTTTTTGTTTTAATTGACTATCATTTTTTAACAAGGGTATATGAGTAAATTTATACAAACTCACTTTTTTTATCCCTCCACTTTTCCACTTCTAACTAAACAAAAATAAAAGAAATTAAAATCTTTTCTGTCCTCTGACTTTTCCATTCTCTCATTATTTTCTATTCTCCCACTTTTTCACCCATCCAACCAAACAAACCCTTAAAATCAGTTAAAATTAATACAATCCAATGACATTTCCCATTTACATATATGGGCATATATAGACAAACTATTTTTTTGTTTCAAATTTTTTGCAAATAATCTAACTTTCATTTTCTTTTCTTCTTTTAAAATAAAGAAGTTTTTAGTGTCTGTTTTATAGGAACAATTTATCTAGCTTTTTGTTAAAAGATTTTTCTTGAAAGTTTTGTAGCTAAAAGCTAAAAATACAAAAGTTGATGTTGAAAGATTTTTATTGAAAGTACTATAACTAAAAGCTAAAAGCTTTAAAAATAAAAACAAAAAAAAATAAAATAAAGCCCAAGTTGTTCCCAGTCTTTAAAAAAAAAAAAGTTAATTGATTTTTTGCTAGAAGTACTATAGCAAAAGTATAAAGTGGAACATTAGACCTACAATAAGCAAAAAAAGACTTGGTATTTTGAGCAAAAATCATAAAATGCGACCCATAAATAGTTGATTGTTGTTAACTTTTTGACCAAAACTTTGCAGTAGAATACATATAACATGAAATCCTAAACTTGAACCAAAATAAGCTTGGGTCTTTTGTGGGACTTGCATGCGCAAAAAGCAATAAGTTTTAGCAAAAAGCCAATAAAAAGCTAGTGCTAAATGCAGCCTTAGCCTTTTACAACACATTTGATAAATACTATGAAAATAAGTTATTAGGAATAAGCAAATCAAACGGACATATTAATATAACTTTCTAAATGAATATTGTTATTGTTATTGTTATTGTTATTGTTATTGTTATTATTATTTTGAGAATCAAATATTTATCCAAATTTTTTTAAGTAATATAATAACAAGGTTAGATATAAACAAGCTAATTTATAATAAATCTTAGTTATATTCTGTATGTGCTGACTCACATTTTTTGTCACTTTCTTTTTCATGTCTAAAAATAGTAAATTATTAGAATGTTACATATGAGTAGAAGTTTATTTTTTTCAACATTGATTCAAGTTGTTCTTGTGCAATATGATTTTGGTTTGATGTAAGTGTTACACATCATAAAATATACTTTCACTGTGTGGACACACTATAAGCACATTAAAATTGTAGAAACCCTATAATCAAAGCTTTAAGAGGTTTAGAAATGCTTTTCTTATTAAAATTCTATTATAAAAAAATTCTATACATCTAAAAAAATCATTATTTATTTTAATTTATTTTGATCATTTATAATAATTTTTTGTAATAATAATAAAAATTGGTCATTGTGCTTGTGCTATGCAACTTGACTTTAAGTATTATCCTTTGTAGGACATGCTTTCTCAATGTACCGCACTATAAAATTAAATTTATTAAGATAGATTTTTATAAATTAAACACCACTTAAATTTAAAGTAATTAAAAAAAAAAAAAACGACTCCAATTAAAATTTAATTATCAAAATCTATCAAAAATTTTAAAGAAGCTTCATCATTTATTATAAATTATAATCTACAATAATTCTTGGTTTTGATAAAAGCTAAACTTACACAATATATTATTTAAATAATTTGGGAAAATTATATTTTAAGCCTTATAATTCTATTATCTACTTAATTTTTTTAATTTCAAATATTTTATTAAAATATTTTCTATAGCTTTCATATAAGTTAACCAATACTTTGCATAAGCATATGCATACTATAATAACAAAAATGACTTCATTTCACTTGTATTCCTTTTAGCTACAATGATTTTCTTAAACTCTAACGAATTTAAAATATGACTGATAATATGCCAAGAGTCTTTTATTTCAATTGGTCATTCCTAAAATATTAAATTAAGATTATCTGTTTCAAAAATAGATTCATGCAATTAAAAATAGATTCATGCAAAAATTCTCTTAATTTTTCTAATTCTTGCATGTTTTTTAAATAAGCATGTCAAAATTCATATCTTCACATACTTATTTTTCATTTCTAATGCTATGGAAGGGATCAAGTTATCAATGTAAAATCTTTTTTTTTTTTTTTTTAATTCCAAATAATGTTTAAGACTGTTAATCTTAACTTAATTTTTTAGAATTATTATTTTGTATCTAGGCTTATGAATCACATGGATTATTCATATAATCTTAACTTAATCATATAATCACATGGATTAATCTAAACTTAATCACATGGCTTATTAATCTTAACTTAATTTTTTAGAATTACTGTTGTGGGGCCCGACAAATCGCGGACCAGGCCCATTTGCCCTTAGAGAGTCTGAAGGCCCAATCCGAGAAGAGCTGTGGCCCAAGCTCTATAACACACAGCACAAAACAATTTTTGAGGAGCAGCCGAGGACAGTTTAGTCCTCGGCAGGTCCACGATTCCACCAGGATGAAGGGGTAAAACTGGTATAGGGGTGAATTGGTAAGAAAATCCAGAATATCTTGGAGAAATTATCCATACTACCCTTCCAGATAAGGCCCAGCGCCTGACAGAGCCGTATTCTGCAGCTTTATCAAACCATCCCCAACAATTCCGGGATTGGACTGATGGGACAAATATCAGTGTCCGTAAAGATTGACCCTACACGTGGACGAAGGGTAATGAATGCACGCAAGTATAAAATAAGGAAGGAAGTAGAAAAAAAAGGGGAGCCCATTCCACCTCCAGAAAAAAGGGAGGCTACATGGGAGAGAACGTCTCAATGACACCGGACTTCACGATAAAGGTCCATCAAGGGATAACCGGAATAAGGCCCTAGTGGTCCTCGGATCATCTCCGAGGAGTCCCATTCCCTTGGGTGCGACGTCCTAGGGTTTAAATGTTCGAGCCCAAGAGCCCGGAACATCGCCTCGTGACCAGCGGCTAGCTTTTCAAGCCCACTCTCTACAAATGATATTGCCAGGGACCTTTAATGTGTCAGCCCAAAAATGTTAGTGGGCCGCAAAAGGAATCGTGTCCCTACAATTGGCGCCGTCTGTGGGAAAGCTTGCGTGTGGGCGCAGGTGGTGGGTTGAAACAGTTCCTCTGTTGTTTCTGACTGTTGGCTATAGAATTCAAGTATAAAATTTCACTAGGGGCTACGTTCCTTGACGAGGGGCTCGGCTGAGGAGCTAACTCCCCTGAAGCTAAAGCTCCTCACAAAAAAAAAAAAACAAGGCGCCTGGTAGCGTTGACTGTGTAGTTAAACTTAGGGGGCTTGGCTGAGTAACTAACTCACCTCGAGCTAAAGATAAGCCAAGGCCCCATGCAAAGAGAAAACTAGGTCTTTGGACAGAACCAAGGCCTTGCATGGTCCTCGGACCCAAGCCTATGGTAAAACCAACTTCCTGGATGTGGAAAACTAGGTTTTTGGACAGAACCAAGGCCTTGCATGGTCCTCGGACCCAAGCCTATGGTAAAACCAACTACCTGGATGTGGAAAACTAGGTCTTTGGACAGAACCAAGGCCTTGCATGGTCCTCGGACCCAAGCCTATGGTAAAACCAACTCCCTGGATGAGAAAACTAGGTCTTTGGACAGAACCAAGGCCTTGCATGGTCCTCGGACCCAAGCCTATGGTAAAACCAACTTCCTGGATGTGGAAAACTAGGTTTTTGGACAGAACCAAGGCCTTGCATGGTCCTCGGACCCAAGCCTATGGTAAAACCAACTACCTGGATGTGGAAAACTAGGTCTTTGGACAGAACCAAGGCCTTGCATGGTCCTCGGACCCAAGCCTATGGTAAAACCAACTCCCTGGATGTGGAAAACTAGGTTTTTGGACAGAACCAAGGCCTTGCATGGTCCTCGGACCCAAGCCTATGGTAAAACCAACTCCCTAGATGTGGAAAACTAGGTTTTTGGACAGAACCAAGGCCTTGCATGGTCCTCGGACCCAAGCCTATGGTAAAACCAACTCCCTGGATGTGGAAAACTAGGTCTTTGGACAGAACCAAGGCCTTGCATGGTCCTCGGACCCAAGCCTATGGTAAAACCAACTTCCTGGATGTGGAAAACTAGGTTTTTGGACAGAACCAAGGCCTTGCATGGTCCTCGGACTCAAGCCTATGGTAAAACCAACTCCCTGGATGTGGAAAACTAGGTTTTTGGACAGAACCAAGGCCTTGCATGGTCCTCGGACCCAAGCCTATGGTAAAACCAACTCCCTGGATGTGGAAAACTAGGTCTTTGGACAGCACCAAGGCCTTGCATGGTCCTCGGACCCAAGCCTATGGTAAAACCAACTCCCTAGATGTGGAAAACTAGGTCTTTGGACAGAACCAAGGCCTTGCATGGTCCTCGGACCCAAGCCTATGGTAAAACCAACTTCCTGGATGTGGAAAACTAGGTTTTTGGACAGAACCAAGGCCTTGCATGGTCCTCGGACCCAAGCCTATGGGAAAACCAACTACTTGGATGAGGAACCAACTAAAAAAAAAAAAAAAAAAACTATGGCACGTAAACCTCAAAATCCATCCGAAGAGGACTCCTAGTTCACAAATGGGCTAATGCCTTGAATGCATGAATTCCACAGTCTGCCCTCGGGTCCTTAGTGTCAAAGGGGTTGATCCGGTACGACGTAATTCATTACCCAAAAACACAATCGAAGTCCCTCACTACTCAGCTACCCTTTCAGACGAATTATTTAGAGATTATCGTTCTCGGACATTGGTTTAGCATGCATCGCGTAGTACTCAGCGTTTATCCCGGTTAGTTCCAAGAATTTAATTTATTAAAAGTTACCATTGTTATACTTGATAATATTTGTGAGTTTAAATTAGTAGGAACCTGTGTTAAAGCATTTTTTCTGCCTGGAATATCCTTAAGAGTAAGCTTGCATTTAATATTCATGCCTAAAGTAGTTGTTACGGAGAGGAAAGATACGTTTAGAGAAATAGACACATATTTTATTAAGACAAAGGAACAGTACAGTGTACAATGAAAAGCTGAAACAAGCTTACACTGAAGCTGACTACATAAGTAAAGGAAAATACAAGTGAGTGGAGAGAAAGCCGTGGGGACAGCTCAGAGGAGAGGTTGGCTACTGCGTCAAGTTGTTTGTCTAAGGAAACTATTCCTTGACACTTCTGCATGCCCATAACTCAGGCAGCCAAAGAACCTGACCTCAGGCTAACACCATCTACAGAAAAGGTGTAGGGAGCCGGAAGTTGGGAGGCCCCCGCAGAAATTTGCCTGCTACAGGACAGACGGTGCTGATGGCGAAGAATCTTTCTTCTGACACACCAAAACTCTGGCGTGAACAGAACCTGCTTCGGATTTTGACTAAAAAAGGGAGGAGCGCACTCTTCCCCCTGTCAAAACGGAGGACTGGCTCGAATCTATGCCATCCTTGTCCACACCGTATCACCCTGAGGATTCGGTGCCCCTGGAGCGCGCGGAGACCTTTCACCCCCATCCACGCCTCAAACATCTTGCTTTAAGGCAGTGGCACTAGAAAGAGAGATCGCGGATATGGGAGAAATATGGCTCTGAGGAGAACAGGAGAGTTCATGTGCAAGTGGAGTGATCCCCTATCCTATTTATACCCAGAAGGGAACAAATGCCATTTGATTCGTGCAAGTTTCCAAGGAATGCTACGGACAAAACAGACTTGGCTCAATTTCCAACTTCATCCTCAGCCGTAGGATTTGAAGATCCTCGAGAAGGCGCACCTCGAACACTGGGACGCCAGAAAGTACCGCGCGACCTAAGACTACGAAAATACCCCCTACTTTTCGGGCCCAGTAAATCCGCGGCCCAGGCCCAATTCAGCACAGGGGCCCAAGGACAGAACCAAGGCCTTGCATAATCCTCGGACTCAAGCCTATGGGGAAACCAAGTATAAAAAATAAAAATTACAAGTGTTGGACAGAACCAAGGCCTTGCATAGTCCTCGGACTCAAGCCTATGGGGAAACCAAGTATAAAAAATAAAAATTACAAGTGTTGGACAGAACCAAGGCCTTGCATAGTCCTCGGACTCAAGCCTATGGGGAAACCAAGTATAAAAAATAAAAATTACAAGTGTTGGACAATCCCAAGGCCTTGTATTGTCCTCGGACTCAAGCCCACGGGGAAAACAACTGGTCGGATTAAAAAAAAAGGGGGGGGGTGTTTTGGACTTCGCAATATGGGCTACTGAGTAAAAATGTCAGGTCATTTCATCCACGGCGTAAACACCCTAAAGGGTTAGGCCCAACGAAGGAGCAAGGTAGGCGGCGGAACGCCCCAGTATACAATGACCTAGGAGGTCTGTTCATTTAGCAGGCGGTATGTTTTGAAACGGTTATTCCTCACACGGCATCAAGCCTTCGTTTCTCTCCTCGGCTAGCGGGGGTAAGTATTACTTTTTACTGGTCTGCTTTATTATGCCGAGCACTACTATTGAAATTATGGCAACGCCTTTTTATTATTAAGTACTGTGGTCTTATTCGTCATTGATTTAAAATGCGATATTATTGAGCCGAACAGCATTTGCAAATTCATAAAAACAAAGAGACAGAACATGTAAAGTAAAAAAAAAAAGAAACTTTTATTAATATGGAGAATTATTACAACGTACAAAAAGGGGCTTCAATAAGCCTATACAAAAGAGGGGCTGCCGAAGCAGCACTAACATCTACAGTACAGATAAGCAAACGGTCAAGCGCCTTTTAAACTTGTCTTCGAAGTCTCTTCAATCTCCGCCACGTTGTTGTTCATACTAAGAAAAGAACTCACTTTAGAAGAATGATAAAGAAGGAAATAGTAAGGAAGAAATCAATGAAGAAGATGGAGGAGATGAGTAAAGAAGATGGAAGACATGAGTAAAGAAGGAGGAGAAGAGGAGTGAGAGAAATGAAGAGACAAAGAGAGGAACAAAAGATAGAAAAGAAACAGCACCAGAGCGGAACTGGTGCTGGGAAGACAATAAGAAGAGGAAGGGGGGGCACCAAGGAGCAAAAGAGAGAGAAGCAGAAGCACTTAGCCCCCGCCTCAGCCCTGATTCCTGACACGCTGGTGCCATATTAGGTACGCTCGTGAGGAGCCGGATGGTAGCGATCTTGGGTGTTCTCGACTCAGTCACACCGAGAATTCGACATGACGAGCCCCTGCTTCGGATTTTGGCTGAAAGAGAGGCGGGACGGATCTTAAGTCTGCGCCACCCTTGCCCTGACCGAGCCATTTCAAGCTTTATCAGAATATGGTGTTTTGAGGAGGAGTGTGGTTCCTTCATTATTTGTTATGGAGGGCATGTACGGATATGATGTATAACAAACGGGTTAAATGGACGCTAAGGGAGGATGCGGATTTTAGATTTCAGGAAGAAGGAGAAGGATCTGTACGAAAGTGACTGCCTCCTGCTTGTCTTCTTATAGGGAGGGCAAAACAGGTGGAGTTAAATGCATTCAACGTTTCCAAAAGAACCTGAAGGAATCGATGCGTCCATTCCGTTTCCCCACCTTATCAGATAAGCCACCAGACATAACTGAGCCTCGTGAAAGGGATTCATTTAAGGGCGCATCTGGAACGGCCAAACGGCAGGAGCGGATCACGAACAAAATAAATGGGATTCCTTGAAAACCGGCTGACTTCCTGGAAAAACCGCTCACATAAATGCAGATTTGAACTGGACAGGCCATATTATGGGCCCGGGTTTGCCAAAACCCTCCTTTCCGACTCGGAAGGTCGTATAGAAGGGTTTTGAGGGGCTATTGTGGGGCCCGACAAATCGCGGACCAGGCCCATTTGCCCTTAGAGAGTCTGAAGGCCCAATCCGAGAAGAGCTGTGGCCCAAGCTCTATAACACACAGCACAAAACAATTTTTGAGGAGCAGCCGAGGACAGTTTAGTCCTCGGCAGGTCCACGATTCCACCAGGATGAAGGGGTAAAACTGGTATAGGGGTGAATTGGTAAGAAAATCCAGAATATCTTGGAGAAATTATCCATACTACCCTTCCAGATAAGGCCCAGCGCCTGACAGAGCCGTATTCTGCAGCTTTATCAAACCATCCCCAACAATTCCGGGATTGGACTGATGGGACAAATATCAGTGTCCGTAAAGATTGACCCTACACGTGGACGAAGGGTAATGAATGCACGCAAGTATAAAATAAGGAAGGAAGTAGAAAAAAAAGGGGAGCCCATTCCACCTCCAGAAAAAAGGGAGGCTACATGGGAGAGAACGTCTCAATGACACCGGACTTCACGATAAAGGTCCATCAAGGGATAACCGGAATAAGGCCCTAGTGGTCCTCGGATCATCTCCGAGGAGTCCCATTCCCTTGGGTGCGACGTCCTAGGGTTTAAATGTTCGAGCCCAAGAGCCCGGAACATCGCCTCGTGACCAGCGGCTAGCTTTTCAAGCCCACTCTCTACAAATGATATTGCCAGGGACCTTTAATGTGTCAGCCCAAAAATGTTAGTGGGCCGCAAAAGGAATCGTGTCCCTACAACTGTTTAGGCTTATTTTTTTTAATTAGATTTTTTTTTAAGAATTTATTCATATTTTAATTGGAAAAAATTATTTTCATTACATCAAAATGGTAGTATAGTTCCACTACATGTGTTATCAAATGTAGTATTAATAATGTTGGGTGTTACAACCAATAGATATGTATTGTTTAACTGTCAAGAGTTTTGTAATTCAATTAGCACCTATTTATGTTTTTTTCTTTTTTTAATAAAAATTCAATAGTTTCAACGAGGGAGGGGAGGTTTGAACCATAGTGTATCTAGGTGCGAAGATGCAAACTAGTTAAAATACGAAGCACTTGGCAACACCTTGTTATGTTTCTAATAGAGGCATCTAAAATTCAAATATCTCATTTTCTATTATAACTATCACTATATGAAAAAAAAAAAAAAAAAAAAAAAAAAAAAAAAAAAAAAGAGAGACATAGAATTTGTAAATTTAGATATGAAAGAATGAAAATATATGATATTCCAAATTTCAACCCATTATTGGATGATACAAGCTAGGGGTGTTCGCGGTGCAGTTTTAGGTCATTTTTAACACCGTACTTTGTGATGTGGTTTAGCTAAAACCATGACTGCACCGCATCTTATTTTTGTAATCACATGTGCAGTGCGGTGTGGTGTGATGCGGTGCGGTTTAAAGTTTAGTCAAAACCATAACCACACCACACCTCATTTTTGTGGTCACATATGCGGTGCGGTGTATAAGATGCGATTTGAATGATTTGAAATTGGTATATATTTCAAATTTTGGGTTTTTTCTACCCAGCCCAAAACTAATTTTTCCCTTTATTTTGGTCCAAGTTTTAAACTATTGAGTTAGTTTTTTTTTTAATTTTATTTTTATTTTGGGCTGGCTTTCTTAATCAACACTTGCTAGGGTTATCAAACTTTTTTTTTTTTTGAAAACTAGGGTTATTAAACTATTAATAATATATTTAATATTAAAAATAATTAAATATATTAATATATAGAGAGGGTGTGGTATGGTGCGGTTTGTGCGGTTTTCTTATTATAAAACCGCAAACCGCACTGCACCATGCGGTGTGATGTGGTGTGATGTGATGCGGTGCACTGTTACTTACAGTGCAATCATGTTATTTTACAAGCGGTTTTAGTACGGTTTATGCGGTTTGGTGAACACCCCTAATAAGCCCCTCCCCCCCCCCCCCTCTCCCACTCCCCCTCTTTAATAAACAAAAACTGTTATTGCATGATGTTATCTGAAAAATCCTTAATAAAATTAAATGCGCTTGCTAAATGGGCCTCTTGCAATGCTTAGAGCCTTGCACCCTCTCTTCTCTTCTCTTTTGGGCTATATTGGATCTACAAACGAAGGATATGGATTCAGGCCTAAAGGGCCCCCTTTTTCATAGATTTTTTTTTTTTTTAAGGGATATCATCACATAATTCACAGTTATATAATTAAATTCATCCATTATCTATATATATATATATATATATAACTGAAGTCTTTCCTAGCTTCACAATTTTCCACGTCACCTTTTTTTTTTTTTTTTAAATTCTTTTTAACATTTTATTATGTTAGAATTTGTCAATTCAACTCTCCCAACAGTATACAATAATACAACTCTCCCATTAGCCTTCACGTCACTTTTTTTTAAAAAAATTCTTTTTAACGTTTTATTATCGATATATATATATATATATAAAAAAACCCTACCCATACCAAGTAAGTTTTTCCTTCCTACTCTCTCAACACTATCTCTCAAATGCAAACTCAACCCTAACAAAACCCTCGATCAAACTCACTCCCATCTCCTTCTTCTTCTTTAACTCTCTTATTCAATGCAGCTCCCTCATTCTTTTCTCAGCCACAACTCCTCTGGCTAATGTCAATTTTGATTCATGGTTATTTTGTTCTTGAGTTTTTATCATCTGGGCATTGATTATTTTTTGACCCCCTTTCTGGGCATTTAATTTTCAAGACTAACTTGAAGAATTTGGATCCTTTTCCGTTTCTGATGTTGGACAAATTTGGATCCTTTTCCATTTTTGATGTTGGACAATTTTCAGGTATGAAGAATTCTAATCTAATCTTTTTCAAGTTTCAATTTTATTTGATTGTTATGGGTTAAAATTCAGATTGAAATTGGTTTAAATGGAACAGAGCCTCAAAGTTATTTGATTTTCAGGACTAACTTGAAAATTTTGGATCCTTTTCCGTTTCTAATGTTGGACGATTTTTCAGGTATGAAGAATTCCAATCTAATCTTTTTCAAGTTTCAATTTTCTTTGATTGATATGGATTAAATTTCAGATTGAAATTGGTTTAAAAGGAGCAAAGCCTCAAAGTTATGTTTTAATTATATGTCTTCAATTAGGTTTTCGATCGATTTAGGGATTTCAAATTCTACAGGTTTTGTTAGAATTAATGGTTTTTTTTTTTTTTTTTTTTTTGTGTTTTTGAAAGTCCTAAGAGTCGGCCTGATGATTGATGTAGATTGTGGTTTCAGGATTTTCAATGATATGTATGGGCTGTGTGTTGCAGATGGTTATGGGGTTTAATAATAATTTTAGGCACGGTTGATTTGATGCTATATAGTTATTGGGTTTTGTTTTAGAAAATCTTCTGTTTTGAAAGACTCTTATTGAGTGGGTACAAGTTGTGACCTCAAATTCTCCTTTGAGTTTTCATGGATTCACAGATATCATAAGTTAGATTTTAGGAGTTAACATTTTGAATTTGTATTTTTGGATTTATTCTTCCATAAGGTAAAACCATTTTCCTTTTTGTTTCAATGAATTTTTATAACCTATATATAAAAAAAGAAGTAAGGAACTATGTAGGGCAGTATATATACTGATAGTTGCCTCTGTTACTCCCAAATTCTATGGAACTATGTTTTGAACTCTTGATTGAAGCTTTTAGGTAACTGCTAGGCTCCCTTTGATTTAATTGAAGTCGTGATTATTTATTTGATATTTGGTTTTTCAAATGGGAGTTTTTTAATTTTTTTTGGTTTCTGTTTTCTGCTTAAGTATCATGCTTGGTGTGAGCAGAGTGTTCTTGTTGTCTCCACTATTACTGTCAATTCTTTCATCTCTCTCTCACACACACATATTTATATATTATTTTTTCATTGGGAAATTGATATTATTATCCTGAGGACTTAATTGGGATTTATGTATTCTTTTTCAATCTGATTAGTGGTTCCATGTTTCATAGTTTAATTTGTTTTCATCATATCCTCTATTGTTTAGGCTGTTTCTGCACAAGCATTGCAGGGGAACCACTATGGACTGCGGTTCAATGCTCACCCATTCAACACTAAAAATGGTTTGCTTTGTTCTCTTCAATCATATTTATGATTCATGTATAAATTCAGATATCTTTTAAAGTTTTATCTAGGAGAATTGTATCAATGATGAGTTCAAAGCTAAGTATGTAAATTACATGATATGTCATGTGTGTAGTTAGTGAGAATATTATTTCCTTAGGAATTTTTAGATATTGATGTGAAAGCCATCTTAGTAGTTGTGTCTCTATTTAATGTTGCTTTTATTTGCTTATCCCACTTTGAAGACCATTTAAAATATATATATATATATATATATATTAGTTTATTACATACCATGTGTTGGTTTTAAAACTAATGCTTGACGGGTAGTTTTATGTTATTAATATGTTACCTAAAATTTTGATGATGGATGTGTCTATTTCAACAAACAGTTTCTAATGGATAACAAAGTATACTTGGATTAGCAACCTATATACATCTCTTTATATTTTTGTGATCGGTGACATTAAGTAACAACCATATCTTAATATCAATTATATACCATTTTGTTTTGAGTTGTCTTTCTTTGTAGTTGGATTGTCATCTCTTTTACCTCACTGAATGTTAGATGTTGCATGTTCTTTCTATTATCATGATCCAAGGGGAAACGGTGTTTATTATCATCCCAAATTATTGTCTACAATAGCCAGGATTTCAGTGCAGAGCATATTTAAAGAGTCCAAATTGAAGTGTTTCAATTATAGGAGAGAGTCCCTTTTTTTTTTTTTTTATATTCTAAACTGTATTCAAATCAAATTCAATAAATTGATTGATATGCTTTTTTATTGCTATTTTTTTTCCTAATAAGTAAAAGAAAGAAGAAACATAATGGAAAACTTTTATTTGTTATATATTTTTGTTCTTTTACCATTTTTGCAATAGTCAATTTTCCTTTAATCAAACGTGATTCCAGTTTTTGAGTATGTTGAGTCATATTATGAGTAGAAAGTCAACCTATTCATTTTAAAGTGAGTTTTTAAGCAAAGAAAATATATATTATTTTTCTCAAATTATTTCATGCATTGCATGGGTTAGCGACTATGTACAATCAAAGTGGAAGAGACAAATAGTTGTTAACATCTACTTACACAATAGTTTTCCCGTGCATTGCACGGGTTAGCAACTAGTTTGCATAATACTAAAACAAGTCAACAAAAAATAAGAGTGAAGAGTAAAAGGGATGGTACTAACCGGAATAGATCCATCGTTTCCAAAATACGAGCCGATTCCCACTTGGGAAATAGTCAGGCATACAAGCCAGTGCATAAAAAGGGGAGTCGCCAACTCTGTCTAGAGCAACAACCAAACGTGGACAACGCTTGACTAAATCCAAAGCAATATCTATATTGTGTTGTACCATATGGACAGAGAAATTAATCAATCAGACAGAATTATATTGCGAAAACTAAATAATACTCAATGGATAGTTAAGACGAAGACTTAATTCTTACCCAAAGCTTTGTTATATATTGCCTCGCTAACAACTGAAGCCCCCATGGTGCCATTTTCTGGCATTAGAATTTCTTGCGGAGTGAGCAAATAGAGATAACGAGCCAATTTTAAATGCCCGTTGTAAAGAGCCAGAACAACTGGAACATCTCCATCGTTAGTTGCAATTCTGATCAAGTTCTCATTCTTTCCAAGCATGCATTCTGCTATACGGTAGTTTCCATCATAAGTTGCCCGAGCTAGAGCTGTGAAACCTTGAATATCTTTTATTTCCAAATTTTCTTCAGACATTTGCTTTACCAACTCCTCCACTATATGCACATGTCCAGCTTCAGTAGCAACATGAAGTGCGGTCTTCTCCGTTAATGTGATTTTTGCACCTATTGCATACGGATGGCATTCAAGGAACTCCTTGGCAGCTTTCCAATCACCAATTTGCAAAGATATGTATAAAAAGTCCATATAAATCTCAACGCCATCATCAATGTTTCCCTTTTTGTCACTTTCTCCTGCCAAACTTTATTTGATTATTTATTTATTTTTTCAGAGAATTTTTTTTTTTTTTTTTTTCCAGAGAATGAAATGAAACGAAACCATTCTGAGATCTACATGTCAACTATCAGTTGATATTTTTGTTGATTCTGAATTTAAATATTAATTAAATAACTAGAGACATTGGATTTAGTACAGACAAGAGCCATACCGTATCAAAGCAAGTGCAATATTAAAATCTATAAGAGATTAAAAGATCCCTATAAAGTATGGTGAAACTTGAGGGAAAAAATCTAGAAGAGATTAAAAATGATTCTTATTAACACAATAATTATTAAGATGAGTTAGTGTTTAGGAATCAAATCTACATGAACGTGAAAGGTTGAATAAATGTAACGCTACTAATGAATAATTAAGTAGTATACAAAGAGAGCTAGGAGCAATGTCAAAGCCAAATTAATTTTATGGGTTATAAGTTTTATATATATATATATATATATATATCATGAAATTCTAAATCCAAGAATAGCCCCTCTCTCAGGCTTTCCTTCAGTTTATATATATATATTGAAGATATAGACACAAAAAATAAATAATAAAAAGAAAAAGAAGTGGAGTCAACTTTATTGTTAGTGTACAAAGGAGTAGAGAAAGAATAGAATGATACATGTCATCTTTGGCATTGGCACTAGTAACCAAATATGTGGAAGTAAAATGCTTTTTTTAGATTTTGATGAACCAATAACTGAGAATGTTACTTACAAAGTTCCAATAACTCAAATGAAGTTCCTTTGAAACAAAAAGTAAAGGTTCATATTTGCTTAGAAAATATAGATCGCCATTTTATTTATGACGTCTATTATATATTTATATGCTCAGTTTGAAAACTATTATTTAAGACTAGGCCAAATGTCAAGAATGAACTGATTGGTCAATTGCTGTAGAGTAATTGTTGCAGCAAGCTCAGTGCAGCAGCAAGTAGTGCAGCAGCAGTATCAACTCAATTAACAGAATGTAGTTAATGTGCAATTAGTGGCATATTGTTAATTGTAATCTGCACATGCTTATTTCAATTAGGTCACATGCGTATTTGAATTAGGGCACGTGCTAGTATGGGCTATAATAGTAGTTGGATAGCTGTTAGGAGAAAGATAGAGTTAATTACGACAGTTAGTACTCTAGATGTTGTTTCTAACCAAGCCTTGAGTATAAGAGGCTAGCTCTTGTAATCATGGAAGTTAAGTAATAAAGAACTAAGTGAATTCTTTTCTAAGTCTCTAAATTCTCTCATTCTCCCTCTTAATCTCTGGGGGCTCGGTTTCCTCTAAAGAACCAGTACAGTTTCCATTACCTAAACAGCAAATCACCAAGACCTTAAGGAAGGTCTTAACAACCAACTTTTAAAGAAAGACTATAATACTCTCTTGAGGGATTGTAGTTGGTAAGGGACTACGGAAAAATGTGATAATCAAGGTGCCAATGACATTTAAATTTTGCTAGACTTACAATTTATGGTGAAAAAATAAGATGATGAGAGAATTGTCTTCCATTGAAAATTTGACCAAATTTATGAAGATGTATCATTGTTAAGCAATCAAGAAATAGCTTTTAGAGAGAAACTAATCCGCTGTAGCTTATTCATAGCAATGTATGTGGACCGAAACCATCATTGCTTTGTACAAATAACTATTTTCTTCTCTTCATTGACGATTTTAGTCAAAAAGATGATTTTTTTTTTTCTAAAATAGAATGGTGAGGATTTTAAAATTATTAAAAAAGTTTTAACTGTTGTAGATAGGTATGGTAGTTATGAAATTAAGACCTTGTGATTCGATAGAAGGGCAAATTCAGATAAAACGAATTTAAAGAATTTTATGAAACAAATTGTGTTGGTCACAATTTAAGAGTCCTTAAAATGGTAAATCAAAATGGCATAGCGAAAAGAATGATTTGATAAATTCTTAAAATGATCGAGAGCTATGATACAAGATTAAAGTGGACAAAAGATACAGTTTCGACATGTTTTTAGAAGCATAACATGGTGTTATCATCATTATTTGTATGTGTTGAAAAATTCATTCCAAAATGCACTTCATATGTATTTTGAGTCTAAGTTTTTAGTGTCCAAAAGTGTATTGGATATCCATGTTGAAGAATGAAGAAAACTGTAGAAATTGCTTGAGAGTGCTGAATTTTGCATCTCTACTGCACTTTGAAGAGACAAGCGTATTGAGAAGTTGTTACGACTTTGTGTGCCTAAGGTTTTGTGTTGAGCTACTACCATTTGTATTGGAGCATGTTACTGTGAAGAACTTTGCATAAATCAACTGCATCAATCAAGGATTGTTGTAAGATTCAACCACACATTGGTAGATTCGTGTACATTGAAGAAGTCTGCTAAAAAGAGTAGTCCAACTAGGTTAGATATGGGCTTGGATAGGTCAGTAGGTTCTACCATAGGTAGGTAGGTACTTCAAGATCATGTAATATTTCTTGTACTCATAAACTCAGTATTTGTTAGCGGATTATTTAATGAGTGATGACCTAAATATTACTCATTGGGGTTATTCCTACGAAGGTTTTCCTATCATAACCATATTGCCTATGTCAAATTTATTTTGTACTACACTTAACTCTAGACTAGCAATGTAGTTGTACCTTCAATTGGGCATTGCATGTAATTGGATCAATTAATCAACATGAAATAGGAACACCTCAGATGATGGGAAATGCCTTGTTTTTTTTCTTTACCTAGAGAAGAACATGTTAATTAAGTTTGGAAGAACTTTCCTATACACATCCATCACCAACATCTCTTATTCATAAAATATTTTCATTATCATCAGTAGAAAGAAGTTCTAGTGAAATACTATGGTAAATGGGAAGTATACAAGATCTTAAATGATTCAACTAGAGAATATCAATAATCGAACGTGTTTTTTTCCCATTTGAGGACCTATAGAATATAAAGAAATGTTATCAACAAAGAGATCAAGGCAATAGAAAAGAATGATAAACAAAAGTAACAACTTTGCTATATGGAAGAAATGCTATTGAAGTACAATGGTGTATAAGATGAAGAAGAGTGAAAAAATAAAAATAAAAATAAAAACAAAACAAAAGAAGAGAGAGGTAGAGAGATACGAACCAAGAATGGTACTCCTAGCATTGGGTATTAATTAGAATGAGATATTTGCCATAATTTCTTGTTTGGAAATTATACCACTAATAATTAATAGAAGTGTAAAATAAATATATAGATATCAAAATTATGATAAATATGCTTTTTGAGTGCTTATTTGGAGGAAGAAGTATTTTTGCACTTTGTTGCCATGGGCTATATTCTCAAAAGGAATTAAGAGTTCACGGATATTTACAATGAGAAACAAGAGAAACATTCTAAAGGAATACTAACAACAGAAATACTATGAAAGCTTTAATAAATAATAAAAATATCCTCTAAAATTCATGAAGATATAGAGGACAGCTTAGGATAAGACTTTTCATATAGGGTAGTAAGGTTGAAGAACAACCTCAGTTGTGGAAATCAGAGCTTTTTTACACACCTTCATGACTCTCTTTTTAAGTCACCAAATCATCTTTGTCAATACCAGTTTGAGAAGATGGTAGACATGTTTTCTTTTTTTTTCTTTTTTCTTTTTTTTAAATTTTTAGAAGAAATACTGTTATTTGTAGAAAAATCATGAAGGTCAAAAGAAACAAACTTCATTAATACCAATAAAGGAGATGGCTTTCTCACTCTATGGGTTAAGGCATCAGTGGCGGCTTCAGAAATTTTTTTTAGGATGATCATTAAGAAACTTAAATTATATAATATTTAATAAAAAAAAAAAAAAGATAGCTATATCTCATTATTAATGCTGCAAGCTATATCTCTTTCAAAATTTTAGTTAAATAATTTTTTTTTTTTGGATTTTTCTTTTTGTTTGTAAAGGCCCAATATATTGTTAAAAGGACCAAAGTTTGATTACTAATTGATTGTAGCCTAAGACTATAACTTTCACTAAAAAAATCAACATGACTATATATTTTAAAAATCTAACCGTTGAATTCTTAAAACACATGTCAAGTTTCATGTCAATCGGATGTTATTTATTATTTGATCCATAAACTTATTTTTTGCGTATAATTTTAGACTATAAAAACTCAAAAATTAAACATTTGATTGATAACATAAGCTATTTATTTTTAATCTTCTTGAAATTCTGCAAGCATGGAGGAAATAAGATAAAAAAAATAATAATAATAATAATCTAATTGTAGAATTGTTAAAATTCATATCCAATAAAAAAAAAAATTGAGAGGAGCTATAACCTTAATCTACAACTAAGTTTGTTACTAAACTTTGTCCAAAGTTTAATTATATTGGACCTAAAAAATATTTAGGGTGGTCACATTTTTTTTAAGGTAAAAAAATCATAAATTTTTTTAATTTTTTATATAATATTGGTTTTTTTTCCAAGCCAGGGTGGTCCTGTGACCATCCTGACTCACGTGGAGCCGGCAGTGTAAGGCATGAACTAAAGCATTGCCTTGTCGAAAAGTGTGTGAGAAAGAAGTACCTTGCCAAAAAGTATGTGAGAAAGTTTGAGTAGATAGAGGACATTTTTTAAATACAAATAAAAGTGCACTTTCAGTTGTGTTTTGAGCAAACACTCCAAACTCCTGAATAATACATTTCCATGTAACATACTTTGTAAGTCACATGAGTTGAGATATCTTGATTTTTTTTTTTGGTAAACAACGAACTATATTAAAAACTAAGAACCAATTACATCAGGGGTAGCATTACAAAGTCTAAGCCGATACATACCCATAGAATCAGCCAACAAAAGGGGAATAACACAGTGGGGTGGGGAAGCAAAATAGGAATTCAAATCTGTAACTGCAGATCCCATACGCGCAAAAGCATCAGCACAAAAATTAGCCTCTCTAAACACATGAGACAGCTTCACTTGAGGCAGCTGCATCAGCAGTTCCCTGCAATCATCAATAAGACCAGAAAGGTCCCCATTAGAAGTGATATTGCTGGCCAGTAAGGAAATTGCTGCAGAAGCATCAAGCTCAATTTCTACAGCTTGAATATGCGCATTAACACAGAGATGAAGGCCCTCTCTTAAGGCCCAAAGTTCAACAGCGATACTTGAGGTAGTATTTATGGACATTGCAAAGCCGTTAATCCAACACCCATTACTATCTCTAATTACTCCACCACAGCCAGCCAGACCGTTAGCTCCCACCAATGAACCATCAGTGTTCAATTTGTGCCATCCAATTGGTGGTTTGCTCCAACGAACCTCCTTCTCAGTTGTACCCCTCTCTATGCCTGGATCAACTACACAATAAATAAATTCTCTAACCTGCATCTCAACAATTTTAAGGAGGTTTGGATTTGCATCTTTCTGTTTGAAGGCTTTGTTATTTCGTTGAAGCCATAGTTGCCAAATTCCAAAAAGAAAGAAAGAGCTCCAAATGTAATCTTTCCCTACTGTCATGAGCTTGGATTTGGCGTTCAAACATATCCAAGTATCCAAGTCCTCCCTAAAAGAAGGCTCAAGGGAGAGAGGGCACCCGGACATCCTCCAAAACCTTTTAGCAATCGGACAGTCCCTTAGGACATGGATTATGGTCTCCTCAGTAGCAGGGCAAAAAACACACCCTCCCAGACCTTCAATACCTCTTTGGGTGAGGATACTCTTCACGGGTAGACTATGATGAAAGCATTTCCACAAGAAAATATGGATTTTTGGGAGGGTTTTGAGCTTCCAAAGCCATTTTCCATTAAACTCAGGCTCCACAAAATCTTCTCCAACCGCAATCAAATAAGCATTTTTTGGATCAAAACCTCCACTCGGGCTAGAAATCCAACTTCTCTGATCCTCCCTCACAGCAAATCTGCGTAAGGGAGTAGATAAAATATTCCCTCTTAAGAAGGGTGGAAAGTAAAAAGAAAGGGTGCCCAAATTCCACTTCCCATCCTCAGTCACATCCTTGATGGTTAAGAACTCCTCCTCTCGGTTCAAAGGACCTTCCACGAGCTCTCTCATCGTTCCAGCACCCATCCACTTGTCAAACCAGAAGCTTAAGGAACTATTACTGCCAATAGTCCACTTGGAGCCTTTATTACAAACTTCTTTGCCCTTTAATACGGCAGTCCACACTCTAGAATGTGCCTTGCTCTTCCGATCAGGTCTAACTTGGTATTTCTTTCGCAAAACTTCTGCCCACTTTGCATTGGTGGATTGATCCATCCTCCAACAGAGCTTGGCAGCAAGTGACACATTTCTACCTTTCGCATCATGGACTCCAAGGCCACCCCTTGCTTTTGGTTTTGTGATTTTTTTCCAACTCACCATATGCATCTTCTTAACCTCATCAGTAGACCCCCACACAAAATTCCGATTAATCTTGTCAATGCTACTAAGAACTCTTTGAGGGAGAATGCATCCTTGCATAACATAGGTTGGGGTGGCAGAGATGACTGCTTGGGATAAAACAACCCGCCCAGCCATAGACAAAAGCTTAGCTTTCCAACCTTGGAGTTTGTTTTGAACCCGTTCAATGACAAAGTTGAAATCTTGGGAGGTTGCACCCGAGTGTTTGAGGGGAAACCCCAAATATTTTCCTAGGTTAGGGGTGGAGCTGAAACCAAGCACATCACTGAGCTCGCTACGCTGGTCTATATCCACACTGGGGGAGAAAAACACCTTAGATTTTCTTAGGTTGACCTTCAAGCCTAAGAGATCACAGAAGGAATCTAAAGTTTCTCTCACATTCGTGCAATTTTTCAAATCAGCCTTTGCAAAAAGCACAAGATCATCAGCAAAGAAAAGATGCGAGAAGGCTGGTCTGTTCCTTGAGGCTTTCACCGGGTCCCATAACTTCTCCTCACATTTCCCATTTATAAGGAACCCCAAAACCTCCATACACATGATAAATAAGTATGGAGATAAAGGGTCGCCTTGCCTAATATCCCTTGAAGGCCGGAACGGTTCCAATTTGCCACCATTGAAGAGGATAGAAATAGATGAGCTAGAGACACAGCTCATAATGAGATCAATAAGGCAGGAAGGCAGTCGATAAAGATTAAGAACATCCCTTAAGAAGTGCCACTCCAACCTGTCGTAAGCTTTTTCCAGATCAATTTTTATGGCCATAAAGCCTACCCTACCCTTCTTAAGACTCATAGTATGAATAATCTCCTGGGTTATGATCATGTTATCCAAACCCATTCTTCCCGGAATGAAAGCTGTTTGGAGGGGAGAAATAAGTTTAGGTAGCAGTGGTCTAAGTCTTTTAACTATAATCTTTGTAACAACTTTATAAACAATATTACAGAGACTAATCGGCCTAAAAGAGTTCAAGCAATCTGCCCCCGGGCATTTTGGGATAAGGGTGATTAAAGTTTCATTGAGATGTGGGGGAATGGTAGAGTCCCTAAAGGCTTTCCTCACTTCATCAAAGACAGAATTACCCACTAAGCTCCAGAAGGATTGGAAAAACCCTGCATGGATGCCATCGGGCCCCGGGGCTTTGAGGGGTTTGAGACACCATAGACCATCCTTAACTTCTGGCATAGACACCCCCAAGGTTAGCCCATTTGCCTCCTCCTCATTTAAAAAGCAAGGCCAGGAAGGGATATTCCAGATGCTTCTTTGCACGCTCACAGCACTTGTAGAGAAAAGATCATAAAACCCTTTCCTAATCAAGCTAGCCACCTCCCCTTCATCATGAACCCAGTTGCCCTGATTATCCATTAAGCAAGCAATTCTGTTCCTCTTTCTTCTGATCCGAGCAGATGAATGAAAGAACTTGGTGTTTCTATCACCTTGAATAAGCCAATTGAGTCTGGATTTAACTGACCAAAACTCCTCCTCTTGCTGAAGAATCCCCAAGTACTCCTTTCTAAGCACTTCCTCAAGAGTCAAAAGGTAATCACTAGGTCCATTAGCAAGGCTGGCTTGGATACCTCTAAGCCTTGCCTCCATCCGATTCTTCCTATGGAAAATGTTACCAAAAACATCTTTATTCCATACAATCACATCCTTAGTAAAACTCTCAATGTTACCCTTCAAAGCCCTGTCTTGCTCCCAAGAATCACTAACAACCTTTGGAAACAGGGGATGAGACATCCAAACAGGTTGAAAGCGGAAAGGTCGAGAGAGGTAAGAAGGGGGGGGAGTATCAAGGTTGAGAAGAACAGGGCAATGATCCGAATGAGTACGGGCCAGATGATGCACAGCAGCCTCAGGATACAAATCCCTCCATTCAATATTAGCAAATCCTCTATCAAGCCTTTCTTGGATGAAATGACCCACCTCCCTCTTATTTACCTAGGTAAATTTAGGTCCATGAAAGCCCAAATCCACCATCCCACATGAATCAAGGCAGTCTTTAAACATCTGTACACGTCTAGGGTTGAGAAGGTTACCACCAAGTTTATCATTACAGGAAAGTAATTCATTGAAATCCCCCATCATCAGCCAGGGAAGACGATGGAGGAGAGCAACAGAAGATAAATTTTTCCACAGCAATTTCCTTTCCTCTAATCTAGGACTAGCATAAATAGAAGAAAGAACCCAGGAAAGGTTGGAGGGGCGTACCTTAACTTCAACGTGGATTTCTTGCTCAGTTTTTGCAAGCTGAGTAACCTCCACTTCATCGAGTTCCATAAAACCCAAATGCCGCCAGAGTAGCCAACTGTATCCGCATGCAAAGCTCCGTCAAAAGGAAGCCTACTAGTAATCTCTTTTGCTCTTTCCCCTCCAACTCTAGTCTCAGTAACAATCACAATGGAGGGAGAGTGAGCATTAATCAGCTCCGTCAAAACCGTGTGAAAACGAGGGTTTAAAGCCCCTCTACAATTCCAGAGAATGATCTTCATTGGACTAATTATTGGATAAAGGTTACTGACATCAAGCTGGGTTTGAGCCTTCGCAGTGCTCAATAAACACCATCCCACTTCCCTCAGCAACTTCCTGGGCCAATCTACCCCTTTCGCGAAGGTCGCTACATGCTCTAGAATCCCCAGATTCCTCTCCCTCGAGCATAGCATCAGACTGAACCTCAACATTGATGGGTCTATCAGGACCAAGGCCTTTGATACTTCGTTTCCCCAACACCTCACTGCCATTGTTCTGGGTATCCATATTCTCCTTCCCACGCCGTTTTCCTCCAGACCCAATTCGCTCAAGCGTTGCGCCAGCAAAAGCGGCGATAGGGCTTTCCAATTGAATATTTTTGCTTTTGCTACCGACGGTCTGTCTGAGGGGAAAATCCACCAAGGGTTTTCCCATTCCAACCAAGCCGGGTCCGACAGTGGTAGGTACCCCAGCCTTCTGCTCTCTGGTGTTAAGGGAAAGATGAGACGCCATGCCTTCATTTCTTCCAAGTCGAACCATCCCCAAATCATGGTTGGGCTTGCTCTTACTTGTGCCATTAGAGATGGAGAAAGAGCCATGATTTTCCCTTTTCAAAGGATTGCCCATTCTTGCCTTGGCTTTGTTTCCATTAGCTTTTGCCTGGGTCTTAGTTGTAGGAGCAGTGCGTGTTTGGTGGCTTTGTGAAGACGGTCTGCCAAACTCAGTCCTTTTAGGTTGGTCAAGAGCCGTTGAGGCCTGGTCTGAGCTTTTTGAACTAAACAAAAAATTTGAGGGAGGAGTCTGCTTCTGTAGCAGGGTAATCAAAGGTGCCTGGGGTAAGGCATTTTCAGACGTGATGGGACTTGTCTTAGCCCTGCTATTCGAGGCTTGTTTCGTGTTGCCAAAATTGCCCTTACTCCTTATACCATCCACAGGTCCACGGGCTCCTCTAGCATTATTTTTTGGACTAAAAGAAGTCATATGAGAACCCATACCTTCAGTCTGATGGTCAAACCCATGCACTGTGCCCACATCAGCTTTTTTATTGGGATTACGTGAACTACTACCTTTTGGTCCTCCTTTCTTCCGTTTGACAAGAACCCAGGGGCCATACTCATCTTTCAAATTTGTATTACTAGTTCCCGCCTCTTGGGAGTTGTTGCTTGCCATCACGTCAACTTCCTCTTCCCCAGACGTGCTCTCCTGCTCCGGCGTGGGGCAAGAAGCGTTTGTCTTAACAAAATAGGGACACCCCTCTTTCCGGTGTCCTGCACGACCACAGGAGAAGCACAAAGTATTAATACCCTCATATTGGATTTCCTGAATCGTGCCTTCAAGCAGGATGCTCCTAATAAGAGGTTTGCTCAAGTCCACTTACACACAGATTCGTGCATACCTCCCTCTGGCCTCCGTCGCTGTGTGCAAGTCAACCCGAAGCACAGGATCAATGGCACTACCGATTTCTTTGAGAACCCCCGGGTCGTAGAACTCAAAAGGGAGCTCCGGTAATCTCAACCACACTGCAACAAGATTGCATGTGGCGTTGGAAGGCCGGAAATTTGGTTCCCACGCTCTGATGGTGAGGAAGTGCCCACCCACAAACCACAGTCCCCCTTTGATAACGTTATCGTAGTCTTCAACAAGGCCAAACCTGATAAGAAAATAATCTTTGCCTAAATCGACACAGTCCAGTCTACCCACCGGTTTCTAGAGGTTCCTAACCTTTGCATGGAGGAATTAGAACCCCACTGTCCGTCCAAAGACTTTAACGATAATGGCGTGTGTCCATCTTGCCCGAATGGCCTTCCTCGTATCTGGATTAAGTGTCACAGCTATCATACCCTTCACAGCATCTCCCAAATCCACCGGTTCAGCCGAAAAACCTTCGTTACTGGTGCTAAGATTAAAAGCCTGGGCAAAAGCACCCGGAATCTCTCCCACGAGTTTATCCCTGTAGGAAGGTGGTGAGCCAAACTCAGGGGCGCCCGTGGACTCCTTGACTTTCTTAGTGCTCCGTTGAAGCTCGTCTTCTTCCTCTCTCGTTCTTTCTCTCTCAGTGAACTCACAATCCATGCTCTGTTTTCTCTCTGTTAGTAATTGCATCTATATAAAGATTAATTGGCCCCACCAAATTAGGAGATATCTTGATTGATTGCTTATTTTTATGTAAATGGTTTTGTAAGAACCAAGTATAAGAACTCTGGGCCTTAGATCACTTAGGCTCACAATTTATTTATAGTGGGCTTGAGGATTTCCTACTATGGGTCGTTCTCGGCAGAGAGACTCAAAGCAACACTCAGTTGATACTCTCTCCTTAACTGCTTTCTCTCAATTTTTCTGAACCCCTTCTTCTCCCAACTTTCTTCTATATATAGCCAAGGTTAGTGGGGAGATTATGATTACAGTCACCGTTAGTGCTACTGAAGGTCCAATATTATCTAGTTAAAGTGGATGTTTAGGTGAGAGGGCGGTGCAGCATTTATGATCTTGGAACTTGGTTCCATCTCGACCGACTATGGTCGGCAATTCAGTTTCCCGTGCATATCACATTTTCCCGGGCACGGCTCACATTCTTACCCGGGGACGTTTAACCGATCACCTCTTGGGATTCAATGCCCAAAACTTGTTTGTACATTAAGGAAGTTTCAAGAAGGGCGCAGGGTGACTGGACCTTTCTGCTGGGCATGTGCCCAAGGCCAGTATGGGCCTGGGACCTCGGTGCCGTACAGGTTTAATTTTGACAAGCAATGAACCAAATATGTTTGAATAATTCAAAAAAAAAAAATGGTTTGTGTATATGTATGCGATTAGGCTTATAGCCTGTCATAACAATGAAGATAAAGTAAACCCAAATTTGTTAAATAGTTCAGTTAAAAGCCTGAGTTATCTAACACGTACAATAGAGGACACTCTTTGGTATTGGCCTCGAAAGTCACAACATGAAACTAAAAGTGCTTATTAGGACACATTTAAAGATTGCTAATAGAATTATTGCTACTTGAACTTGTTACGCTTTGCATTAGATTGCCTTATTCACTTTTTAAAGAATTTAAACTTTTGGGATATAGCGATAATGAAAGGGTTAAAGATATGGAATTATGGATGATAGAAAGAGGGTTTATCTTTTAAACGGGAGATAATACTTTCACTATAATGTTGATTATTAAATCGCATAATATTTAATATACTTTCTAGAAATTTTAACAAATTTTAGTGAAGAAAAATGGTCCTGTACTTAAAAAAAAAAAAAAAAAAAAAAAAAAAAAAAAAAAAAAAAAAAAAAAAAAAAAAAAGAAAAGAAAAGAAAAGAAAAAAGAAGCTGCTTTCATTCTTTCATCCAAGATAATCTCGTGTTTATTAAATCATAGCGCAAGTCAGCTTACAGTAAAGGTGGGCTGTTAGCCTTAGCCACCCATTGGTTTTTTTTTCTATTCTATGCATGCCTAGCTAGACAATGTGATACCTTTTTTGCCTCTCTACGTAGAACACTGAAGCTATACCTCCTAAAGGACCTAAACTGCTTAAGCTCGCACGACTATTTTGTCTTCAAATGTTCCATAAGCTCATCCTCTGTACGTTTCGCAAAAAGTTTTTTTTTTTTTTTTTTTTTTTGAGAAGGAGCATTTCGCAAATTGCACTAAGTTAAACTTGAAAAATAAATAGGATTATTTTAATATATATGAAAAATTAATAAGATTATTTTAATCTTTCAATTAGTTGAATTTTTACATCAATAAATTTAATTTATGTAAATTAAATTACATTAATTACATCATTTAAAATGGATCAATTTAATGGTTCACACATTAAATATTACAAATTTTAAATTTTATCTTTCTTTTTTGAGAAAACACTTCATCAAGTATAGAATTAAAGAGCTGATAAATTAGCAAGAACAACAAATTCTATGTCTGGTGGAACATACTCCATTCAAACTAACAATGGAAAGGAAAGTCTTACTCTTTGGAATAAGGAATGTGCAACAGCATTACCTTGCCTCACAGTTTGAGAGAAAGAGAAACTCTAAAGGGAGTTAGCAAAAATTAAAGTATCCTGGACAAGATGATCAAAAGAAGAGAAAGAATAATCTCTTATTTTAAATTATGTCTAATATCATGATATTTAAAATTTTAACTAATGAAACAGTTTATATAACAATAAATATATGAGAATCTAATTATTTCTAATGAAATGGAGAGGACTTCCAAAATTTTAACCATTAACTGCGCGCAAATCCTAATTTGTAAGATTTGAACTAAACAAAAATAACAAATAAACAAAACAATGAAGAAGATGGTAATTTGGGAACTATTTGGACCTTAATTCCATTGTGGCACGTCACTGCCTTTTCCAATTATTTGGATCGGAGGGACATTCTTCCTAGAACGTGACCTCAAGCCTGTAACGCAATCACAACCTATTTCATATTTTCACAATCTTTCAAGCTTTTTTTTTTCTGTATGTTTGTCATTGCCTTGGTTATCTTTTACCCTAATTTACACACAGAAAATAAAAAGAGAGAGAGAGAGAGAGAGAAGTACCTGGCTCAGTACTTGGGTCAGGACCTTTAGGTTTGTACTTTCCTGCCAAGGTTTCCCAAGCAATTCTGGCCGAAGTAATCTCCCTAATATCAGA